>CABEEJ010000241.1:263737-282740 GCA_901482245.1 Timema douglasi | reverse complement strand
GGCCGGGGTTCAATCTTCGGTCCCGGCACAGATTTATCTGATTACCAAACCCTTCCTTCACCTCTGACAAGACATCTTGTGAATGTGGGGAATGCCAGGCCTCCGCCGTGGTTCGGATCCCACGTTAAACTGTAGGTCATCCATTTCATCTCACAATTACCCTACCATTGCACATTAGCGTAAGTGCGTATAACCCGAACGGGTAGTAATACGCGGTGCTAATAATAATAATAATAATAATAATAACAAAAACCTGTGGTGAAAACCACCCCTAAAGTAACTGGACTGAAAGATGGACTATTCATTGTCGAGCTGTTATATAGAGGGGATGGATAGCCCAGGTCCAAATAATTGTGAAGGGGGAAAAATCGTGTGATAAACCAGCAGAAAAATTATTATGATCAGCTTAACGTTTTACCCAAAATGTGGCCTGTTTGAAGAAAAATATGAAACATTAACAAGATATGTTTTACCTCTATCTGTTGGGAGGAGCAACCTTTCAAACCTCCTTATCTTTAATCCACCAATAAATCGATGGCTTGGGCACTAAATGTTCTAAGGCTACCACTGGAAGCAGCCATCAAAAACTTCCCGAAATATTTATTTGAAGTAATTAATGTGCAATTTTTTTGAACTGACTGATTATTTCATCACACGACTTATAAGCTGACTCGACTCTAGAACAGACACAAAAACCAGTCCCTCCCCCCCTCAACCATTAATTATATACTGTGAAATGGGAAACCCCAATTTTACAAATACTACATTTTTCGGCCTTGTTGGGAATCGAATACCCGATTCTTAGATCAGTAGGAAGATACGCTACTGACTGAGCTAAAGCATCAGAGTTTCGCGAAATATATTCTATCACTAGGCAGTATCGTTAAAGAAAAAAAACAACCTAAATATGTGGTAACTTCGAAATAAAAGTAAGGTACCACCGCACAGACTTTCTCTCTCATTTACCATAAAAAATTGATACATTTACTTTAAAACTCATAGGCCTAAGATATGTGAAATGGAATAATAGACACTGTTGCAGAGACAATGGAAACATGAGCATCACATTCTAACTAAGAGTGTAAGTGAGATAATATACACTGTTATTATTATTATTATTATTAGCACCACGTCTTACTACCCGTTCGGGCTATACGCACTTACGCTAATGTGTAATGGTAGGGTGATTGTGAGATGAAATGGAGGACCTACAGTTTAATGTGGAATCCGAACCACGATGGAGCCCTGGCATTCCCCACATTCACAAGATGTCTTGTCAGAGGTGAAGGAAGGGTTTGGTAATCAGATAAATCTGTGCCGGGACCGAGGATTGAACCCCGGAACCCCAGCATAGAAGTCTGACACCTTACCCCTAGACCACCAAAAAATTATTGGTTTTATAAAAATATAGTTCAAATAAAAGCAATTTGTTTTTAATATTACTACAACTTTTCCGGTCTAGGGGTAAGGTGTCAGACTTCTATGCTGGCGGCCGGGGTTCAATCCTCGGTCCCGGCACAGATTTATCTGATTACCAAACCCTTCCTTCACCTCTGACAAGACATCTTGTGAATGTGGGGAATGCCAGGGCTCCACCGTGGTTCGGATTCCACATTAAACTGTAGGTCCTCCATTTCATCTCACAATCACCCTACCATTACACATTAGCGTAAGGGCGTATAACCCGAAAGGGTAGTAAGACGCGGTGCTAATAATAATAATAATAATAATAATAATTAACATCTCGAACTTCTTTTTTTGACGATCACAATAATTCTCATCGCCAAGAGGTCACGAGAAAGTAATTATGTCTTCTTGTTCCAGAAACTATAACCAAGATTTGCAAGCACGCCTCGGGAGTCAAACAACAGACCTCTGGTTCCCACCATCGCTAAAAGGCTAACGTTATAGTCTCGAGTACTAGTATCCACCTCTGAAGGTCTTCGTGTTCAAATTACTGTCAGGAATTAAAAAAAAAATTAGATTCATCAAACTAGATACGAGGTGAAAGGGAGTTCTAGGTTAACGGTCAGCACGCCTTACACCCTTGAGGTTTGAATTGATATATATCGGCTTCAATGGGAAATACCTATCCCCCCCACCCCTTCCGTCATTCTGTTAAGCGAGTTTTTCCATCTTCACTCTAAGCATAAGCTAGTACATTTTTTTAATTCTCACTCCCTTTACGAATGTTAATTAGCGTCATTTAGAATAATAATAATAAAAAAATGCAAATGGTTTGGAATTCTCTACAAACAGAAACAATTACTAATCGTGTGTTAGGTAATCGAAATGACCATATATTGAAATAAAAGAAAGGGATCCTAGTTTGTACTCGAAGCAAGGTTCTCTAAGGCGAGAGTTCCAACACGTTCGAAAGTTTCTTTTTTTTTCCCACAATGAGATAAAGAAGTCAAACTATCATTTTCTAATTACTTGACCTTGAACTCATGACTTGAAAGCATACGTTGATTAAAGAATAAATAAATGTAGATACCTTAATATTTTTAACAGTGCGTGACAGTTTATTAAGTCTACCTTTGCTGCTTTACAGGTCACCACTATGTTATTTTTAAGAATACTCCTTGGCTATTTTGAAAACTATATCTTTGCTACTTTTAAGGTCATCCTTTTTTAATTTTTAAGGATACTCCTTTTATACTTTTGGACTCTTTTTAATTGTTATGAAAATATATTTTTCTTTTTTGTAAAATATTTTGTTCTCGGGATTAATTTACCATAATACACATATTCAAAGATATTTTAAAAATAGTGTTTTAACTTAGTTACATCTAACACTTGAACATGTTCATTGAATATATAGGCCTTTAACTACATTAAGGTATGTATAACCCGAACGGGTAGTAAGTCGCGGTGCTAATAATAATAACTACATTAAGCACGTGACCTAAGTTGTAAATCTCACCAGGTCAGGATTACTGGCAACGGGAAGGCTGGGGCTAAAACTCTGGCAAGGTCTAATTGGATTTTTTTTTTTTTTCAAAATGGTTCCCAAATCTCTCTATCTCTCCACTCAAAATCAGGTGCATTTAATTTAAATTATATTTCTCCCACACTAGCTTCCGTCGCTGAATGTTCTAAGGCGTAACTTTCGCAATAGATTATACTGCCGATGACGGGTAGATTGGGGTTGAAATCCCGATTGGCTGTACTGCGGATGGTTTTTCCTTTTCTCTCACGCAATTGCAAGTACACTTACAATAAATACACCCTTCCTCATACCTAACACATTAACCTAATTAGTATATAGGTGTATAACCCGAAGGGGAAGTAACACGCGATGTTAAAAAAGAGCTTTCTTACTCATACAGCGTTAGCGTAAATATGCGAATAGCCCGGACTGAAAATTAGATGCCGTGAAAATAATAATTTTTTAAAATCTTACGTCACGGTTGGTAAAATAATTAAGGAATATTGTAGCTATGTCATTATGGCAACCAGTTATTAATTGAAGAACGACATATGTCCTCCATAAAGACAACTATAGTTATAAGGGAATTCCAAACTCATTCGTGACTTCCTATTGTGATGTTGACATTTGATGGTCGGTGGAAAAAAAAAGAAAAGTAATCCTGAAATACCATAATATTTTCGATGCGTTATTTTAAACAGTTTCCGATCAATTGCAGGGTAGGAATGCTGGGTAGCTCGAGGGTATGGGTGAGGCCAAGATAAAAGGTTACTAACACTGTGACTCACAGATAGATTTTTAGACCTGTCCGGCTATAGTTGGAGACTAGCCCTCACATAACGAGAGAAGGTGAGTGAATCACTCTTTGTTTAAAAAAAAAAAGTATTAAGCTAGTAGTTATGTAGACCTCACTCCCAAAATTTATAAAAATGCTAAATACATAATTTTAAGATTATTTTTTGCACCGCGTCTTACTACCCGTTCGCGTTGTACGTTTATGTACTAATTACGCCAATGGATTTAAAGATCAGTAAGGTTATATTTAGAGGAAGTGTACTGACACTTGTGTGGAGGGAAAGGGGAAAACCATTTTGGAACAAACCACCCTCAATACACCCGACCGAGATTCGAACCTCTATCTCCACGTCATCGGCAGTAAAGTATATTGTGAGAGTAGCGCGTTAGACCATGCGGTTAAGAATAGTCATGCCACGCAATTATCGCTATTACAGTCTTAGAATGTATATTTGGGCTTCAAGCTGAAATATCTTCTATATTTCCCCTAGGATTTGAAGTTGATTTTTTTCCTTGCTGATAAAGTTAAGACAGAAAACAAAGGGCTAGTATATTATATAGTAAATTTTATTCTTACGTAACAACCATTGTTCACGCAGTTAAAGGCGTAATACATTATAGACTATATTACAACTAGATACTATATCGAATGATAGGTATTTTAAAGTCAAATCACTTGAATGAGCTATTAAATGAAAAACCTTTCAAATGGTTACCATTTTGAAACGAATAACCAGATTGAAAAAAAAATGGTGCATATGTCGTTCAGCCTAGGTTCAAAGAATATACCTGCCAAATTTTGTTAAAATTGGTCAACGAGTTTGACAGTTATTTAGAGACAAACAGACAGACAAACAAACAGACGAAATGCCAAACTGTCAATTTAAAACATAATCTCGCCACTGTTGATAGATAATATTTCAAAAATATAAAATTATTTATCTTTAAGTAAGTGACGATTTTTCGTGACACAAAACAGTTTTTTTATGCCAGCCAAGACAGAAAACGTTCTAGTCGGCTTATTTACGATAATCGCAAGATATCCATCACATTGAGGATTAATAGCGCTGTCAGGACTGACATTCGCGCTGACAACTGATTGAGATAGGAGGCTGAATTCACCTCACGAGTTCGATAAAACTAAAGATCCGTGATCATGTTGGATACCTATTCCAGCGTCTTACTAACCGCCCGAGAAACCCACATATTTACACTAACGAGGTAGACGCCAGACATACACAAGTGAGAAGAAGTGCATCCGCATTTCCATAAGGAGAGAGTGAGAAAAAATGTAAGAAAAAACACCTAAATACATCCAGCCGGTATTTATTTTTATCACCGTGTCTTACTACCTGCTCAGGCTATAAGCGTATATGATAATTACTCTAATAGGGTAGGGATGAGGAAGGAACCATTTTAGAGGTCACATACCCGTATTTGCTTGGCAGGAAAGTGGGAAATCATCTAGAAAAATATCACCCTCATTTGACCCAACTGGGATTCGAACCCGATTTCCCCACCATCAGCAGTCTAACACGAGAGTGACTCCCCAGTCCGAATGCTCATCAGTGTGTATATGCCCAATGACTGCCTTCTAGCTATTCTATATCATGTTTCGGAAAGCTGTGTGCTTAAAATAAAAATAAAACTTAACTTGAAACTATTATTCTGTATAGTATTTTATTTTTCCTATACATTGCTATCAAAAAGTTTTTAATTTTTCAGCTAGAAATTAAAATATTTTTGTTATCTTAAATGCATTAATATTCCATAGTAAAATTTCTCTACTTAACATTAAAATGACCAAAAAATATTCCCTCACTGTAGAAAACTTCAAGATCCAATAATTGTATTTACCACAAATTCGTCAAAGGAGTACGTCAAGTCAGCACGTGCTATTATAAAATAACGAATTAACAAGTAAACAAAACGATTATCTACTCCCTCCATGTCTCCACTAGTTTCATAAACTACTTGTTTAATCGTAGATCATCATGGTTGGTCGTCTCTGTGTTTTATAAGGTTGGCTGCCATAGTGTGTCTTACATGGTATATAACCCTCGGGCACTTTTGTAACAATCCGCCGCTTTACAGAGGGAACAAACGTACCAAAAGTTTAGATAAAGAAACAGGAAATGGATATGTCGAAACGAATCCTTTGTTTATGTATCGAGTTTGTTAGAGTGCCCTGCATTAACAGGGAAAGATCCGTGGATCTTTAGATCGCAAGCCAACAATCATATCGCTAACCCAAAATGGTGGATACTGCTTTTCAGTCATTTATATTAATTCCTAGAGCTTTACCAAACCAATTTTCACAATTTAAAAATAAATAAATTATATGTCAAATAATTTTCAATTTCAAAAAACATTTAAAGTGTGGGTTCTGATTTCAAATAATGTCCAAAATATATTTCGATAGCAATTTATTGAGTTCTATCAAGCCAATTTTTTATTATCTACTTTTTGAATCATAATATCAAAGTTTGAAAATTTTTAATAGTGAAACCCCAGTTTATTTATATAAGTTTACCCACTTCGGTGGTCGAATGGTCTAAAGCGTCACTCTCTCAAAAGACTGGGTTGATGATGGCGAGGATACCAGGGTTTGAATACCAGTTAATTGTGCTGAGAGCAATTATTCCTAAATAGTTTCCCATTCCTCCTTTATGTAAATGAGCTTACATTACCCCTTAATTCAACCTTATTCATCGCTATTCTAATAGTATTACTATGTAAATATCCCGGTCAGTTATAGTCTAATTTGTAGGAAGGACTATTTCTGGTAGTTACTAAAGTTGCTAAAACCATTTTAATATATTTATACATCAAGTCGTGTTAACTGCAGCTGTCAGTTTTGATATATATTACCAACATCTTTTTAATAGTACAAATATTGTTGTAAAATGTTATCAATCATGGTTGCAAAATAATAAGTTTGAATTGTCTAATCTGTTCTTCCAACCAAAATCAGGCTATAGACGCGGTGCACGTATAAAAAAAAGTAAAAACTAATCTAGTGATCAATCATTCTAACCACTCAGCCACATAAATAGTCAAAGAGTCTCTTTCGAACGTGTTTATTTAGTCAACTTACAAACTAATTTATTTTCAACAATAAATGGAGCTAGATAGTGATAGTTCGTTTACTAGCAAAATTGGAGAGATTCTAATCCAAATCACATTTTGGCTTTATTTTCCCCAAATATATTCGCATTATCAAAGCCGGTGTGGGGTGAGAATTTTGTAGCTCACAATTTTAAGGCGCTGTCCTCTGCTTCAGGCAATTCCAGGCACCATCAGTCTTAAAGTACTTGGGAGTGGTTGACCACTATAGCTATAAGAGGACCTAACGCCGGGGTCACGATCAACTTAACTCTAACTTAACGTAACGTTCACATAAGGTTCACCTAACTTAAGAAAACAGATGTGTGATCACGATTCACGTAACTTAACGTAACAAATCGAACAGAAAATCTTCATTCTCGAGTATGATCTGTGATTTGTACTAGTTGTAAAGTGATGATCTGTGAATGTTTACAGTTTTCAATCGATATAATAAATATCTATTACTACACTTTTTTTGATAAATTTGTTTTTCCTATTTTAGTTTAATTATTTTGTTTCAATGTCTGATCACTTGAACTTAAGGTAAAGAGTAGACCTTGATCATAAAACCAACAAATGAATTACTACAGAGCCCTGTAGACGTCACTCGTATAATTATTGGCTGGATAGATCACGTGATATCCTTTATGTAACGTTCACTTAACGTGAAAGACCTCCCAGGACATCTCTTACGTTATTCTAACTGCATCGTGATCGCTTCCATTTAAACACACGAGGATAACCTTTACGTTAAGTTACGTTAGTTTAACTTTAAGTTAACGTTAAATTGATCGTGATCCTGGAATTAGTTCAATTTCTGTAGTGCTGACAAAGATATTTTAATTTTGTATATGGGTTTATCTTTACATCCAATAATAATAATAATGGCGTGTCTGGGCTACATCAATCTCTAGGCCAGTTTGTGGAAATATTAACCAGTATTAATGTAAACTTGCCCAGAGGACGCCCAAATGTACTAACCGTACATCCTTTCCGTGAAGGCTCTTTCCATGCCCTGATGAGATGAGATGATGCTGATAGTGAGTATGATGTTGTGGAACCAGTGGAAACCATTTAAACCTATCTTAAACCTAATTAACCACACCCAGGTGACCATGAGATTTATTCCACTTTCAAGAAAAGTCTTCCGGTAGCAGCCAGGAATCGAACCCGGGTTCTCTAGGTTAGCAGCCGGGGACTCTGACCACTACTACACGAGGCCGATTTTCCCATCTAATAAGAAGTTATTTAATAATAATAATAATAATAATAATAATAATAATAATGCATTTAGGCGTTAAGGGTGTCATATTAAACGTACTGTTTTAAGTTATATTTATTTGTAGGTCGTATGTATATAATATAATTTGTGTGTTTAGATAGTGCACGTCAAATATAATAATAATAATAATAATAATAATAATATTATTATTAGCACCGCGTCTTACTACCCGTTCGGGTTATACGCACTTACGCTAATGCGTAATGGTAGGGTGATTGCGAGATGAAATGGAGGACCTACAGTTTAACGTGGGATCCGAACCACGGTGGAGGTATGGCATTCCCCACATTCACAAGATGTCTTGTCAGAGGGGAAGGAAGGGTTTGGTAATCAGATAAATCTATGCCGGGACCGAGGATTGAACCCCGGCCGCCAGCACAGAAGTCTGACACCTTACCCCTAGACCGCCAGGTCACCAAATATAATAATAATAGATAAAGGCTAAAGGCTAAACGCTTGTTAAATAAAAATGGATATTTACATACAAAATTTACCCTACCGATAAAGGTAATTTAATTAAAAATAGCAGGCCCCATTTATTAATTTTATCTAAAAAGTATATTTCAACTACTCCGGTTTATTAAACTACTAAATCATCCCACCGGCTCTTCAGCGTGGAAGTCTTATCGACTCCGGCCTTCGATACGGTACAATGACCCGATTTTAAAACAGGATCGACTTGTCGCGATTTGTAGAGCGACGTGGAAGTAAGTATCGGAGAGTATTTATTCGACTGACATTATTCAGAGGACAGTGTTTTTTATGTTCAGGGTGATAAAAGTCATCGTATCGGTGATATTGAAACAACTATGTAGTCCCCCTCTCTCCTTTTCTCTCCTCCTTGCTAGTCACGTGGGATTTCCTTTTGGTTTGTGACGATTCCTTTGTGATCGCGAACCGGATATGTCCACATTTGGATTTTTTTCCCTGTGTATTTACTGACACTTAACTAAGGAGTGCTATTTTCTAGTAACACCTTCTAACGTCATATAAAATAGACACTCACTTAACTACTGTAGCCGATAGTCAAGGCAAGGTCCCCTTTACTGAAATACCATTAATAGGTTTTTTTAATCTCCACGCCTTACTAACCATCCGGGTTAGATGCATTATAATCACGCAAATTGGGTAGAGGATAAAGGATTTCTATATATATATAATTTATATTAAATGTAGGCCTACTCTTAATTACATGGAGGAAGTGTGGTAAACCAATCAGGATAAATCCATTTTGGTACACACATCCGATAGAAGAAATCTCAATCTTTCTGTTACCAGAAAACTAAACTAAATGAGTATTACATCTAAGTTCATTGCCTCACTTAAAGTAAGCTACCTATCCCTATCTTGAGTAAGTTCTATCCGGTCCCATTCATTACATCCTATCCTTATCTCGAGCTAGTTCTATCCAGTCCACCTCATTACACCCTATCCCTATCTTGAGATAGTTCTATCCAGTCCACCTCATTACACCCTATCCCTATCTTGAGATAGTTCTATCCAGTCCACCTCTTTACACCCTATCCCTATCTTGAGCTAGTAATACCCAGTTCACTTCATTACGTCCTATCCATATCTTGAGATAGTTCTATCCAGTCCACCTCATTACACCCTATCCCTATCTTGAGCTAGTAATACCCAGTCCACCTCATTACACCCTATCCCTATCTTGAGATAGTTATACCCAGTCCACCTCATTACACCCTATCCCTGTCTTGAGCTAGTTTTATCCAATCTACCTCATCATTGAACCCTATCTCTTTCAGGTATATTCTAATGTTACCCTCCCATCTGCGTCTAGGTCCTCCTAATGGTGGTTTCTACCCATTGGGTTTGCCACTAAGTGCCCTGAACTCCGCTTTATCTTCCTTAGAACTAATTAAGTGATTAGATTGATTGCATACTATATTAAAATACTATTGATTTTTTTAAGGTTAAAGGTGACTTTTACTATACATACTAGAAGAAGTACCCAGTGTTTCAATTCATTGCGTGGTTACCCCAGGCAATGGTTCCTTTTTTTTTTGTTTCAAACACACACGAAAAAAACTAATTTTATTTTTTCTGGCCCAGTTTATGATTAATTTTAAAATCTTGAATTCAAATTTGAAAATTCTTGCTTTGAGGTGCACAGGGGCTAATAATTTTAAAATTTCAGCCCTCTGCCTGGGGTATATATTGGACAAAGCTCATGAAAGACCGGCCGACAAACAAATTCTTCATATTATTAATAAAGAAGTTTACGTAGGCCCAACCAAATCCGGCCCTGACTAGGGCTAATATAAAGCTCCACAATTTTATAAATAAAAACCTAGCAAATGCAATGCATATAGATTAACCTAGTTTGTAAGTCGTGCACTATACAGCCTTCTATATAGAAAGTCCGCTCTGAATTATTTGATAAAAAAAATAGTTACAAGGTTTAAACATTATTTTCATAACAACTTTTAAAAAGGTAAATTTATTCATCTTCAAAACTCTTGACATCAATGGGTGATGTTATTTTACGAGTTGTACTGGATGAATCAAACCTTATGAAATAACAACCAGAGGCGAGACAAACCCCACCCTTTTTTTTGTTATGTGTGTGTCCGTATGAGTCACAAGAAACTCCATCAAATACGAGGAGTATTTTTTTTAAACCAATCTCATCCTACGTCGGATAGAAAATCAAAATAACAACTCGTTTCTAGGGTGAGCAGTATTCGTTGCGAGCTGTCAGGTTAGTCACTAAGGAGCCACCTACTCGTTACCGCTCAGGTGATTTGTGTTGCCTTAGGACTGCACTCATTAATAAGCATAGGACCTAGTATAGCATTAGTCACACTTTATTAACATTCATGAGATATAATACCCTTTGCATCTACTTTGAGTTACTCTCAGTGGCAGCCCATAGCTAAAATTAGTGGGGGTGCTGCTTCAGAAAAATTTTAGCCTTTGTTTTAAAATTGTGTAAAAGGAAAAAAAACATGTATAAAAAGAAAATTTATTCAGGAACTGGATAAAATCTTAGCAAACTTTTTTTTTTCTCACTTTAACTTAAATTGTTACAGTTCAAGCTTGATCTAGTCATTTAAACATGAAATCCATTCTTCTTGTTTTAATTTGTGCAAAAAGTTCAATAATTTTCTCCTTGATCTCTGGATGACAACCGAGGAAATTTTTCTCCATTGAAAGTACTGCAAGCGCTTTTAGTCTTTTTGTTAAATAAAAGAACCGAAAAAGAAAATTAAATCAAATAGAATAGCTGGAAGCAGAATAATAATATAATCCTACACTCTTATACACTTTATCATATTCAAGAATATGGTACACGGATCTTAAGCAGAATACACGCTGAGTAAAAAAAAACTTACTTCCATCAGCACGCCAGAGCCGGCACTGCGAGAGTAACAGTGCTCTATCTATCTGGCAGTACCGCCTTCCATCCCATTCTCCTCTTATGTGCGCATGCGCACAACAGTCCAACACCACATCGCTGGCACTGTGAAGCGCACAGTTCCATACAAAGATTTTTGATTCTTTTTCGTAAACTGGGGGATGGCTACTGAAGTACTGACATTAAGCTTAAGGAATAGGCCTATATTGTGTACTTCAAAAATAATGAAAGAATTAAAGAAAAAAGGACTCATTATATTAAATGTTATCGATAATATAAAGTGGAAATAGGGGGTGCTGCAGTTCCGCAGTGCCTGTACACGAGCCGCCACTGGTTATTCTAGTCATATCTTTATTCTCCTCAGAAGAATGTGATACATTTTGTTGAAAGGTTTCTAAAATATATAGATTATTCAGGTTAGTTTAGGTGGGGTAGAAAGTACTCATATTTAAGGTGGGTGTGTGTGGGACTCAAGAAAAGACCAGTGTTTATGCGATTTTTATAGCAGAACTTTTTTAAATCAAAATAAATAAAATATTACTTCTATAGAAACATAGAGTTTAATTTTATTTACACGGTGATATCGACAGTTGTTGAATATCTGTCAAGAACATAGTGGCATTAGATGAGAAACTTTTTAAATTAAGAGAAAAAATGTAATTAAATTCCAAGACACCATTGCCAGATATTCAAAAACTGTTGATATAACCGTGAAAATAAAATTAGACTCTAGGTTTCTACTGGAGCAATATTTTATTTATTTGGATTAAAAAACATTTTTGCCATAAAAACTTCGAAAGTATAGTTCTTTTCCCACTTTACCTACATTCTCACCTTTTAATACCCCAAAATTAATTAAATGTATTTAAAATTGAATTAAAGTAGACCTTATCGATAGTTTTCTCATAATGGCAAGCAACTTTAAAATATGCCATTAGTTTTAATTACATACGCGACTTTCGCCAACTCAGAATGCCACTTCAAACTTAAAAACCACCAGTTCGAAACAACTGACGAAAACTAGACTGTTATTCAAATCTATTTTATGATAAATGTCAAGGTCATAGCTAACTTATATGGTGGTGGCAGGTTTTGTCAAAAAGTGTTATTTAAATTATATTATAATCAAAGCCGCGGATTTTGTTGTCATTTTCTTTTTTTCGCTTTATCCTTACCCTTTTGTGACAATGTGCTGGATATTAGCTACTAAAGCTTAAATATCACTGTCAATTAACAGGAGGATTAGGGAAAAAAACCTTTCAAACCAGTAAACTTATAAAAGTGTGGGTTTTCTGCATTCTTCAGTTGACAGCAGAGAAAGTGAGATAATGAATGTCAGTACACAGGTTATAGACCATTGTATTTACTGCACAGACCATTTGTAAGAGACCACAATTAAATTAATTTAAACTAGTTGATAAATGACACCTGGACATGGGACTCAAACTCGGGACCTTTGGCTTTGGATCTTGTGCGTTGATATTCATTGAAATTTCACTTTAATTACAATCTTTGTATTGTGTACTTGGTTGCATAACAGCCCTAACAAGTCGCGGATGGCTGTGCTATCGAATAGCTCACGATATTAATTGATCGCTCATATAGCTGACGATTTCCCTACATCCATCACAGACTCAGCCTTAAGATATTAGTGAATAATGAGCTTAAGCACAGGACGAATTCTGGATGGCTTAGTGGTAGACTACTGGTGCGCCAAGTGAAAAGTCTCGGGTTCAATAACCGTGTAGAGTTGTCATTTTTTCAACTAGTTTAAATTAAATTAACAGTTTTTTTTTCCATTTTAAGATAAATATTCTTATATTTCGTCTTTAAATACTAGTTTTTAAAACATATTAAAATGGTTTCATTGGTCTCAATTCCACTGGTGTTTTTTTTCAAGCAAGACGTATAAAACCGCTCAATGATTGAACGTCTGGTTCTAGCTGTATTTTCCCAAGTTAGGTTTGACCTACTACATAAAAAATGCACGAAAAGAGTATAAACATACAATCTTTGTGATCCATGTCTTACTGGCCTTCCAGGATGTCCTCGTAGCTACACTAACATGTTAAGAGGGAATTTATAAGAAATGTACCCACATTTTCATATAGCCAGAATGGGGATGTACTTAGAAAATAACAACGTTTTCATAACCTACATTTGACATAAATGATTACACTGAATATCATCTCTGAGGGAACTGCATGCCTACTATTGGGAAACAGCGTTTTCATTTTCTTGTTTTAGTGTAGTCAATCTTCCTTTGGTTATTTGACAAATTTAGTAACGATGATGGTTTGTTGATGTTGCCAGTAGCTCCTTCTTACCCCAGCACAGAACCTTCCGAAAATAACGGAAAGAGAGGAGATTTGGCAACAGTTAACTGAGAGGGAGCGAGAAGATAAAGGCATTTCTCCATAATACCTGCAGTTCCCTCAGCGATGATATCAGGTGAAGTGTTGTGCGTATTTCTGCCCTTACGGGTGATCCGCCAATCGAAATATTTATTCCAAATTTACAAGACGATAAAGATCTGAAGCCAAGGAGTGAACTATTATATATTTGGATACACTATGAAAACTGCTCATGGAAAAATAAAACTCAATGTAGACGTTTGCGATTGATTCTGGGCCTTCCGAGTCAGAGGAAAGAATACTGACCGTTACACCAATCTATCTAGTGTGGACGGGGAAAATTTATTAAGTGATTGTATGTCCATAAAAAAACTATCGCTCACTATTTGATATGTCAGTGTTAACAACATAAGAACACGGCACGCGCAAGATGGTCTTTTATTTAAAATCATATTTTACTTGTCAGGCTCAATGAATTCCGCTTTAACTCCAATAAAACTATCATAAAAAGAGAATGAAAGGGCCTTTTAAAAAATACCGACACATTTTTATTCAGGTCAACATTGATAGCCTTTTGCTATATTATTAGTGTTATTTTATAGAATTCACTGGACTATATAAAAAATGAAATCTTTAGATCACATGACTTGACATATGAATATATGAAAACAATTCTACTAACTTTTATATAAATTTAACCTGCTTCGATGGTCACGTGTTCTAATCTGTCACTCTCGTGTTAGACTAGACCGCCGATTACAAAGAGATCGGATTATAAAATCTTGGTCGGGAGAACTGAGGGTGTTTTAAAAAATAAAAATATTTTCTACTCTCCCTCCGCGCAAATGCGTGTACACTTACTTTAATTCCAGTCTTTCTCATCCTTAGCATGCTACCGTAGTTATTAGATATTCGTATAACTTGAACAGGTGGTAAGACATGGTGCTATATGTAAATTTCATACACCTACTTTATAATGATATTATATAATCACAAACAAAAATTAAACATGTATTGTGTAGTATTATGATGGCTACGAATGTAAATAAGGGATTTTAGAATGGTTAAACCACGAAAATCACCAGAAATTAGGCGTGTATGAAGCTTCGAAACAAATCTCGGCTTCGAAGCTTCGCCAATAAAAAAAATACTCAATTTTGGTTCAATTATAGCCATTTTGAGATGTTTTGTACATTGCAAATTAATATTCATTTGAAAAAAAAATCTGAAGTAATTGAATCGAATGTTGTAATAATAACTTTATTTGTCAGATTCACACAAAAAATTACAAACAATTGTGCAATAAACATTTTTCAAGTAATTTAAGTGCATTAAGTTATATAAATAGCAAATATATAATAATATTTCAAGAATAAAACAACTAGAATAAAATATTCGAACTTTTTTTCGGCTTCATTAACATTTCATATATTCAATTCGAGTTCGCATCGAATTGAAAAATTGTACTTTGCACACCCCTACAAGAAATAATAATAATATTTAGCACCACGTCTTACTACCCGTTCGGGTTATACGCTTTAAGTACTAATTACTCTAATGAATTAGGAATTTGTTCACCCGACCGAGATTCGAACCTCGATCTCCCCATCCTCAGCAGTCAAGCTCAACACGACAAGCGCGTTAGCCAACTACGCCACTGAGAGGGGTTACAAGAAATACAATTTAATTTAGGCTAAGCGTTAACTACTATGTTAGTTTTGGCTTTGGAGAAATGTAGGTGCTTTGATCAACTATCAAGGTCATTTTGTGTTTCAATCTTTCTCCCAGCCATTGGACGACCTTGAACCACCAAGTTTAACCCTGCTTTTTGGAGGTACAGTCCAATTTTTATTGTAAGAACGTGTAAAATAAGTATACACTTTTTTTCTATTTAAACTGTTAGGTTTTAATTATTTTATTTGTGATATTCTATAGGTATTTTTTTATAATATCTATCAATAATGACGTAAGCAGATCACATGACTTGAATACGTTAAAGTACATTTAGTCACTTTTCTAGACCCCTGTCAAATGGTTTAAGGCGTAAATCACACAATAAATAACTGGAAACGCCGGTGGGATCTAGGTTCGAATCCCGGTTGGGTGTACTAAGGGAAGTTTTATAAACTGTTTTCCACCTTCCCTCCACGTAGATGTAGGCACATTTCCTTTAAATTCTATCTTCCTCAGCACCACACTATTAGCGTAGTTAAAATAATATATATATATATATATATATATATATATATATATAGCCAGTAAGGATCGTAAGAACTGTCGCAAAATGAATTATATCAAAATATCATACCTATTTTCTCATAAAGTATAATACAGCTAGCTTTCAGCAAAATTCCCTCAAATATATATAGATATATTTTTTTTAGAAACATTAACAAACATTCCTAATCTTCAACTAGAAGACTCCCCAAATAACTATTTAAAACACAATCGTTAGAGTTATTTTGAAAAATTTCCAATTTTAATATACTACTCACATGTAAGCCAAACTTAAATAAATATGTCACCAAAAATCAGGTATATAATCTTATTCATCGAGCAAAATATTAATGAGATACAGTCATTTTAAACAAAACCTTTTAAAATAATGTTTTACATATATACATACATACATACATACATACATACATAATCACGCCATTCCCTTGGGGTTAGCCAAGAAACTGTGAATATATCTCAAAAAACAACATCTTCGTACACTTAATACATCCTCACTAACTTTCTCCACACTTCCCTATCCTTGCATACTTCGCTTCAAAAACATCCATACACAGAGGTATACATACATACTATTTTATTCTCAAAACTCTTAATATATCTCTTTTTCACACATTTGTATACAATATTAACGAGTTCTTACATGACCTACCCCTTACTTTTGATCCACACACTCTACCTTGATATATTTTCTTCATCAATCGATCTACACTCATCCTCTAACCATTTACAAAACCAGCGTTAGACGTTTTTTTCACATACACTTATTGTATTCCCTTTTAAACCCCACTTCTTCATCACCCATTCATTACTGACTGTGCCCATACGAGTTTTACCACATACATTTCTTATATACCTCATTCCAACCACATTCTCCTTGCTCTCGTGTTTCTCCTGACAAATCCATGCTTCACATCCATAAAACAATGTTGGTGTCAACACTCTTTTATATACTGCCATCTTTGTCTCTTTCGATACTATTTCATTCTTTGCAATAGTCTATATCTAGCCAACTACCGTCCGAGATGCATTCATCCGTCTGTCGATTTCACCAACTATCCTTTCATTTTTTTTCAAAACGTTCTACCCAGATACATACAATTATTCCCTTGTTCTAACAATTTTCCGTTTATACCGACATGACCGTGATTTCCTGATCCATACTTATAAAAACTCTCACCTTATTTTGAAGACATTTATATGAAGATCTATTCTGCCTGTTGCCACAGTCAAACGATTTAATCAATTCTTCAAATCATTTCCACTCTCAGCCATTAATACGCCAGTATGTGGATGTACTGTACAATACTATCACATTCCCATCGTCCATTTGTACACCAACCTTGTCCTTACGAGCATCCCTCACACACTTATCCATGAATACATTAAACAACCATGGTACATTACACCCTGTTCAATGTCAAACCATTCATTCAAAGCTCCATCCACTCTAACGCACGGTTTACTTCCATTATACACCATTTGCATTTAATAACCATCCATCCACACCATACTCTCTCAGAACATTCCATAACATACTCCTATTTACACGATATTTCGTTTTCTTCAGACCAACAAATGTTATTATTATTATTATTATTATTAGCACCGCGTCTTACTACCCGTTCGGGCTGTACACACTTACGCTATGGTGTAATGGTAGGGTGATTGTGGGATGAAATGGAGGACCTACAGTTTAACGTGGGATCCGTACCACGGTGGAGGCTTGGCATTCCTCACATTCACAAGATGTCTTGTCAGAGGTGAAGGAAGGGTTTGGTAATCAAATAAATATATGCCGGGACCGAGGATGGAGCCCCAGAGCCCCAGCACAGAAGACCGATACCTTACCCCGAGACCACCAGGTCACCCCGACAAATAAATATAGAGTTTAAACTAACAAATCGTTGCAGCTGTATCACTAAGAACAAACATAATCTCAGGACGCACATTTTTTTTTTAAAATTTGGGGGTGCATAAAACGTCAAGCACCGGACCGAGGAGGAAAAATGATCACGATTACAATATTTTATCTATATATTAGAGAAAAAATAGAATGTTTGTAAAAAACAATAATAATATTGCATCTTAATCATCTTTAAGGTTATATGCATATGTACTAGGTGTTAGAGGTTAATAAGGTGTAATTTAAAGGAAGTGTACCTGCATTTGTGTTCAGGGAGAATAGTAAACCATTTAGTAAAAACCCATCGTGAGTACACATATCTGGGATTTGAACCCCGATATCCCCATCATCGACAGTCCAGTATATTGCGATAGTTATACACTCCGTGGCCACTGAAACCGGTAGAGTCTATTATTCTAACGACACCACAATCTAAAAGAAAACATTA
The DNA here is from genome assembly GCA_901482245.1 of Timema douglasi. Taxonomy (NCBI): domain Eukaryota; kingdom Metazoa; phylum Arthropoda; class Insecta; order Phasmatodea; family Timematidae; genus Timema; species Timema douglasi. The sequence goes on along the minus strand of CABEEJ010000241.1, from coordinate 264,301 downwards.
ATCTTAAGAGTCTCTTTACCCGCCTCGGTGGCGTAGTTGGCTCACGCGCTTGTCGTGTTGAGCTCGGCCGCTGAGGACGGGGAGATCGAGGTTCGAATCTCGGTCGGGTGAACTGGGGGGGCTTTTTCCTTAATGGTTTTCCACTCTCCCTCCACGCAAATGCGGGTTCACTTCCTCTCATTCAACCTTCCCAATTCTTAGTCCATTAGAGTAATTAGTACTTAAAGCGTATAACCCGAACGGGTAGTAAAACGCGGTGCCAAATATTATATTATTATAATAAGAGTCTCTTTGTTTTCGTTTGCGACTGTACGCTGTCATCCAAGGTAAGGTAAGGTAAGAAAGGTAAGGTAAGTTAGACCCCCCCCTCCCCCCTTTGTGGGCGAAACTAGAAGACTCGTTCATTCAGGTTGACCTTGCCGAAGGGTTAGTAATACCAGACCGACAGCAAACTGTTATTAGCTCACTAAAAGCTTGTAGTGGGGACATTGCTTCCAGCCTACAACACTGACTTGGGGCCTGCCTTGGACTGGAACAATGTGCAAGTCTCTAGGTGGAGGGGGG
>CABEEJ010000241.1:234234-263659 GCA_901482245.1 Timema douglasi | reverse complement strand
GGGGGGGGGGGAAGGGGACGTGAAAAAAAGGCCAGTGTTTTTGCAGTTTTTATAGCAAAACTTTTTTTTTTTTTGCCAAAATATATAAAATATTGCTCTAGTACAAACATAGAGTTTCATTTTCTTCACGTGGTAACCTCAACTGTTGTTGAATATCTGTCAATGGTGTCCTGGAATTTAATGACAACTTTTTCTCTTCATTTAAAAAGTTTGCCATCTAATGCCGCTATGCTCATGACAGATATTCAACAACTGTTAATATCACCATGTGAAGAAAATTATGGTGTAAAGAGGTTGATTGGATAGAACTAGCTCTAGTTAGGGTGAAAATGAGGTGGACCTGGTAGAATTTTATAGGAAGTGTATACGCCTTGGCATGAAATAAGAGTGGAAAAACCGACAAGGGGAAAAATATTCTTAGTACATCCAGCCAGAATTCACTATCCAACCTCCCTTTCACGAACAAACCAGACTAGATGAGCCTAAAGTTTAGTCCACATGCTCATTGATGCGGGTAAAACGTAGGCCTTAACTAAAGTTAAAATTATTAATACTTTTGTTGATATAAAAAGGTACCTATTTAATAGAATTGTGTTTATTAATCAAAATGTCGAATTAATAATAGGTAGAAATACATATTTTTAAGTTATAGCATTTTTTTCGCGCCACGTCTTACTACCTGCTCAGGTTGTACACCTATGTACTAATTATTCTAACGTGTTAAGGATGAGTAAATTTGAATGTAAAGGGGAAGTGCACCTACAATTGCGTGGTGGGAGAGTGGAAAAACCATCCTCAGTACACCCAGCCGTGATCAAACCCTTATCTTCCCGTCGTCGGCAATTCGGTCTAGTGGGAAAGTGACGCCTTATACCATACGGGCACCGAAGCGGGTTTTAGTATAAGCTATTAACGGAACAAATTTTTAGATTATCTTAAGAAAGCCACATCGTAGGGTGAGTGTATAAAGGTGTAAGTCTCGGTCTATTTTGGTCTACCGGTGACGATGAGGTCGGGGTTCAAATTCCAGTTGGGTGTACTATGATGGTGACCTGGTGGTCTAGGGGTAAGGTGTCAGACTTCTATGCTGGCGGCCGGGGTTCAATCCTCGGTCCCGGCAAAGATTAATCTGATTACCAAACCCTTCCTTCCCCTCTGACAAGACATCTTGTGAATGTGAGGAATGCCAGGTCTCCACCGTGGTTCGGATTCCACGTTAAACTGTAGGTCCTTCATTTCATCTCACAATCACCCTACCATTACACATTAGCGTAAGTGCGTATAACCCGAACGGGTAGTAAGACCGCGCTAATAATAATAATAATAATGTACTATGATATTTTTTTATATCTAGTTTCCCATTCACCCTACACGGAAATACAGGTACATTTACTCTATAATCTAGAATTGTGCCTTTATTACCTTCACTCTATTAGTGCAACTAAACTCTAACAGTCTGAGACGTATAGGAAGTTATAGAGCACAAACATAAAAGTAAATAAATAACTAAGGAAACTCTACAGTATCCATTTATTATTATTATTATTATCACCGCGTCTTACTACCCGTTCGGGTTATACGTACTTACGCTAATGTGTAATGGTAGGGTGATTGTGAGATGAAATGGAGGACCTACAGTTTAACGTGGGATCCGAACCACGGTGGAGGCCTGGCATTCCCCACATTCACAAGATGTCTTGTCAGAGGTGAAGGAAGGGTTTGGTAATCAGATAAATCTGTGCCGGGACCGAGGATTGAACCCCGGACCTCCAACACAGAAGTCCAACACCTTACCCCTAGACCACCAGGTCACCGATAGTATCCATCTAGAGAAAGTATGGAAAATAATACAAGTCGGAGCGTATAACCCGAAAGGGTAGTAATACTGTGGTGCCAATATATTAAAAAAAAAAAGTCAAGAGAGAGTAAAACAACAGAAAATTGGCGTCTGATCAGGACTGAACCTTTACCGTATCGAGTCAGATTCATGCACGATTGCTCACACATGTAACTATGAATAGTAAAACAAAGCTCATAGTAACGACTGATGTTGTGTTTTGAATATATTTTTTTGTTCCACTCGATAAATTAGTAGGCCGGAGTAGGTAATCTACTCGCTACTCGTCCCCAAAATTATAGCGACGTTGTTTTGTTTCACGGAAGAAAAAAAAAATTAGACAAAAAAAAACACCTGAAGGGGAACGTGCTACTCTGAAAAGCATATATTACGTTTCGATAATACAGTTTCGAGAAGGAGTGGTCGAATAGTAGAACAAATGATTGAATAATATTTACTAGACATGATGGGAGGGGGGACTAGGGCATACAGATGTTCTCGGTGGTTCCATTCGATGTGATATAGAAACCTTTAATGACCTATTTTATTTATTTCGCTCAAGGGGGCGGGCAGCTTGAAAGTGTAAGAAGTAAAGGATTGAGTAATTTCAAGATGAATATGTTATGCATGTCTGAGTGATAATTTTTTTTTGTAGTTTTTACTAATTTGGGCTGGTTTGTAGATTTTTTCTTTGGTACGTTTAACACTAGTTTCTGGTTCGGGTGTAATCGTGTTTATAATTTCCTGATTAATCGACCATAAATGATTTATTTTAGGTGTTGTGAATAAAAAGAGTGTGTTAAATTGCTTGAGTAGAGTCTACTTGGTGACCTGGTGGTCTAGGGGTAAGGTGTCGGACTTCTGTGCTGGGGGTCCGGGGCTCAATCCTCGGTCCCGACACAGATTTATCTGATTGCCAAACCCTTCCCTTCACCTCTGACAAGACGTGAATTAATCACAACTTGTGAATTAATGGAACACCTGGCCTCCATCGTGGTTCGGATCCCACGTTAAGCTGTAGGTCCTCCATTTCATCTCACAATCACCCTACCATTACACATTAGCGTAAGTGCCCACAACCCGGACAAGTAGTAAGACGCGGTGCTAATAATAATAATAACGACATTCTACTTACATTTTACTTGACTGGGATTTAAACCCAGATCATGTCAGCTACAAAATACAATGCGAGTCTAGGTATAAATATTAATAATAAATATATATTAACAATAAGTATATATTTCCGCATTAATAATAAATGTATACATATAAATAACAAGTAGATATACATTAATAATAAAAGTATATATGTTATAAGTGTATGTATATATGTATATTAATAATATATATATATATATACACTTATTATATAGCTTGCACCATGCACCAACCATTATTTGGGTGTTCAAAGTTGAAGAGTAATAATATATGGGGGTACCACAGAAACCAATAAGTTTTAATACACTTGCCTTAGATCATTTATGCGGGCAAGACGTTATTCATATACAAAAAGTATCAAATAGTTAACAAGACTTTTTTTCTTGATTATATCATTCTAAGTTCCTTGTCTTCATTAATAAACGTCATATCTATTTAGTTTTCTTAACATATTTTTGTTTTGTTTTGGCTCATCAGTAAGATGATGCCACTAGTCTGTTTTTTTTATAAATAGGGACATCGCTACAGAATTCAACATGATCTATGAAATAATGAGTGTATTAATTAGATAGCAAGCTACTTCCGAGAATCGTTGTACGCAACTGGAGGAATCGTTCATTGTGTGGCTACTTGACAAGAGGTGTATTAAAGGTGCTGTATAATGAGAGGTGTCAATCAAATCGGACCCTGGTCCAATGAGGTAGCCCCTGCCCTGGCCGAGAGTGGTGAGGAGTGAGTTTGTTAGCTAGGATCGCTTCAGGGCGTTCGTCTAGTGATATTTCTTTATGTGGCGTCTTAGAAGATCGTGTTAAACGTGTCTATAGCTTTGGATAAGGAGCCTGGACACATTATCTGGTAAAGCTATACTCAATAAAATGATACAAAAGTTTAAGAATAAGTTATTAAATTTAGAAAATCAAATTTAGTTCGAGAATTTGGTCAAGTAAATTTTGTATTTCGTTTCTTTTATTTGAGGTGTTTCTGAACTGTCCGATTATATTAGCACACGACCTATAAGCTAAATTAAGTCAAGAACAGACACAACATCCAGCCCCCAGCCGTTAATTCATCACTGTTAAAGGGGAAGCCCACGTTTCAACACTGATACATTTTTTTAGACCAAAACCTCAACATTTATATTTAACTTAACTGTTTCAAAATAAGCTTAAATACATTCCGATGTGAGTTGTGTAGAACAGATATTCTTTTATGGTGGGTAAAATGGGGACTAAGTGGGTGAGAATTTTTAACAAGCTTTGCTTACCTTGGTAATACTCCCCGACAAGCCAATTAGCAGTTTATTTAATATTATTTAATTACCTGATAGCCTAGGCTATTATAAAAAAATGTGAATTTTGAGTTTTAATGTTAATTTTCTGTGCAATCTTTCTTGGATATAACAAGTTTGAAATTCTAGCTTTTATACTTGTTAAATAAATAATAATAAATAACAATAATATTATCGAAATTAATGCTAAAATAAAATCTATTTAGCCACGTGTCAAATCCAATTTTATAAAATTAAAACTCTATTTCCATATAAGATATTAAATATCTTCTTACTAAACAAATGATGAATCAAAGATGTATGTGCTAAGACAATGTATGAGAAAGGAATGCCCGTTAAAGTCTGCAATTGAAAGAACAATAAATGGGAAGAAATAAAGAGGAAGGGGGAAGATACCAGATAATTGATTCAATCAAGGTTGGAGGAAGATATTAAAACACCAAGAGGAAGAGGGAAGATACCAGATAGTTGATTCAATCAAGGTTGGAGGAAGATATTAAAACACCAAGAGACTGGCCAAAGAGCTAGAGATTTGGAGGATTATCATATCAGCTCTGGACCTGCCAAGAGGCCTACTGAATTATTTTAAGCCCCAACTGGCATCAAACCATGGTCCCTAAAACATAATATTCAGATCTCTTACCACGAATCTAAGGGTTCATTCTCTCATCATTTGGATACATATAACTTCCTACTGCATACAATTCTAAGAATTACAATATAATATGTCAAATTTTGAATGCTTATCATTAGGGTTCAAAATTGGATGACATCTCATCTTTTTATTGTTACACTATATACAATGCTTATGATTATATGAACTTTGCTCGTAATCACCGTGTTATGATAATAATAATAATTATTATTATTATTATTACTACTAGCACCACGTCTTACTACCCGTTCGGGTTATACGCACTTACGCGAATGTGTAATGGTAGGGTGATTGTGAGAGGAAATGGAGGACCTAAAGTTTAACGTGGGATCCGAACCAAGGCGGAGGCCTGGCATTCCCCACAGAGGTGAAGGAAGAATTTGGCAATCATATAAATCTGTGCCGGGGCCGAGGGTTGAACGCCGGACTCCTAGCACAAAAGTCCGACACCTAACCCCTGGACCGCCAGGTCCCCTTGAATCAGCTTGTTGTAGAGATGTAGGGATATTTTTTTTGTGTTTGTGCCTCATTTTTATGTCATTTTAAAGCAGTTTGGGGATTTTAGAAATACCTTTATGTATTTTTGAGACATTTTAAGGTATTTATGTGGATAAAGTATATTTTTAACACGAATGATATTATGTAAAATCATTAAAAAAAATTAAAATACAGTTTTTGGAATGAGAAGATGTAGACAGTTAACTCTGTATCCTCTTTGCTTGTCTTGTTGTAAAATACATCTAACTGGCGAGAGATTGCAACTAGGATGGAGATGGCTATGTTAACAGCAATGTGCGTGATCCAGGCATTCTATAAAATGCCTAGGCTTTCTATAAAATGCCTAGGCTTTCTATATAATTTCTAAGTGGTTTTAGCAAATTATTAATACATTGGTTTTGCTGTTGTATTTCTTACTTTTCGGAGGAAATGTTAGACTTACCAGTCATTATATATTACCAAGAACAATAGCTAGCTTAACTTAACCTAACTAACCTAACTACCCTATTCTAGAATAACCTAACCTGAGCAACTTAAATCCTAGGAATTAGGTGAACCTGCAAGAAAATAGCGCAAGACTTACATAGAACTGGATAAAATAATTTATAACATATTCCTAGACTTTAAAAAAGACAAAGGACTTGAACATAAGTATGAAATACAACAGAAAAATTCGTTTATTTCGTACTTTGCCAAAACCACTCTGGCATTATATAGAAAGTCTAGGAGTTTTATAAAACACCTGGATTTCAAACATTGCCAGTGGCAGTTACGCTGGGAGGGGGTAGCTGTTGCTTCTGAAGCAGATATTCGTAAATAAATATTATATTAATTAGCAGAATACAAGAGTTTAGTTGTTAAAGGCTTTTCATCGTATTTGACATTTGTAAAGTGCGTGTTTTATTTAATCATGTGCATTTATTACTACTACTACTACTACTACTACTACTACTACTACTAATAATAATAATAATATTTAACGCCGCGTCTTACTAACCGTTCGGGTTATACGCTTTAAGTACTAATAACGCTAATGGATTGGGAATTGGGAAGGTTTAATTAGAGGAAGTGAACCCGCATTTTCGTGGATGGAGGGTGGAAAACCATTTAGCAAAAACCACCCCCAGTTCACCCGACCGAGATTCGAACCTCGATCTACCCGTCCTCGGCGGTCGAGCTCAACACGACTCGCGCGTTAGCCAACTACGCCACCGAGGCGGGTATTTATTACTAGTTTTTGTCTAAAAAATTTAGGTCGATTTTTAAGAATAAAAAGTAATTTTAAGAACTTTAAGTAATTTTCAAGGTCATTTTTTGATAATGTTTAGGTCATCAAAATATAGGCCCTGCTTATCGTAAATTGATAACATCGCATTTACCAAAGTTTTCTTTCTAGTTCAAGAGCAAAATAAATGCCACGCCATTTCCTAACCTCCTCCATTATTTTTCCGACCTGTTGACTGAAAAAACTCACCGACCGTGTTAATATATTAACACTCATGAGTTGTGTTTTCTTCTTTTTTTATAACTATATTTATGAATCTGTTTGAACTTGTTGTCTACTCCCATTATTTCCGATAGCAATCTACAAGGCCTATTATAAAGAATCGCGCCAAGAATTTTCCGGTCCGACCTCCTATTAAGACGGTCCTATATAGTTGTATGCGCATGCGCACGGATCGTGGCACGTTAAGGATAGGCATGCCCTGGATAGCCTGAGGATATGTGCATGATTCGAATAGCAAGTGCTTAGACTTGTATCCTTGGTACGCTGTGGTCCAATAATGATAGAAGATAGAGGGAGCTTTGTACTAAAACAAATGGATTACAACTTTTTAAATAATTCCATAGAAAATGTATTTCTGTAAATTAGCAGATCACGTATCGGAGATCTTCCTACGAGATATTCAACTAGTTTGTTGGTCGAATGGTTGTATGGCCTACGCCGGCCGGGCCTTTTTACACTGAGAAATTGCAGTGAATTGTCTCAAAAATGAATCAGTTTTAGTTACAGCTTTTCACACTTAAACACTGCAGTGCAATAATAATAATAATATCGATTTTATTTGGGCGAAGTTAAGGCCAGCAACTTTTCTTACACTTAACCACTTACAATGTTCATTTAATACTTGAATGCTATTTATATAATAATTGTAAACCAATAATTATTATAATACTGGTACGTTCAGAATAATAATAATAATAAAAATATTGGCCACATAGTGAAACACAATAAAATGTACATTAATTAACACATTAAAATAAAAAAAAATTGGAAAGTACCAATAGCTAAATAAACAAATAATAGATATAGAGTAAAAATAATAATAATAATATTTAGCACCGCGTCTTACTACCCGTTCGGGTTATACGCTTCTAAGTACTAATTACTCTAATGGATTAGGAATTGGGAAGGTTGAATTAGAGGAAGTGAACCCGCATTTGCGTGGAGGGAGAGTGGAAAACCATTCAGGAAAAAACCACCCACAGTTCACCCGACCGAGATTCGAACCTCGATCTCCCCGTCCTCAGCATTCGAGCTCAACACGACAAGCGCGTTAGCCAACTACGTCACCGCGGCGGGTTAGTGTAAAAAAAAAAGTATACTAAACCATACCACACACATTCACATGTCATACATACCACACATAGCATATATATATATATATTTATATATATATATATATGCTATGTGTATATATATATATATGTATGTGTGATATATATTTATATATATATATATATCCCAGTCACAGTCACACAACAACGTCCAAGCTTCGTCACATGTGAGAGACAAAGTTAAAGTGTCCACGTAAGTCGCCGTTAGACACACATTAGTTTCAATATGAGCGTTCACACTGAAACACAAGTGACGTACGATGTGTGTGGTTCTGAAAACTAACAGAACAGTAAGCTGTCACTGTGTTTATTGTTCGAACCATAAATTTAGATTTTACCTGACACCAAATTTACAATCATTCATTTTTCATGAAAATGAAAGGAGTTTGTTCACATATGTTATTGATCAGAGGGTAATGATGAGACTGATCAGCTACCGTTTCATTTATAGAAATGGTACCGTTTAAAATTAATCCAAGTTTCTGTTTGTGAAATGTGTGTGCAGTTATTGCAAGAGCTAAAAAATATATTACACAAAAATAAGTTTTATTTTTCACATACATTACTGCTTCCAGCTTGTGGCCTAGGTCAGCTATTTTTGGTTCAAGTCATAATTATATTTTCCACTACCTGTTTGCTAGGCATGTCGTTGCTTCATATGCCTTATAATATAACTTAAGATTAGGACAGGCACAACATCCAGTCCCCCAGCCGTTAATTCATTGCCGTGGAAGGGTAAATCCACATCTCACCAATGATAAATTTTTCAGTCTAAGCCGGTAATCAAACCCGGGAGCCATAGCTCAGTAGACAGAGAAGCTACACCAACTCAGCTAAGGTATGAAAAAAAAATAAAGAAGCTCGTCAACATACAAATTTCACTAAAGGCTGTCTGGCATGTCCAAACGTCAACACGAGTCGAAACTGGTAAACAATTGAGGATTAAATCCATTACACGGTTACTAGCATTCACAGTGTAAAGTTGAATTTAAATAAATCTTTATATTAAAAAAAAAACTAAAATGATACCGAGTTTGTTGGCAATGAAGTGTCCGTCAAACGTGCCTTAGTGTGAAAGCACCCTCTTTCTTCCACGCAAATACAAGTACAATTAATCTAAATTCATTCTTACTCATCTCTAACACATACAATTTTTGTAAATGAACGTCCAAACTGAACGGGTAGTGAAACAATCTGCTAAAAAATTAAGGATGCAATTTTTTTTATAAGGGTCTATAGTTTATTAGATCAGAGTATGCACTTGAAGACCGTATAAACGATTGATGTATCATGAAAAGCTAAAAAAAAAAGGAAGCCAAAAACCAAGAGCTGATAGTAGATTTACATCAGGCCGTAAGAAAAAAAAATACATTTAGATATTTTCAAGAAGCTTGTTTGTATCCATACGTGACTTAATTTCAGCAATTTAGCAGGTGAAATAGAAATGTTTTTAAAGAGTTTGATTTGAAGGTTTGATATGGTTTTTTAAAAATATAAAATTAGTTTAACGCATGGCTTGGAACTTAATATAAACTGGCACATAGCACTTAAGCGTACAAACACCTTCTTATCGCAATATCAAACCAATATACATGTATTTATTTAGATAATGTTATAGTACCAGTTCATTTGTTGCAAGACAATCAATCTTATTTCTTAAGACAAACACAACATACACATGTAGCTGTGGTCACGTAGTCTAGGGTAGTCAGAAACCATAAAATAGCTCTATCGCTGGTGAAGGAGGGGTTAAATGTTCGAATATCAATTGGATATGCAAGCGGAGTAGTTTACTACACATGATTTATTTCTATGGCTTTCCTTAGCTTTCTTCACTCTAATGCGGGTACATTTTCTCATCCTTATCTCATAGATAAAGCTGTTCTTAACCCTGGTGTTAAGTGCAGTCATAAAAAAACATTTTTTCGCTCTGTTTTCCCGGGGAGAAAATAACTAATTATTCTAAAACTCGGGGAATGAAGGGAGGGAGTGGGGTGGCGAGCTTGGCACTAGAAAGTGAAGGCTACATGTCATATTTTAACGCCGGGTACTTCTACTAGTAATATTATTATTATTATTAGTACTGCGTCTTACTACCCATTCGGGCTATACGCACTTACGCTAATGTGAAATGGTATGGTGATTGTGAGATTAAATGGAGGGCCTACAGTTTAACGTGGAATCCGAACCATGGTGGAGGCCTGGCATTCCCCATATTCACAAGATGTCTTGTCAGAGGTGAAGGAAGGTAAATCTGTGCCGGGACCGAGGATTGAACCCCGGCCGCCAGCATAGAAGTCTGACACCTTACCCCTAGACCACCAGGTCACCTACTAGTAATATACTAAGCACAATACCTATGGTACTACGAATATACAAGGTAGGTGCCTGCTCATCGTCAAATACCATAAAAATAACTTCAAATGGCTATTTGAATTAATTAATGTATTTTAAAATTTTCTTGGGCTCCTGCGGTTAACCTCCCTCTTTTCCATAAATATTTCATTTTGACTACGGCCTTGATTGTATCCCCTCCTCTTCAATCCCCTTCCATCCTTATACCAGTATCACGATCAACTTAACTCTAACTTAACGTAGCGTTCACTTAAAGTTAACTTAACTTAAGAAAACAAATGTGTGGTCACGATTCAAGTAACAACGTAACAAATCGAGCCAAACATCTGCATTCTCGAGTATGATCTGTGATTTGTACTATTTGTATTAGTGTTTATGATCTGTGATTGTGTACTGTTTTCTACTGATATTATAGATATTTATAATTAATCTTTTTCGAGCATATTTTAATACTTTTACAATCGTGATTACGTTAGTTTATTTATATTTTAATAACAAGGATCTTTTTTGAAATGAATACATTATCCATCTCATATGATAAAAGCTTTGGGTTTTAAATTCTTTACAATATTTGAATTGAGTCTGTTCTATAACGTTCTAAAATGATACGATACTAGCGCTTATTTTAATTAAATGTCCGATCACTAGAACTAAAGCTAAAGAGTAGACCTTGGTCATAACACCAACAAATGAATTAATAAATAGCCCTGTAGACGTCACTCGCATAATGATTGGCTGGCTAGATCACGTGATACCCTTAAAGTTACGTTCACTTAAAGTAAAAGACCTCCCAGGTCATCTCTTACGTTAAGTTAACTGCAAGTCAGCGTTAAGTTAACTGCATCGTGATCGCTTCCATGTAAACACACTAGGAGATCCTTTACGTTAAGTTGTGTTAAGTTAACTTTAGGTTTATGTTAAGTTGATCTTGATCCCGGCATCAGCCCCTACCAATAAATTTCCGAGCGCACCATTGCGCAAACCTGTTCACATACCTAAATAACACCATAAATATTACTTACTTCACAATATTTAAACTCGGTATATTTTCATATAATATAATTAGGTGTGTTGGGACATTAAAACAAACATCTTACTAGCGGAAGCAAAGGCATTAAATCGTTAGGGTGTTGTGAAGTCCAGACTCCCCCGGTAATTTGACGGACCCTCCTATATTACTATTATCACCACGTCTTACTACCCGTTCGGGTTTAACGCACTTACTCTAATGTGTAATGGTAGGGTGATTGTGAGATGAAATGGAGGACCTACAGTTTAACCTGGGATCTGAACCACGGTGGAGCCCTGACATTCCACACATTCACAAGTTGTGATTAATACACGTCTTGTCAGAGGTGAAGGAAGGGTTTGGCAATCAGATAAATCTGTGCTGGGACCGAGGATTGAACCCTGGACCCCAACACAAAAGACTGACACCTTACCTCTAGGTCACCTGGTCACATACGCCCCTCCCATTGGATGTACAGATATATATACGTACACAAACTTTTTTCAGTTAAAAATGTAGCAAACTTTTCTAATTGGTTCCACTCCCTTGAAAAATTAGCTTCCCATGCCCTCGAAAGTAATAATGTTTCTTAAGTTTTCGTGGAAAATATCTCAGTAGAAAGGTGAAACCTTTTTTCAGTAATGAGTTTCACTAACCGTTCGGGTTGTACACAAATGTACTAACGACGCAAATATGCTGGGGATGAGGGAGGTTGAATTTAGAGGACGTATTTAGCACACCATATTGGTATTCGAACCCTAATCTTCCCGACATCGATAGTTCATTCTATTGCGAGAGGGAAGACTTAGACCGTTCGGCCACCAAAGTAGTTAGAGTTAAATTATTTCAATTTTAAGCAAGGATATAAGCCGAATGGGTATTAAGACGTGGTGCTAAAAATAGGTATATATTTAGCAAATATCATAAATTCAAGACTAATTTTAAATGCCCAGTTAAAGAAATCAGCTGTTTGATCGGGAAAATATTTTTATAACGATTAGAAGCCTAAATGAATTGCGATTAAGTGCCTGTGTGAAGTTTATAAATATTTTTAAAAATTTGTCCTGGGTGGATGTTGTGTCTATTGTAGATATAAGATGATTTACAAGTCTTGTGTTGATATAATTATTCTGTTCATTAAGTGCACGTTGAATATCGCAAATAAATAATCATATCATTATATTGGTACCCCCGAATTCCAAAGAATCCAATTCCAAGGGCAGTCAAAGATTTTTCCGGGAGGGCGTCTAGATACCATCAAACTACCCCTCCTCTTTCTATGCCCTTACCTTCACACAAAATTGGGTGCAATTTATATCAATTCTATCCTCCTCATTTCCGGCGTGGCTCTCGCTATAGACTGAAGACTGTCGATGAAGTGGAGATCAAGGCTCGAATCCCGGTTGGTTGTACGGAGAGTTTTTTAAAACTAAATTGTTTTCATTTCTACATCCAAGCAAATGTGGTTACACTTCCTATAGGTTCAACCTTTCTCATCCTTAGCACATCAACTTTTGTGTATATGCGTGTAATCCGAGAGAGTAGTAAGACGAGCTGCTAAAAAAAAAGTTATGAATAAATTGTCATTCAAAGTGGGGGTGTAGGAAACGTGAGTTAAGGGCAGTGTTTTTTCAGTTTTTTTTAGCAAAACTATTTTTTTGCCAAAATCGGTTAAATATTGCTTCAGTATAAACATAGAATTTAATTTTTTTTCACATGGTGACCTCAACCGTTTTTCTTAATATATTTCAAGGATGTCCTGGAATTTAATGACGACTTTTTTTTTATCTTAATTTAAAAAGTTTTGTCATCTAATACCGCTCTACTCTTGACAGATATTCAGCAACTGTTGAGGTCACATCTGAAGAAAATTAAACTCTACGTTTCTACTGGAGCAATATTTGATATATATTTTAGACAAAAACATATTTTGCTTTAAAAACTGATAAAAAAAAACTAACCTTAAATCGCGTTGCTCACACATCCCTCCTCCCCTTAATCTCTGAGGAAACCAAGTGAATTCAAAAACCAATTAGTTTTATTTTATTCGATAGTAAAACTTGTAGTGTTTGTCGCTTTCATTCTTGATTCACGGACCTATTATATCTGTCAGAACAGGCGACACCCCTTTATCAGGACAGAGACCAAAAAAAAAAGAGACCGCCTTGTAGACGGAACTTAACTCCTGAAGGGTTTTACAAGGTCCCCTTGAAGACAATAGCTCCCCGATGAGTCAGAAGGTAATAATAGGAGGTATAATGAGGTGTCACGTGACCACGCACCGGTATTATCACCGGACACCCATTTATCACTGCACACCTATCCCACACTGCTGAACTCTTCTGATGACCCCGCCCTGTGTACCCCCCCCCCCAACGTGGCTGGGACAGTATTACCAACGTACTCGCGCGAAATAACTCACAGTGAACTCAGAAGTGAGTTCAATACATATAAACAAGGTCACTGTTGGCAAAACAATTAATTATCAACCTCTTAGGTTGATGGATGGTCTTAGTAGTCAGACATAATAAACTGGCGCGCCGATGACTGGGAGATCAGTATTAGAATCCCAGTCGGGTGTAATAAGGCTGTAGTTTTCCTTGAAAGGTTTTCCACTCTCCCTCCATGCAAATGTGGTCATATTTCCAATAAATTCTATCGTTCTTCTGCCTAACACAACGTAATTAGCACATATGCGTACAAATCCGAACGGATAGTAAGACGTGACGTTTAAAAAAATAAATGGTACGGAACTACGCACGGACTTTCTCGCTCTATTGTTTAAAAATGGAAATACAAATAATGGGGAAGAGGAGGGAGGTGGGGTAAATCCCGCATTAGAAATTTAAATTGGCATTATTTTAAGCAAAAACAATTACAGGTGATTGTATTATTATTATTACAAAAAGAAAATAGTAGGCCTATTTTATAAAACAATAATAATAACTCTATAGGTTTAACTTAAAAAAATGTAAACCTTTTATTTGAAACAATGGTATTTATGTCAGGATTAAAATCCTATCATATTTTTTAAATTTAAAAATGACATCTGTACACGGGAATCGAAACCGGAACCTTTGGCTTAGTACTCCCATTCCACCACGTCCATCACAAACTCTGCCTTAAAATATTAGTGAAGCATGACTCTTAGCACGAGAAGAGTTCCGACATTACAATTTCAAAATTTTAGGGTCTGCCAGAAAACAAGAGACCTTTAGATTTCTGCTCAAAATCTCACAATCTAAACTGACTTTTTAAATACGCCTACATATACGAAAACCAATACATAAATGCAACCGTTGGGCTACCATCTGTTGGTGAAGTTAGTGTCAACTTTTGAGTATAGAGGATTTCATTTGGTCAGCACAATTAATCATCCGGCATCTAAATCTTAGTTTTCTAGATCAGAGCAGTTACTTTTAAAAAAATATTCAAGTAACTCCTCATTTGTTCTCAAGAAATTGAGTTGACCCCGTTCCATTGCTTCACAAAAATATGGACACGCCAGGAATCGAACCCAGGACCTATATATCTGCAGCCCAAGAATTCTGACCATAGGGTCGGTTAATGTGCTTATACAAAAAAATAGCAAATTTAAAATATCGAATTTATTTTCCTACCAAAGACAAATTACTTTCTTCCGAACCCATATCTCATTGCCAACTGATTCTTATTTAGATAATGACACGGTGTATATTACTGGATAACAAGAGACTTAAACTGGTTGGTAATATATTAGGTTGGTGACACTGAGGTGTGGCACTCCTCCCCCACAAAAAGCGCGGGACAGGAGTGGCGTCATGTTTGAATGAAACACTACGGTACAACTAAAGATTTATATGGAGACAAAAAGATAATGAGTTGGCTCTGTGTTCGTAAAAGCGATTTTTTTTTTGTACTTTTAATCTAAAGGGAGGCGACAACGTCTTTCCGACTGTAAGTATCTTTGAGATGTAATACACATATATAATTCACATAATTAATTTTATGCCTGCATGACCTTTACAGATGAGAATTTCTTATACACGTACAGTAGCCCCATGGCTTCTTTGGTGCTGGCTGACAGCTGCTAAACACATGTTTTTTTTTCAGATCATATGGTTGGGCGTAAGGATACATAATTTGGTCTGGTAACATTTCAAAGCTTTCAGCTGTCAGCTGTAAGCTGTCAGTCAGCACCAAAGAAGCCATGGGGCTAGTGCATCTCACTAGAAATTTTAACTCGAGATTAAAACCATTAACTTCTATAAAATAAGGCGTTGTAGGGGATTAATGAAAAATAAAATTATATTTAACTTTCAATCACTTAGAGCGTATTTATTTAATAAATAGTATTTAAAAATTATTTAATTTTTTTAAAATCATTTAAGGGAAAAATCAATAAATGTTAAAATATTTTGTACATATAATGAAGAATCAGAAACCATTTGTAACTAAACATTGTATTGCTGTTTGGTTTTTCATCTAGAGAAACAATATGATAAGGGTGAATTACTTAGAAAATAACTATTTTAAAATAATTTAAGATCGTTTTTACAATTTTGAATATTTTCAAAACTGCCTTTCTAGTAAGATTTACTTTTATTTATTTATTTATTTTTATCACAGCGTCTTACTACCCGTTCAGGTTATACGTATATATGAAAAAAATACTCTAATGAGGTAGGGATGAAGAAGGAAGCATTTTAATTGTAATTTTACCGCATTTGCGCAGAAGGAGAGTGAGGGAACATTTAGGGAAAAATCACACTCAGTATAACCAACCGGGACACGAACCCCGATCTCCATGTTTTCAGAAGGCTAGTCCAACACTACAGTGATGCCTTAGACCTTTGGTCACTGAAGTGATTCATTCTAGTAAGAGATTCCGTAGTTTGAGGATGTCCCCCCTACCCCCCTCAATTAGGTGGCACCCTTAAGGTGGGGTGGAAGGGGACGCGAGAAAAGGTATGTTTTTGAAGTTTTTATGGCAAAATATATTTTGTCCAAATTAAATAAAATATTGTTTCAGTACAAACAGAGAATTTAAATTTCTTCATATGGTGACCTCAACATTTCTTGAATATCTTGTCAAGGGTGTCTTGGAATTTAATTACAACTTCTTCTCTTCATTTAAAAATCTATCATATTATGCTGCTATGCTTATGACAAATAAACTGTTGATATCACCGTGTGAATAAAATTAAACTCTATATTTGTATTTCAACAATATTTTACATAATTTAACAACAACAAAAGTTTTGCCATAAAAACTGAAAAAATACTGGCCTTGTCTCGCGTCCCCTTTCATCCCACTTTAAAATTAGATACCAACTATAAAATACTATTTTGGTCAAGATGATTGGTAGTGTTGTGTTTATCTGTACCATAAATAAATATTCGCGTGTTTATAACTAGGGTGATAAACCTACCCTTTATATAAATAAAAAGTTCCCAAGGTCATCGCTACATCGCAATTATTATTATTCCTTATACATAAAATACACAGCAATGGTAGCTCTACATATCATAAAACATATCGTAAATAAAGATAATGAGAATTCAGAAGAAGGCTACATACATCTTTTATGGTATACTCAATGTTAATAAAAAGTTGATACTACTATTATAAGAAGATTATATTCGTCAGTTAAAAAAAAATAGCTGTTAACTGTTTTTATCATACATTTATAAAAGGTAAAAATAGACTAGCTTAAAGATATAACCTCGTTGTTCCATAACGAGTTTCTCTAAATATAGAAATGAAACAAAAAAAACATAAAGGTACATCCTTAGACCAATTTTTTTTAAATGGTGTAACGTCACAAGTAGTTTTTCTGTTCATACATTTTTATTTTCTCTCGAACCTTCGAAGAGAGAAGTATTGTGATGGTAAAAAAAAAAAGCTTGAGATTTTGATAAATGTCGACGTTTCATTACTCCCTGAAACAGGAAAATATATTTTACGTTGTTTCCTTCTGTCTGTATCTTTGACTAGAGCTGAAACCATTTTACTGATCGGGCTAAAACTTGGTACCTAAGGTTTTCTTAAGGCTTACCCTAGGTAATTTTGGAATTAGATATCTAGCCCTTAAATTACGGGTAGTTTACTGAAGGGCAAAAAGAGAGAAAAAAAAATAGAATTTTCTCAAAATCCGTTATAAATATTTTGATTAAATTTAGTATCAAGCCACCACTGTTTAACATTACAAACGAAATTGCAAATTTTCAGCTAATCTTGTATTTTTACACCATAGTATAACATAAAAGATATGACCATAGTATAATCTCTCAAGGTAAGATTGACTTGTATCGGTGACCCCATGATCTAAGGCTAGAGGAGGGGGGTGAGGTATCTTTTGATAGAACGAAGGTGACCTGGTGGTCTAGGGGTTAAGGTGTCAGACTTCTATGCTCGTGGCCGGGGTTCAATCCTCGGTCCCGGCAAAGATTTATCTGATTACCAAACCCTTCACCTCTGACAAGACATCTTGTGAATGTGAGGAATGCCTGGCCTCCACCGTGGTTCGGATTCCACGTTAAACTGTAGGTCCTCCATTTCATCTCACAATCCCCCTACCATTACACATTAGCGTAAGTGCGTATAGCCCGAACGGGTAGTAAGACGCGGTGCTAATAATAATAATAATAATAATAATATAATAGAACGAAAATCATATATTTACAGAACTATAAAAAAGGTTGAATTTTATTTAACATTATGTTTAAGAAAATAGTTTTTCATTCTAACTAATTTAAATACATGACCTAGTAAAATGCATAGTGTTCAAACAATGAAAATACACAATTTATTCAAAGGGTGGGGGAAAAAATGCGAAAAGGTCGCACCGATTATCCTAAAAAAAAAGCCACACGTGTTTTAAAGGCTGCAAGTTCTCCATCCTTGTTCGTTCTAGCTTCCCAACACACACTAACAGATCGGTATGTCAAGTTTATCTTCCGTTCACTTTACAGCCCGTTTTGAGTTTAGTTGTAGACAAGTTTTTCGTGGAGAAAATATCATCAGTTGAATTGCTTGCAGATGTAACAATTACTTGCGTTAAACAATAAGAAAAAACGCCACAAAGTTTGGTGGAAATATTCGTTCAATCTAGAAAAACTACACCCATATATATATATATATATATTTGCTGCAGAATGAAAGGAGATTTTTGAAATCCTCAATAAATTTGGGTAAAATAATAATAATCTTTTAATCACGTGGCCGAGTAACGCCTGAAACACTATGTCACTAAGCTTATCGAAAGTGGAGACTGGACTGATTGAAGACTTGGCCTGCGGGCCATTCAAGTCCCCTTCCTACCCTAAACGTCAGTTCAACTTTACAAACACCTTAAGGCCTGCAGATTGGACTGTCGGAATTCCCACAGTCCAAGAGTTCAAACGATAGGCCGGATGGCCGCCCCCGGGCGAGACTGTATTTGTATTGAGGGGTTGGGTGGCGGGGAGGGGGGCTAAAGCATCACTCTCTTAATACACTGGACTTCCGATTATGAGGATCAAATTCTGGTCAGGTGTACTAAGTTTTTTTAATGGTTGTTCCCTCTCCCTCCACACAAATGCGGGGCACTTCCTCTAAATTTAACCTTAATCATTAGTGTTTTTAGTACATAAACGTACAACACGAAGAAGGGTTAATAAAACGTAGTGTTAAAAGAATAAAGTAAGATTGTTACTCTGTGTTTTCAGGCTAGACGGAGTGTACGTATCTATTAGGGCGCACGAGTTGGAAATATATCACGATCTCATATTTCATTGGTTGATAAACGAACTGTGAGATCTGTGAACAAAAGTGTCTGCCAATGTAACTCCTTTTCTCGTTTGGTCAGATTGTAAAAAAAAGAAAAAAGAAAAAAAGAGCTCCTCCCACGATGGAAGTTTTATTTTATTGGAATCTGATACAGTTTTTTCAGAAGAAATACTTTGAGAGATGGCGCGAACAAAACTCATAATGTAAACAACGTATGACATATATGATATACTGAGGAGCGAAGGTCAACATGTGTGCGATGCTATTTAAAATACTCTTCTTTTTTTCATATTGCCAATTATTGTAAACCCGTAAAGTAGCTCTAGTCAGAAGATCTGTAATGCTATAACTAATGTACTGTACAATTTCTAAATCAACCTTGGAGATTAATGAAAGTAAAATAAACGCTTTTTTTTTATTTTAGAACACTTGCTTGGGATCAAAGGGTGTAGTTTTCATCTGATGCAACATCTCTAATTCATAATTTAATATTTTATAAGGACACACATATTAAATTTATTTTTGAAACGTAAGTGTTTAAAATGTGGGTAATGTTTGTATACGTATGTTTAGTATTTATTTCTTTATATTTTACTATTTTAGAATCAGTTTAGTTATTGTTTACTTAATTAAATATTTCTTATATTAATTCATTATTAATTTATGTGATTATCACATTTTTCTGTTTACCGCCTTTTCTTTCATTAAGTATGTTTTGTAAGGGTGGTACAATTGCTCTTTCGTATTTTTACGCGCGTTTCCTGTTAGTTCGCAAAGTGTTTTCCTCAAAGATGGACGTGCGTCACCACAGCTGCTCAACTTCTCTGTTTCTTTTAGTGCTTTGCACTCTCTTTCGCTAATTTAAATAACCCCAATCTCATCCTAGCTTGTGTAAATGTGCGTCTGATCAGAATCCACCAAGATCATCCCATCACAACCCCAGGTAGGCCTACTTGGGTTACTGCTTCACCGGATATTCAGTAGCAGGTAGGATCTCACCATGTATACTCACGCACACATTAATTGAATAATTCTCCCTCTCAATCAAATTAAAAACAACGTAGGTGAGTTAAATAGGGAAGCGCTAGTTGATGTTAAGTATTTATTTAGTTTTTTTGTAAAAAAAAAACATTTTCTGGTTCAAATAAATAAATTATCGCTTGAGAAGCTAAGTTTAGTTTTAAAATATAGTAATTTCAACCGTTCTTGAATATTTATCACGGGCATGGTATAATTTAAACATACAATTTTTTAAACCCGTTTTGGTGGACGCATGGTCTAACGCGCTAATCTCTCAGTAAACTAAATTGCCGATGACGGGGAGAAATCAGAGTTAGAATCTTGGTCGGGTGTACTAAGGGTGGTTTATCCTAAATTGTTTTACACTTTCCCTCTACGCAAACACGGGTACATTTACTATATATATATATATAACCTTCCCAATCACTAAAACTATTAGCACAATTGGTGACTTGGTGGTCTAGGGGGTAAGGGGTCAGACTTCTGTGCTGGCGGCCGGGGTTCAATCCTCGGTCCTGGCATAGATTTATTTGATTACCAAACCCTTCCTTCTCCTCTGTCAAGACATCTTGTGAATGTTGGGAATGCCAGACCTCCACCGTGGTTCGGATTCCACGTTAAACTGTAGTGTCCTTCATTTCATCTCACAATCACCCTACCATTACACATTAGCGTAAGTGCGTATAACCCGAACGGGTAGTAAGACGCAGTACTACTAATAATAATAATAAATAAATAAAAATATTAGCACAATTAGTACATGAGCGTATAACCCGAACGGGTAATAAAACACGAAGCAATTTTTTTTAAACTAAAATAACCCTGTTGAGATTAATATTTGTAGGAAACTACATACCATATTATCTACTGAAGAAGTATTCTATTTATTCAGAACCAGCATCATTTTTTTGTTATAGAAACAGTTAAAATACGGACCTTGTCTCTTGTTGTAATAATAAATCGTGAGGAATATCCATAAATATAAATTTTAACTAGCAATACCGATATTAGATTAGAAATTTTTGGAAAAGAATACAGTGGGAAAATGCATGCTATTGATCGGTCAGTAGGCTAAGTTATCATCTCGCCTGCTTTCAAGGAATGTAAATCTCAGAAAATACAAAACAATAATTTAACCGGTTGTTCTAAATGGGTATGAAACGTGGTCTCTTATCCTATATGACGGGGAAAAAATTAAGGTGTTCGAAAACAAGATTCTGAGGAAGATATTTGGTCTAAAAAAGAGCAGCATGATGAAGTTGGTAAATGTTAAATTAATGAATGACGAGAAACTTCTATTGGATCTTGTTACCTATGTCCAGATCAGGATTTGATGAGGCCCAAGGAAGATATTTTAAAATTCTAAAGGAGAAATTTAGATGTAAATCTTTTAATCCTTAACATTATGCCACTTAGATTTGATTTGGTTTTTGTACAATTTTTAGCTGAATATATTTTTATTTACTTTTAATGTCAAATGACAATTTTTATTTTATTTTGCAAAATCCTATAATTTTATATACCGCAAAGAAGAGTAGGCTATCTGCTAATGCCTAGTAAAGTGTGTTAAAATCACGTTAATAATAATTATTATTTCTATAAATTACTTGTATATAGCAGCTTAAAAATATTAAAAATTCTAAGCCACTGTTTAAATTTTGTTGACCTTGAGTCTGGAGGACCTAAGTTTGACTACGAGTGATGCGTAAGAATATATATAAGTGGACTTTATTACTCAATGATAATTGTAGTATTGTTTAAAAGATACATAATTTTTTAGCCAAAATTGATAGTATTTGACTATATTATTATTGTTATTTTACAGGTATTTATAATAACGTACTGTCCATATAAAAATGACGTTTGCAGTTCTTATGACCTGGCTTGTTTTTTGTTTATTTTTTGTATCGTATGGCACATTTGTCCGTGAGGTACATGACATTCAGGATTGGTCGCTTTTTGTGTAGACTATTAACCGCTCCGGTGGCACAGAGAGTTGTCCAGGGTACACCCATGAAGGTTGTCTACAAATCATACCCGTAATGAGATGATGTGGTGATAGTTGTTATTATTATTATTATTATTATTATTATTATTATTATTATTATTAGCACCGCGTCTTACTACTCGTTCGGGTTATACGCACTTACGCTAATGTGTAATGGTAGGGTGATTGTGAGATGAAATGGAGGACCTACAGTTTAACGTGGAATCCGAACCACGGTGGAGGCCTGGCATTCCCCACATTCACAAGATGTCTTGTCAGAGGTGAAGGAAGGGTTTGGTAATCAGATAAATCTGTGCCGGGACCGAGGATTGAACCCCGGCCGCCAGCACAGAAGTCTGACATCTTACCCCTAGACCGCCAGGTCACCAAATCTGATAGTTGTTCTAATGTTGTAGAGCCAGGTGAGTCTTAACCTAACTTAAGCCTAATCAACCAAACTCTGGTAGCCATTGGAATTATTCCCTTTAGGGGGAAAATACCCAAGTTCCCAGCCGGGATTAAAACCCCGGGACCTCTAAGCTCATAAGCCAGGTATTCTGACCACTACAGCATGTAGCTGGTTACCTGATCTATGAACTCTTGAAAATAGATCTAGTAAATTTGTCTAGCTAAGGCTCCTCCTATGAAAATTGGACAGTAAGGATAGACAGTAGACGTTATAGAGAGTCACGTGATCTGCCTTGTATTGTGTATTTTATGTTACGAAACTAAGCAAACAAATGTTTTAATTTTTTTTTTTTGTAACTCTCAAGGTTCCAACCAAACTGTTTTTGTTTTTTCCCCAGTCTGTAGTTAACGGTCATTACCTCTTTATTACGGTCAGTTCTATATCATTTGTGTTTGGAAAACTAGGGGCCAGGTTATTTATAGCCTGTCATATATGTATTTCGGAACATTGTTTTACTGTTGAACATGACACAAACATGTTGGGAGATGTCATAATTACGAAAAAAAAAGTGTGCTTGTATATATGTAGGATTTTTTCAGTAGTAGGGCACATTCCACATATTTTGAAAATAGGTTCGATTTTGTTTTAAATTATTTAAAAAAAAATAACTTTTTACAAAATACGAATTTTAATGACTTATATTTTACAATGTCTGAATATGTCATATTTGAATTTATAATATAAGTTGTTGATACATAACCTATTTAACAAAGATTTTCAGACAGCTTTAGTCAATGTAGTGACTATTTTTATAAAAAAAAGTTATACATTTATAGTAGCATATATTGTATATATTTAGGGAATTTAAAAAATATTGAAATAATTTGAATGCAAATTTAACGTTTTATTTAGAACATAAACAATCTGAGCTTTACTGGTTAATTTAGAGCCTGTATTTTTATGGCATGTCATCGTTTCTTTTTTCTTTTTGTTCATCACATAAACTGCTCATTAGTACATAAACACTGTTCATGATACCTTTATTTTAGAGAAAAAAAAAATCATAGATTTTTTTTTTGTCGTTTTGGCATTTAAGGTAATATTTCTTTGTTTGCATTATGTTTTAGGCACTATAAAGCATTTCTCAATTTGTTTTTTATACATTTTTGAGTCATTTTAAGAAGTTCATGTTGATTTAGTATATATTTAAGTATTATCGATATTTTATAAATGCATAAATAATCAACCAGAGTTTTTCAACCAACAGTTGTCGAATGAGAAGATAAAGTAGGCTATGAACTTTGTATCCTCTTTGCTTGTACGACTGTAAAAAAAATACACATTGCTGTTGAGACAATGTACAGTAGCCCCATGGCTTCTTTGGTGCTGACTGACAGTTCACAGCCGACAGCTGACGGCTTTGAAAAGCTACCTGACCAAATCATGTATCCCTACGCCGAAACAAATGATCCACAAAAACATATGTTTAGCAGCTGTCACTTGTGATAGTCAAAATTTAGGTATATATCTAAATGTTGACTGTCATAAGTCAGCTGTGAGTTGTCAGTCAGCACCAAAGAAACCATAGGGCTACTGTAGCTAAGTTGGAAAGGGTTGCGTTGGGAGAGGATAGCTGTTACTTCTGAAGCAGATTTTTGTAAACCATAGTTTATATTTATCAGAATGCAAGAATTTAGTTGTTAAAAGCTTTTCATTGTATTTTACATCTGTCAAGTGCGTGTTTGATTTAACCATGTGTATTTATTACGAGTATTTGTTCATATATTTTAGGTAATTTTTTTAAAAATTTAGAAGTCAATTCTTTTGAATTATTAGATCATAGACATATTTCAGAGACGATTGAGATGAGAACATAAGACCACTATATTATAAAGTGGTAGATTGGTGAGTAAAATAGCTACAAATAGAAATTAAGATTTTCCAATAAGCTTTTATTAGTACAATTTTCCGCAGTGGCGGCTTGTGACCTACTAAGTAGGTGAAGGTGTTGAGTTGGGAAAGGGGGCAATTAGAGCATGTTACATAAATATATCAAATAGTATGGTGGGTGGGGGGAGGGAGAGTGTTATCAAAATAATACTAAATCTAACCTTAACATTATTTAAACTAACTTATTGATGCCATACTGAAAATAGAATCCAAATAAATAATGGCTGTGAAAATGTTTCAGTGATATTTTCGGATTGTTAAATTACAGGATAATATTAACTGGTTTTTGTAAAGGATTGTATTATAATAATGTTGTATTAACATATATGGTCTACAGCAGATCCGATATTAATGACACATTCAATCACAAAGCGCTGAAAAAGAATGTGAGCTTAAGAGGATAACTAAGATCGCTCCTTTGCTTTATTAGGAACTCATTAGCTTAAATTTTACTTCCCAGAAAAAAAAATACACTGTAATTTTACGAAACGGACATCAATATTAAGGTGGATATGTAGGGAGCGCAAGCTAAATTAAGTGTTTTTGCAGTTTTTGTAGCGCAACATTTTTTAGCCAAAATAAATCATATAAACATTGATTTTAATTTTCTTCACATGGTGATATCAACAGTTCTTGAATATCTGACATGAACAAAGTGGTATTGGATGGAAAACTTTTAAATGAATAGAATAAGTTGTCATTAAACTCCAGTAGGGGTGACCTGGTGGTCTAGGGGTAAGGTGTCGGACTTCTGTGCTGGGGTAAGGGTTCAATCCTCGGTCCCGACACAGATTTATCTGATTACCAAACCCTTCCTTCACCTCTGTCAAGACATCTAGTCAATGTGGGGAATGCCAGGCCTCCACCGTGGTTCGGATCCCACGTTAAACTTTAGGTCCTCCATTTCATCTCACAATCACCCTACCATTACACATGAGCGTAAGTGCGTACAACCCGAACGGGTAGTAAGACGCGGTGCTAATAATAATAATAAATTCCAGTACACCCCTGACAAATATTCAAGAACTGTTGAGCTCACAGTATGAATACGATTAAACTCTATGTGTTTATACTAAAGCAAGCAACCCGCCTCGGTGGTGTAATTAGCTGACGCGTTTGTTTCGTGTGGAGTTAGACTGCCGAGGATGGGGAGATCGAGTTTCAAATCTTGGTCGGATGGTTTTTCATAAACAGCCTTACCTCTCCCTCCACGCAAGTGCGGGTTCACTTCTTGTAAATCCAACCTTCCCAATTCCTAACCCATTACCGCAATTAATACTTAAGCGTATAACCCGAACGGGTAGTAATATGCGGTGTTAAATATATATATATATGTATATATATATATATATATGTATAAAAGTTGAAGTAATATTTGATTTATTCTGAAAAAAAATTAAATATAAAAATTGAAAAAAAAAAAACACTGCCCTTTTGTCGCGTTTCTTATATGCTCGTCATAAAGAAGTGTCCTACTTATGACGCCGCGACAGGTCAAGATGGGATTCCCCATGTTAATGAATTTACTTTTTATTCAGCGAGTTTTGTGGATATAATGTCTAAAGAAAACCCATAAATTCTAAAATGATTCTAAAAATATTCCTACAGTGTCACAAAATTAGTATTTTTAACTTGAAGTAATTTACTTACGAATGTTTGTTTTTTTATATATAAATACTCTACAACTTTAATATTTGACTTGGTCACGAAAATGGTTCGTAGGAATCTCCCTGCCAGGATGTAGATTAAAAATAGTTATTGGTAGCTTATATCTATCTAGAATAGGAAACAAAGAAATTATAATTTTAAAAAGGAATTCAATGTTTTTAAGGAGCAAATAGTATAGTGAGTGTGTAAACTCGTCAGAGGAAGAGGGGAAGGGTATTCAGCCTATAAAAAAGAGGTCTAGTTGGGTAAACTGTTATCTTATTCCCTCTCTTTTTATTTATTAAATTGGCGTCAAATTGTGATAGCAGTTAGTTCTTGGATGCGTTAAGTTAAACTGCAACCCGCTTTGCAGAATAGCTTCGAAATCTTAAAAGTAGGCAACTTCGTTTAAAAAAATCCCTACCCTGGACCATTCGACCACCCATGCGAGTCTTCCGTTTTGAAAGTATAGTTCCCCTTCCACTCCTCTTTTAAAGTTACAACATCCGATGATGCATACCTTTATTGTTCTAAATTGAGAAATAGCTAACGTAATTCAGCCTTTATAATATTAACAGGATAAAACTCACGACTCAAAGAAACGATCACTGAAACAATAATTAGCTCAGAATGACCCCAACACACATGAATCGTTTTGAAGGTCAAGGGATATAATAATAATATTTAGCACCGCATCTTACTACCCGATCGGGTTATACGCTTTAAGTACTAATTACTCTAATGGATTAAGAATTGGGAAAGTTGAATTAGAGGAAGTGAACCCGCATTTGCGTGGAGGGAGAGTGGAAAACCATTTAGTAAAAACCACCCCCAGTTCACCCGACCGAGATTCGAAACCTCGATCTCCCCGTCCTCAGCAGTAGAGCTTAACACGACAAGCGCGTTAGCCAACTACACCACCGAGGCGGGTGTCAAGGGATATAGTTGTTGTTTTTAGTACCACGTCTTACTATCCGTTATACGCTTATGTACCAATTACGCTAATGGTTTTATGGGCTAAGAGGGCTATATTTAGAGGATTAGAGGGAGCGTACTCGCATTTGTGTGGAGGGAGAATGTAAAACCATTTTGGAAAATCCACCCTCAGTCCACCCGACTCAGATTTATACTTCTATTTCCCCGTCATCGGTAGTAAGTCTATTCTACTGCGAGATTAGCGCGTTAGACCGATCGTCCATTGAAGCTGGTCGAGTTTAAACAAATGATTAAAAATTACTTCTGGACGTTGGGTATTGAACCTGGGACCTTCTGGTGGATTCTGTGATCTCATATAACTCTAGCTATGAACGCTACCCTCTTCGATGGCCTTGTGGTCTAACGTGCTACTCTCGCAGTAGACTCGGCTGCCCACGACGGAGATATATGAGGTTCGAATCTCGGCCGTGTGTTCTGATGGTGCTTTTCCACTCTCCCTCCATGCAAATACGGGTACACTTCTGATGGATATAGCCTTCTTAAACTCTAAAACAATAAGCGTATATGAATGTGGGGAATGCCAGGCCTCCGTCCGTGGTTCGGATTCCACGTTAAACTGTAGGTCCTCCATTTCATCTCACAATCGCCCTACCATTACACATTAGCGTAAGTGCGTATGACCAGAAAGGGTAGTAAGAAGTGGCGCTAATAATAATAATAATAATAACATAAGCGAATAGTCCAAACGGGTAGTAAGACGTGGCGCTTAAAACAAAACTGTATTGTGACTAGTGCTCATAATCTGGCAAACAACCAAATGATGTTAAACCATCCCAAGAACATTTTTCATTTTATAGTAGTGTGTGTGTCTTAGAAATAAATAAACCTCACCTTTTCATTCGAGTTGCGTTGTTGGCACTAACTAATTCCTTTCACACGGCATTCAAATTAACTGTTGCTATTATATCTTCCTTTTTTTAAAAAAAAATCCATATTATTTGAATTTTGTGTAATATATTTATTTGCTGCGCCTAGCATATTATTACCCATCTGAGCTATCTAAATATTTACACTAAAGGGGTAAAGATAGTGGGGAAACAGTTAATTTAGTAAAATGCCACGTATGTGCATCCGGCCGGGATTCGAATATAGACCTCTTTGTCACTGGTAAACAAACCATCACAAACGCGACTGACTTATTAGTCTATGCACCCACATTTCGAGTATCTTATAAAATATTTTACAATTTTAAACATGCTAGAAAATTAATTAGCTAGATATTTTTGTATTCACCTAATTCCAACTTCGTAAATGTCTAAAAAAATATATATTAAATACCTTACCTTTTGTATACATAAAATGCACAATGATACTTTACTAATCAGATTAACACTCCCCTATGTTGGGCTTTTAAATTAAACCCAAAGGGAGAGGAGTATATTTCTGTGTCCCCCACTATTATTAAATTTACCAACAATAAAAATAAAAAGGGAATTAATGTAATTATCTACAACAATGCATTTTTATTTAAGAAATAAACGTATTCAGTTGAGATTTCAAGGTGATTTTCAAGAGACAGTGAAAAGAAAAAAGGGTTTAAATATAATCACCACGATTATAATCTGTGTCTTTGTTGGTCAGTATCACGCAACAAACAAAAAAACAAAAACAATAATACTGGTAAAACTAGAGTAAGATCTTAAACACTGTCACAATAGAATCTAGAACGTTTAAATGTTTTCATGTGGTTGCTCCATTGGCCAAGTGGTTTAAAAGGTTTAGCTCACATTGTCCTTTGGTTTCAATTGCAGGCGAGCCCCGGGTTCGAATCCTGACAAGAAGAAATTAGGTTTTATTTCCACCTTGTGATGTATAGCAATGTTTATCCACAGGGCCATCTTAGCTTCATTGTAGACCCTGGGCAATGCAATGCACGAGGGCCCGTTCCTTACCTAACCCAAAGGGAGTAAAAACTAAGAAGATCTATAAAATTATACCGTTACTTACAACAACAACAAAAACTGGTGACCTTGCGGTCTAGGGGTAAGGTGTCAGACTTCTGTGTTGGCGGCCGGGGTTCAATCCTCGGTCGCGGCAAAGGTTTATCTGATTACCAAACCCTTCCTTCACCTCTGACAAGACATCTTGTGAATGTGGGGAATGCCAGGCCTCCACCGTGGTTCGGATTCCACGTTAAACTGTAGGTCCTCCATTTCATCTCACAATCACCCTACCATTACACATTAGCGTAAGTGCGTATAACCCGAACGGGTAGTAAGACGCGGTGCTAATAATAATAATAATAAT
>CABEEJ010000241.1:192175-230782 GCA_901482245.1 Timema douglasi | reverse complement strand
TGCTGGCGGCCGGGGTTCAATCCTCGGTCCCGGCACAGATTTATCTGATTACCAAACCCTTCCTTCACCTCTGACAAGACATCTTGTGAATGTGAGGAATGCCAGGCCTCCACCGTGGTTCGGATTCCACGTTAAACTGTAGGTCCTCCATTTCATCTCACAATCACCTTACCATTACACATTAGCGTAAGTGCGTATAATCCGAACGGGTAGTAAGACGTGGTGCTAATAATAATAATAATAATAATAATTTAAAGATAAATATTAAGAGTGTAGGTAGGATATGAACATGGAGAGGAGCGAGGTATACTGCTTTTTAACACCGCATCTTACTACCCGTTCGAGTTATACACCTAATAATCTGTTAAAATGATTAACTGTTATGTGCTATTAACACGACGGCAGCTAAAGATAGTAGGCCTAAGTACATGATAATATATTTTGCTTAATTCAACGAGTAGCCCTATTCCATCTATAATACCTCTTAAATATATATATTTATTTATTTGACTTAAGTCACTTAATACTAATTTCAGAATAGAAAAGCTATTTTTCCCCCCGTTATTTGTTATTCGGGATAAGTGTATAGCTCCTTTAGATTATTAACGAAAATTACTTTTAGAAATTTTCTTGTCAGCATAGAAATTAATACGTAGTCGGTGGTGTTCATCGATTTTTCTAAAATTAAATTAATAAAAAGTTGAGTTCTAAATTTGAATAATTTTTTGCGTAAGAGCGATAAGTGTGAAAGATTGCATAATCGTTGCGTGCAAAGAAAAGGCGAAATAGGAGATTTATCAGAAAGAGGCAAACAAGTAGCCTAACAGGGTGTACTAGGCCTACTCATTGTCGAGTTGTTTATAGTGAGGGGAGGGAGCGCTCAGGCACCAAGAGCTGGAGGAGTATTTCAAGAAACAAATCAATAAATTTAAGTACACCAAAGAGTTGCCTTTAAATAAGTGTACTTATGCCTTAATGTTGATTTGAGATGATTACATACGCAGGGTGTACACATACTAAGCTTAAAATACTATTTTTTTTATATGGCTGCATCCGTTAAGACATTGTCTTAAGCCAGGGTTGCCCTAACTGACATAAATTTCAGTTTAGATAGGAAGTATCCCTTTATTGATCGTTGTATGATATATTAAAATATTTTTCATATAGCAATTTTCCACGTTAAGTAAGCCTAATATGATTTGAAACTGTCAACTTTCATGAATAGTTTTAAAACATATTAAATAATAATATATATAAATGTTATCAATGTTGAGTAGAAACATAATGAAAGATTTTTTTTTAAGTTCCTTCCTATGTCTATAGTCTATACCACCAACTTTGCCCGTTGCTTTTTTTTTCTTTTTTTTAATTATCTAGCATGCACTTTATGAACCGACTGCTTATATCAGTACTTGACTCATAAACTGTCTTAAATCTAAAACGTACACAACATCCAACCCCCAGCCGTTAATTCATCACTGTGAAAGGGAAAACTCACATTCAACCGATTATAAACTGATTTGGCCTTGCCAAGAATTGAACCCGGAACCCTTAACTCAGTAGAAAAACACGCTAACGACTGAGCTAGCTAAGGTGTCAGACATTTCTCCAGTAGAAACATAAAGTTAAATTTTCTTCACGTAGTAATAATTATTTTTAGCACCATGTATTACTAACCATTCGGATTATACGTTGTCAACGTTTGTTGAATATCTGTCATAAGCATAGCGGTATTAGATGACTTTTTTAAATGAAGAGAAAAAGTTGTCACCAAATTCCAGGACATTCTTGACAGATATTCAACAACTGTTGATATCACCATGTTAAGAAAATTAAACTCATGTTTCTACTAGAGAAATATTTGGTTTATTTTGCCCCAAAAAAATGAGTGTTGATATGAACACGTTCCATACACTCCCACCTTAAGCTTTGTTTATATAAGAGCTTTCCTCCAATATTTTTATAACAAAAGGAAACAATTTAACTCACCCACACTACACTTTCTCTTTCTAAACCTCCAAATGGTAAAGTGCAACTCTTGTTATTACTTGCACAAACTACAAAGTGAGATATGTATCTATCTTTCCTTACATTAAGTGCTGATTTAATACATATAAATATGAATAATGTTGTTGACCGTCATTGTGACTAGGTAGTTGGAGTGGTCGGCTACAAGCCAAGGGGACACTAGCTCGATTCTGGGTGGAGTTAACGAATAAATTTACCTTTTTATTAGAAGACATTCTTATATCAAATTAGTAAATACAGGATGTTCCCAAAATTGTTGTACAGTAAATTATCACATATCTCGTATCAGTTATTCCTCTGACATATGTTGGAAATGTCTCCCAAATGAAAACATGTATGAACACCACGCCTCTTCATATGATATGATATAAAGAGGTGTGTCCAGATGTAAATTAAAACCCGTGGGGGACATTTCCAACATCTGTCAGAGAAATAATTGCACGAGATACGTGATAATTTACTGTACAACCATTTTTGGGACACTCTGTATATTTAGGTGGTATAAACTGAGATTGTGGATTAGCAGTAGCCTACTAATTTAATTTAGTTTGTGAATCGTATGCTTATATAATACTACTATAAAGCCACATGGCTGACTCACTCACTGACATTAATGTTGACCCACTTACAGATGAGCTAGAAACTTGAAATTTGACAAACTTATAGCTTCTAACCTGT
Organism: Timema douglasi; assembly: GCA_901482245.1. Classification (NCBI taxonomy): domain Eukaryota; kingdom Metazoa; phylum Arthropoda; class Insecta; order Phasmatodea; family Timematidae; genus Timema; species Timema douglasi. The sequence goes on along the minus strand of CABEEJ010000241.1, from coordinate 228,076 downwards.
AACCGACGTGAAAATTCCAAAAAGTTAAAAAAAAAAAATTAAGCCCCTAAAAATTTAAAAATAGCGGAGCAACTTTAAAGTCGGTGCGGACCTTTCTTTGAAGGTCTCTTGTGGCTAAACGGTAAGACTTAACAAAAAAACGGCTCTGGAATTACATTAGCTTACATTCACTCGTAAAGAAAACTTACCGGGGGTTCGGGGGCGCAGCCCCCAACGAGCAAAGCGAGTTATAGTCTACAGTGCTATGTCTTGCGGTGCTGCTTGCCTAAACTCTTTCCCTATTTGACCAATAATAAATAAGTAACAAATGCTCCGCTTTACATGGGAATGTATTTCCATAGATACCTTTCAAATACGTGTTTTACTAAAGGATAAGAACATTCCCGGGTACACTCTAAACTAACGTTGATTACATTAGCAGCACTCCACGACACGTCACTTATAATCTGTGTATTCATAAAAAAAATACACGTTAAGTATCCCCAGCCAACCAGACATAGAAGATTGAAAACCTACCAGAACGACCATATGGAGTCCGGTGGACCTAGGGCCATAGAAAATAATTATTAAGGTATTTTGCCAGGGGGAGGGGGGAATAAGAATTTTGCCCCACCAACCCCTTAGAAGGACTTTTTTGATACCAGCCATTGTAATAATCTGGCCCCAAAGACCGTATGAATCCATCCCTACGAAACAACCAAAAACATTCCATCTTATTTTGCACATACTTAGGATCGTGTTGTGCCTTAGGTTAGGTTAGGATAGGTTTGGTTTGGTTAGGCTAGGTTAAGTTAGGTTAGGTAAAGTTAGGTTAGGTTAGGATATGATAGGTTAGGTTTGTGTCCAGACATACTATCCATCCTTTGCTGTATTTCGTTTACCTTGAGAAAACATTTAAATCTATCCTTAGTGCAATGCCCCAACAGCCGAGGCCGAGTTAATACACCAACATATGGCCGAACTTCGACCACCTGCCTTCCCAATCCCTCTTAAGGTAAGAATAGACGCGAGAAAAAGGGCAGTGTTTCTGCAGTTTATTTTTTTTTTGTTGCTAAATAAATAAAATATCGCTACAGTAGAAACATATAGTTTAATTTTCTTCACATTGTGATATCAACAGTTGTTGAATATCTGTCATGAGTATATCGGTATTAGATGAGAAACTTTTTAAATGATGATAAAAAGTTGTCATTAAATTCCAGGACACTCTTGATTGATATTCAACAATAGTTGATATCACCAGGCGAAGAAAAATAACCCCTATATTTCTACTAGAGAACTATTATATTTATTTTGTCCAAAAATTGGTTTTAGTATAAAACTGCAAAAAACACTTCATTTTATTCCCGTTTCCTACATCCCCCACCTTAAAGGTTTATTACTTAGTGTAAATGATTTTTGATCAAACTCTCTTGAAAGAGAAATCAATCTTACTATAACCATGTTTCAATGCCACAGCTCTCGATAGGGACACTACTTTAATTTAACACTTAGTTGCTGTTATTATAAAAACGATTAACAATCCCCCCAGGTTAAGACCAAACCACTACTCTTACACTCCTATACTCTCTCTCTCTCTCTCTCTCTATATATATATATATATATATAGTTGTTGCACATTTCAAAGCATTGTCAGGACATGTGCAGGCCCATTTTAGAGCAGAAGGCCTTGTTGTAGCTATCTACGATCTAGAAATCTGGTTTTCAACAGGTGGCTCACGGATAAATATTAATATTAATAATAATGATAATAATAATAATACGTAGTACTGCGTCTTACTACCCGTACGGGTTGTACGCTTAAGTACTATTTACGCTAGTGGGTTAGGAATTGTGAAGTTTGAATATAGAGGAATTTAACCTGTATTTGCGTGGAGGGAGAATGGAAAATCGTTTAGGAAAAACCACCCCCAGTTCACCCGAACGAGATTCTAACCTCGATATCCCCGTCTTACGCAGGTTAACTCAACACGAAACTAGCGCGTTAGCTAAATACGTCACCGAGGTGGTTTTCACGGAAGTTATCCCTATTTTTTTTAATAACCGAGTTTTACTACCTGTTCATATATATGTGATGATTACTCTAATGGAACAGGGATAGGAAAGGAAGCATTTTAAACAAAATCTACCCACATTTGCTTAGAAGGAGAGTGGGAAACCATTTAGGTAAAAACCACCTTCTGTTATTATTATTATTATTAGCACCGCGTCTTACTACCCGTTCGGGTTATACGCACTTACGCTAATGTGTAATGGTAGGGTGATTGTGAGATGAAATAAAGGACCTACAGTTTAACGTGGAATCCGAACCACGGTGGAGGCCTGGCATCACCTTCTGTTGATCCGACCAAGATTCGAACCTTAAGCTTTAGCTCCCTGGCCACCCAGTATCTCCTTAGCCCCCCATAATAAATCGTTAATAAGTGCCTCAAATGTAAAGCACTAACGATGAAAATCAAGCACTAGCCATCACTAACGTAGCACAAACGATGGGCCTTTTCAAAAACCGGGGGACTAAAAATCGGGTGGCCAGGGTGACACACGTAGATTCGCGCGTATTTCTGCCGCTCGGGGAAACACGATTATTTAAAACAAAAGTCGGCAACCTTTTTTAGGGCTCCGATAGACTTTTATATTAATAAAATCCCGCCTCGGTGGCGTAGTTAGATAACGCGCTAGTTTCGTGTTGAGTTAGAAGACTGCCAAGGATGGGGAGATTAATGTTTGTATCTATCTCGGGTGAACTGTGGATGGTTCTTCCTAAACGGTTTTCCACTCTCCTTCCACGCAAATGTGGGTTCACTTGCGTATAACCAAACGGGTTGTTAAATATTACTATTATTATTACTTTTATTATTCTACTGCTGGTGTTAATTTGGCTGTAGATAATTTTACCAAATTAGTCCAAAGGAAAATCAAAACGCGTATTCCTCAAATTATTATTTTTAATTCATCCAAATATCCGAATTGGTTTTCTTCTTCTCTTAAATACTATAGTAGGCAAAAAGAACAATTTTTTAAAAAAAAGTTAAATTAATAGTGTATTCTAGTAACATTTTTCTCGCGTTCATAAATTAGTTTAAACTACTTCGATTATAGACAGAGGCAATTGGATGAACTCAATAGATAATAGTATTAAGTGCAAACCCAAGGAATTTTGGAAATTTGTTAAAAATAATCACGCGAATAAAATTTCCCCGTCCAACTTAGAAATTAATGGCAAGATTATAGCGGATCCTTTATTAAGTGCTAGTGAGTTTGAGACCTACTTTCATTCCGTTTATAATTCAACCCTTCCTAACTTACCCTGCCCCGTTATTAAAATTAGTGCGCCCTTGTATACTTGCCACTTTACACCCTTGGATGTTGCTAATGATATAAAAAAATGAGTTTCTTTAGATGTGCCGGGACAGATGGAATTCCAAGCTTTATTGTTAAAAGCTGTGCCAGTATTTTCAACCCTTTGTTAGCCTATAGCTTTAATATTAGCCTGTCAAATGAAAGTTTTCCTCTTACATGGAAACAATCTGTTGTCATACCTATTTATAAAAACAAGGGGCAAAAACAAGTTTTTGTAATTATATACCAATTTCTCTAAAGTATTCGAGAAAACCATACATGATCATACTTTCCACCACCTTAAAAATAAACTTTCAGATAGTCAAAATGGCTTTATAGGTCGTTGTATCCATCGCGCCAATTCTAGATTTGTCGAATTCGACTTTTATCATAATAGAAAAGCTGTATCAATGATTTATCATGTAGAGGTTCTGCCTATAATATTTAAATTTACAGTATTTTGATTTACTTTTTGCATAAAGTTACGGCTTTTAACTATTTTTTAGCTATTTGTTATAATTGTTATTTTTTTATTCTTATCATTATTAATTACTATTTTTTTTCATAATTATTTTTCAGTACATATAATTATTTAGCTATTATTATTTATCTCATTTTCTCGTGTTAATATATATATTTGTAAGGTACTTGTGTACTTTTCAGTGCTGGCCTGTTACAGGTCCTACGACTGTTGGCCAGCACTATAATAAAGGAAATTGAAATTTTACTATTATTATTATTATTATTACAGTTATCAAAAGTCCCGTGATCACCCTTCGTTTCTCCACTCAGTTTTTTTTTGTATTTGTCCCTTAAATTCAATATTTCCTCCAACACTTGTGTTCCTGCCTTTATGTATGGAAAATATATTAAATGTTCACTCACTTTACCTTGAAATATAGCAGTCTTACCTTGACAGATTACACTATGGACCTATCTTATAAGCTGTAACATAGTGGAATAATACAAGGTAAGCTTGTCTGGTCGTGACGATATAATTTTTTTTTAAATGCAATCGATTGAAAATTTCTGCGAGATAAACCGGTCGATCGCGATTGACCTTTTGCCGACCCCTGAATTTAAAACAATATGTATCGTCAAGTAGGGCTGATTGTAGCCATGCTGCTTAATACGCTCACGTAGAAAGCATCCTTAGAACCCATTTCCACAAGCGTATCTAGCACACACATCGAACTGTCCTTTGATGCCAGTTTTGCATGCGTGGGAATATCTTTCTCCAGCCTCCCAGAGGAGCAGAAAGCTCTAATAGAGAGAGAGAGAGAGAGAGACGTGGCACGATGCTATCGGACGATCGTGACAACGGACACCTAAGGGAGATGACGCGTTGAGATCGTGCCAGAATGCACCGGCTTCCGTGAGACGTACAATCCAATTTACAGTCTGGTTTTAATAGGACAGTCCTTATCTGCCAGCTGTAGAAGTTACAATACCTTATTTTATATATCCATACGCCCACTCATGTGATCTTCAGTTGCCCCTTTTGATAGATATTATCAATGATTTAGGAAAATGTTATCACTGTTAAATGCAAAAAATATATATGAATATAATTTAATAAGGCCCTTTCCAGTAATTGAGATTAGTAGAAAATGGCATAACCTATATTGACAAACGAACGCTTATTTTAAATGTTAGGGAGCCAAAATGTCAGAAAAAAAAAGTATCTCCCAGCAAAACCACGATTTTACTAGCGAATTTCCATATTTTCTGTTGTGTGCGCAGTGGCTCATCTGCACAGTCAATATTTGTTTAATCACCCTGAAAAACAACCGGACCCTTGGTGTAGTGGTCAGTGAACCTGGGTAAAAGACTAGCGGTCCCGGGTTCGGCTTCCGGCTGGTACCTTGGATATTTTTTCCGAAGTTAGGTTGTGTTTCCACTTGTTCCACACTCATACTCACTATCATCATCATCTCATAGGGACATGGAACGAACCTCCACGGAGATGACGTATGACGTCCCCTGGAAAACGGTACATTAGTCCTGGCTAATCTTTCCACTACTGAGCTACGAATGTTGTATTAACGCGAAATATTATTATTACTACCAAGGAAACCATGATTTGTGTATGATTGTGTATTGGTAAATAAAATATTTCTCTTTGGTTAACTATAGTAAAAACTTGATTCAAACTTAGGGCCAGTTTCATAGTCAGATTTAGTACGCCTCAAGTGCGGTGCTACACTAAGTACATGACGACACCTACTTGAACCAGAATGGAGTGGGCCGTTCTCACATAGGAGACTGGCCCATTCCATTCTGGTTTAGGTAGGTGTCGTCTTGTACTAAGTGTAGCGCCGCACTTGAGGCGTACTAAATCTGACTATGAAACTGGCACTTTAAGTGTTATGGTGTCACAGATAGAGAGGTGGTCACTTAAGTTTATTATTATTATTATTATTATTATTATTATTATTAGCACCACGTCTTGCTACCTGTTTGGGTTATACGCAGTCACTTAAGTTCTCATCTAGTTACGAAAGAGGGTAAATGTAGGTTCTGTTTCGAATTAAACAGCGAAATCTCGAAATCTATTGAAACTTGATACCCTTTGGTGAGTAAACCTTTAACTAGAAAGCCGATTAAGGTATGAAGTACAACTTTTCTTAATACAAAGTTTGGAATACATTTTAGTGTCATATTATGCAGCCGTTGACACAACGATCTACTAGTAAGTCTTAAGTTACACTTGAAATTTATTAAAAGCTAGTTCTTGAAATAAAAACTGAATTGGCAAAAGAAGCACATTATAACTCTTGCAAATTGACAAAAACCCTAAGCGTGCAAAACGCAAACCCTTATTAGGCCGATTTGTAGTTAATTTTCATATTTCATTTATTAGAGGTATTTAAAGTTCACGTTCAGGATACGACTTTTAAACTAACTTAAATCTAGAACAGACACAACATCCAGCCCACCGGTCGTTAATTCATCACTGTGAAAAGGGGAAAAACACATTTCACCAAAGATTAAATTTTTCTGCCATGCATTAATCGAACCCGGGACCCTTAGCTCAGTAGACAGACAGGCTACCGACTGAACTAAATTGCCAGACATTAAAAATTACTGATATTAAGAAATGTATAGAGCATTAAAACTGGATTTTTTTCCCGGAATAAAAAACCGATTAAAAAAAAATAAACGTTAGAATATGTTAGAAACAAATTTGAATAAAAAATGTGAGCTATAAAGTTTCGTTAGTGTTGAATAATTACTTTTTTTTCCCTCTAACCTGACAGACACTAGCCGCTAAAAGTACTCCTGATTAAACCTCAACAACAGCAAACAAATAAAAAAATAAAAAATACAGTCTTAGTTACATCCACTCGTTTACAGATATAATGATTATAATTACGTGGTTAAACGTGGTGGAGCACCTTAAATGGATTTGTTACGCGTAGGTGGGTGGACGTGGTGGAGGGGAAGGGGGAGAGACACAACCTTTTATTATCCAGTGTCGACGCGCGTGTCTGACTTTATGGCTTATTTACCCGTCATCATAGCCCCCATTAGTCTTTTGAGTGTCTTCTAGACACCGACCAACCTTCATCTACTAACACATTGATTACTAACCACGCGTTAAGGTGGACATGTAGGGGACACGAGTCAGGGTTTGTTGCAGGGTTTTATTTTAGCAAAACGGTGACCTGGTGGTCTAGGGGTAAGGTGTCAGACTTGTGTGCTGGGCTTCAGGGGTTCAATCCTCGGTCCCGGCACAGATTTATCTGACTACCAAACCCTCCCTTCACCTCTGACGAGACATCTTGTGAATGTGAGGAATGCCAGGCCTCCACCGTGGTTCGGATTCCACGTTAAACTGTAGGTCTTCCATTTCATCTCACAATCACCCTACCACTACACATTAGTGTAAGTGCGTACAACCCGAACGGGTAGTAAGATGGGTTGATGATAATGATGATGATAATAATAATAATAATAATAATAATAAAGCAAAAACTTTTTTGGTAAAAATAAATTAAATATTGCTCTAGTAGAAACCTAAAGTTTAATTTTCTTCACATAATAATCTCAACAGTTATTGAATATATGTCAAGAGTGTCTTGGAATTTAATCACACATTTTTCTCTTCATTTAAAAAGTTTCTCGTCTTATGTCACCATGCTCACGACAGATATACAACAACTATCGATATCACCATGTGAAGAAAATTAAAATCTATGTTTCTACTGGAGAAATATTTGATTTATTTTGACCACCAAAATGTTTTGCTATAAAAACTGCAAAACATTGGCCTTTTCTCCCGTTCCCTGCATCCACACCTTAACGATAGTCTGAAATTTTCCTAAAATGTAGCTAATTAAATCGTCTTTTCTCTTAGTAGTACTAGCATAAATGGGGCTTTTAACGTTCAGAGATGCCTTCCTTTTTCACACACACACACACACACACACACACACACACACACACACACACACACACACTTGCCGATCAAAGCTGTCCATTGTTTCACCTCTACATCTTACTACCAAACTCATCCATACGAATTTAATTACACTAATGAATGTAGGGATGAGGAAGATATGAATTTTAAAGTAAATTTAATTATATCTACGTGGGTGGTCGGGGGAGGGGGGTTAAGAGCTAATAACTATTAATGGATGGAAAACAACCCTCATTACATCTGGTTGGGGATTAAAACCGCGACCTCCAAGTCAACGGCACGTGTCTAGATATGTGAGTTTCTGATTATTAAGTCATTTTTTTTGCGTGGTTGTAGTTTTAACACTTATGGAAACCGGACCCATGGTGTAGTGAGTGGTCAATGTAATGCCGGGATAACGATCAACTTAACGTTAACTTAAAGTTAACTTAACGCAACTTAACGTAAATGATCTCCTTGTGTGTTTAAAGGGAAGCGATCACGATGCAGTTAACTTAATGCTGACTTGCAGTTAACTTAACGTAAGCGATGTCCTGGGAGGTCTTTTACTTTAAGTGAACGTTACTTGAAGGGTATCACGTGGTCTAGCCAGCCAATCATTATGCGAGTGACGTCAAAAGGGCTATTTAGTAATTCATTTGTTGATATTATGACCAAGGTTTTTACTCTTTAGCATAAGTTCAAGTAATCAGACATTGAAACAAAATAATTAAACTACAATAATAAAGCTAAATTTATCAAAAAGTTTAGTAATAGATATTTATTATATCGATTGAAAACTGTATACATTCACAGATCATCACTTTACAAATAGTACAAATCATAATCGAGAATGAAGATGTTTGGCTCGATTTGTTACGTTGAGTTACGTGAATCGTGATCACACATTTGTTTCCTTAAGTTAAGTTAACTTTAAGTGAACGTTACGTTAAGTTAAATCTAAGTTTATCGTGATCCCGGCACAACTGGCTACGACTCTAAGGATCCCGTGTATAAAATATATAGTCTAACCAAAATATTTATTGGTTCTGTTTCTTGTTCCAGTTTTTCCAGTTAACATTTTAAGGTTCCTGTTTAATGGTCTTGAGCCTTCATACTATTATTATAAAATTTGTAAATATAAAAATACACTAAAAATAATGCACAACAAATTAAAACGTATTTACATTTTTTTTTTAAAACAAAGGAATACATTCTACTCTGACGAAAAAATCCTGAGAAAAGGAAAATGAAAGAAATTCAAAATAAGATTAGGTTAAAGAAAGAAGGCCATGTATTGCAATATTATAAAAAAATTAAGAATCAATGAGAAACTTTATGAGCCTTATATCAATCCCAATTCTGGTTCTTAGGCAATTTATTTTTTTCTAGTTCCGATTCTGGTTCCTCAAAAATTATGGTTAATTTTTGTTGTCGGTTCCGGTTGCGGTTCGATTCCCTGACATAAACTCACCCTAAACTATGTTACAATTCAATGGTATTGATAATATCTATCAAACGTGACAATTGTGAATCACATGACCTGACGTATTAATATGTGAGATTAGATCTAGTAACTTTTACAACAATCAAATATAATTCTTCCTACGAAAATTGGACTTTTAATAAGTCTTTAAAATGTTTCCTTCAACTAGCTAAAGCTGCAATACAATAGAGCGTCCATATTTCAGAAATAAAAAAAAATCTGAATCACCATCAAAAATATTATTTATAAAAATAACCACAGTGGAATCAATATTAAATAATCCAATAGAGCGGGAAACAAAGCCTGGCGTCTTTGATTCACTCCCATACATCGGGGATGACGGTCTATGCCGAAAATGGAATGCGTGGGGCAGGGGGGGGGGAAGGGCTAGAGAGGGGAAGTAAGTCACAACGGTCGTTAACACAAACACTTTCTGCCTTATTGTATTCTTTCATAATTTGTGAGATACTGTATTTAGCAACAAAAAACAATGTGTTAGCTCGTTGATTAAATAAAGAGAAAGGAAGGTAACGCGATAAAAAAAATCAATTGTTTTTTTTTCTCCTAGTTTGTATGGAACAAATGAGATATTCCTGCAGTAAAAACATAGAGTTTCATTTTCTTGACACGGTGATATCAACAGTTCATCTTTTTCTCTCCATTTATAAAGTTTCTCGTCTAATGCCACTATACTCACGACAGATATTCAACAACTGTTGATATCACCGTGTCAAGAAAATTAAACTCTATGTTTCTACTGGAACAATATTTTATCTATTTTGACCCAAAAAAAATTGTTTCGCTATAAAAACTTCCAAAACACTGACTCTTTCAGGCGCCCCCTTTCACCCGACCTTAACATAGAGTTTTTGTAAGTAGATACTGTATTTTTGAAAATCCGGACTGGGTCAATACCCAATTAGTCCAAATTATCGACGCTCTAATTTACATACGGGTGTTTCACAACACCATTATGATTCATAAAATAATTAAATGAGTGTGTTCGTTTTTTTTAAAAAAGTTGTGCAGTCTTCTGGTTACCCGTTTTGAAAAATGCATTACCAAACGAGACGGATTGTGTGGTTACTAGATTATAATACATTAAAATAGGTGTTTTGTTTTTTTCCTACGCGTCCATTTTGTTTAAGCAACAAACGGTCACAGTTTAACACCACATCAACCGTTTTCACAAATCTGTGTTACGAAAATAGCTCGATGTTATCCATGCGTTCAGAAATAAATACACGCTTGGTAGTAACTTATTTTTTAAAGTTGAAAAATATTATTGCAATCCAGGAGTGGAAATCCAAACGAAGGTGTATGCTATTTATAAAATCTTAAACTATTAAGGACTCATAATTATTTAATATGAAAGAAAAATATAAGTATATTCGTATAATTAGTTAATCTACCGACTCAGGAAAGCTACATCATATAGATAAAAAAAATACTATCAAAATATTTATAAAAAAAATTTAATCTACGGCGTGCCACTTTGCTTATTAGTTTTTTATAATTATTTAGAACCGCGTCTTACTACCCGTTCGTGTTAAATGCTATAAATACTGATTACGCTGATGGATTCGTAACTGCGAGGGTTGAATTAGAGGAAGTGAACCCACATTTGCGTGGAGAGTGAATAGAAAATCACTTAGGAAAAACTACCCACAGTTCACCTGACCGAGATTCGAACCACGATCTCTCCGTCCTCAGCAGTCGAGCTTCACACGACTAGCGCGTTAACTAACTACGCCACCGAGGCGGGTGCTTATGAATTGAAAATTTATAACTAAAGACTGTATTTTTTTCAGAATGAAACCACAGTATTTTATTTAGTTTAAACGTTAAACGCTCCTACATGTCCTAATCTAAATAGTTTCTCAAAGTGCATTGCCTACAATATTTTGAAGGTGGGGAAGTAGGAAACGCAAGTTAGGTGCAGTGTCTTTTTCACAGTGCTTAGATCAAAACTTTTCTTGGCCAAAATAAATAAAATAGGGCACCAGTAGAAACATAAAGCTTAATTTTCTTTACATGTTGAATATCTGTCATGAGCATAGCGGCATTAGATGAGAAACTTTTTAAATTGAAAGAAAAAAAGTTGTCGTTAAATTTCAAGACATCATTGAGAGATATTTAACAACTGTTAACACTGGAGAAATATTTTATTTATTTTGACCTAAAAGGTTATACCATAAAAACTGCAAAAACATTGTTCTTTTCTCCCGTCCCCTACATGCCCATTTTAAATTAAAAAAATCAACTACTGACAAAATGTCAGTGATAAGAACTTGATAGAATTAATTAATTCCCTCCCTTTTTCTTTTGATAAGTCTCTTTCAGAGATAATTCCGTAGATTCAAATATTATTTAAGTCGGAAATAGTTTACCTTTATTCAAAACTATCTGGTGTAACCGTTCTTCGCACGTTGAATCTATAAAGTAGCTTTATTATTTTTAGTATATAAAATATATCATTTAAATCCAATCATAAGTATTTTAGTATTTTTTCAGTGCATTGACCCCGTTTAACTCTTTTTCCATCCCGTTTACTCTTTTTATCCATTTGACCTTTTTACGTCTTTTTAACCTTTTTACCTTCTTTACCTTCTTTACCTCAAAGTAATAGCTCTTTTCCCCCTCACGGTCCTATTTAACCTCTCTACCCCGTTTAAGCTTTATTCATCCCCTGATAATTTTGATAATTTTTTCTCTCTCCACCCCTTTGGTGGCTTTTTAATATTTCTACCTTTTTATGTCTTTTACTCCATTTAACCTTTATACAATTTTTATTTATTTGTTATTTTCTTTTTGCCCTTTACAATTTTTACCCTTGTCCTATTTACAATTTTTTTGCTCAATTGTATCCATTTTGAAATTTTGGTCACATTTAGACATTTTTTTTAAATTTTGCTATTTTGGTATTATTGCCCTTTTTTATTAGATTTACTTTTTCTAATTTTTCTATTTTTTACCCTTTTTTTCCTTCTTACCTTCTTACATTAATTACATGGTTTGACACCGGAAAAATATTTTAGGCTAAAAAGGGTGAAAAGTTGTAAATAGGTGTAGAAAGTGTAAAAATGGTAAAAAGGGTAAAACGGTTTACATACAAGTAAAAATTTATTTCTACATAAAAGCTATTTATTACAAATAAATCACAAGCTTTAACAAATTAATATTATCATGGTGGCACGAGAAGAAGAGTTTGTTGTAGACACCAAACACTTCAGGTTTACTCCCCATGGACAACAAACTACATTACAAATGGTATGAAATGCGGTAGTAAAGTCTTCTCGCAATGTTGATATTTCTTAATTTGTTCTACTTTTAATTAATTAATATATAGATTCCAACTTTCAAAATTCTGACTTCAAGAAGCACATGTTCATATACAGGGGCTGATAATATTTAAACTTTAGACCTCTACCTTCGGTAGATATCGTACAATGCTCATAACATACACACAGAGTCTTAATTTTACCAATAACTTATATAATAATATGTTAAGCACTCCCCAATTATCCTGTTTTTTATTTTATGTCCTGCAGGAATAAAACTAAATATTCCATCAGGATTCAAACCACATACTCCCGCAGAGATAAAACCACATAATCCCACAGAGACCAAACCACGTAGGTTTACTCCTGCAGAGTTCAAACCATATATTCCTTTAGGGAACAAACCACATAATCCTGCAGAAATCAAACCATATATTCCTGCAGGGAACAAATCACATAATCCTGCAGAGGTCAAACCACATGCTTATACAGAGGTCAAACCGTATACTCCTTCAAGGAACCAACCGCATATTCCAACAGGAACCAAAACACATAATCCTGCAATAATCAAACCACACATTCTCGCAGGTATAAAACTAATAATTTCTGCAGGGAAAAACCACATACCCCTGCAGAAATCAAACCACATACTGCTGCAGGGAACAAACCACCTAGTCCTGCAGGAATCAAAACACATACTACTGCAAGGAACAAACCACCTAGTCCTGCAGGAATCAAAACACATACTACTGCAAGGAACAAACCACATAGTCCTGCAGAGGTCAAAGCACATACTACTGCAAGGAACAAACCACATAGTCCTGCAGAGGTCAAACCACATAGTCCTGCAGAGGCCAAACCACATACTACTGCAAGGAACAAACCACATAGTCCTGCAGAGGTCAAACCACATAGTCCTGCAGGAATCAAACCACATACTACTGCAAGGAACAAACCACATAGTCCTGCAGAGGTCAAAGCACATACTACTGCAAGGAACAAACCACATAGTCCTGCAGAGGTCAAACCACATAGTCCTGCAGGAATCAAACCACCCACTCCTAAAAGAATCAAACTACACACACACACACACCTGAAACGTTCAAACAACGAACTGTACCTGCACAAGTCTCGAACCACGTCCCCCAGTGATATTGTGTAAGAGCCCTTGATTGCGGGCGGAGAGCAGGCGAGCGTGACTCCAATCAGGTTGATCTACTATCCGAGTCCACTGGGGCAGCAGGAATGTACAGCGTGTCGCAATAACGCTCGTAACTAGAGTCACTAGACCGCACTTGGCAACTACAACACAGGTAGGGTTGGCTAAGGGGCTCGAACTCTCGACTGTGTCTCGGGGAGAGAAGTCTGGGAATAAACCCCCTTTCTTGGTGGTGTAATTTCTTGGTAGGGTTGGCTAAGGGGCTCGAACTCTCGACTGTGACTCAGAGATAGAAGTCTGGGAATAAACCCCCTTTCTTGGTGGTGTAATTTGATGGTAGGGTTGGCTAAGGGGCTCGAACTCTCGACTGTGACTCAGAGATAGAAGTCTGGGAATAAACCCCCTTTCTTGGTGGTGTAATTTCATGGTAGGGTTGGCTAAGGGGCTCGAACTCTCGACTGTGACTCAGAGATAGAAGTCTGGGAATAAACCCCCTTTCTTGGTGGTGTAATTTCATGGTAGGGTTGGCTAAGGGGCTCGAACTCTCGACTGTGACTCAGAGATAGAAGTCTGGGAATAAACCCCCTTTCTTGGTGGTGTAATTTCATGGTAGGGTTGGCTAAGGGGCTCGAACTCTCGACTGTGACTCAGAGATAGAAGTCTGGGAATAAACCCCCTTTCTTGGTGGTGTAATTTCATGGTAGGGTTGGCTAAGGGGCTCGAACTCTCGACTGTGACTCAGAGATAGAAGTCTGGGAATAAACCCCCTTTCTTGGTGGTGTAATTTCATGGTAGGGTTGGCTAAGGGGCTCGAACTCTCGACTGTGACTCAGAGATAGAAGTCTGGGAATCAACCCCCTTTCTTGGTGGTGTAATTTCATGATAGGGTTGGCTAAGGGGCTCGAACTCTCGACTGTGACTCAGAGATAGAAGTCTGGGAATCAACCTCCTTTCTTGGTGGTGTAACTTCATGGTAGGGTTGGCTAAGGAGCTCGAACTCTCGACTGTGACTCAGAGATAGAAGTCTGGGAATCAACCTCCTTTCTTGGTGGTGTAACTTCATGGTAGGGCTAGCTAAGGGGCTCGAACTCTTGACTGTGACTCAGAGAGAGAAGCTTGGTAATCAACCCCCTTTCTTGGTGGTGTAATGTCGTGTCTTGGATAAAATACAAGCCTCCTTCTTTCGTAAATGATCTGTCTCACCCCGCTGATAACGCGTAACTTGTAGATAATAAAGTTCAAACCAGACATCGCATCCTGCATCTATTTTTTTTTCGCCAAATATTATTTAGGTTCTGTTACCAGGGTTTGTCGGTTAGACTTTCAAGGTCTTCTACTGTCAGTGGTGTAACCGGCCTCTGAGGTTAAGACACCATGTAGGTGAGGTTACTTCGCCCCAATGAGATTATTATGATGTTAATAATTATAGTCATCCACGGTGGTCTTGGGGTCTCACCTCAGGATCTGATATACGTGGATTCAAACCTACCAGGGTGGACAGATTTTTTTTCCTTGAGCTTTACAAATCCGTTGCACAGCTTCCTTCAGATGGGAAAGTAAAGTTGTTGGTCCTATGTCGATTGTGGCATGCTACAGTAGCCCTATTGCTTCACAGCCGACAGCTGACGGCTTTGAAAAGTTACCAGACCACATTATGTACCCCTACGCCGAACCATATGATCTGCAAAAACATGTGTTTAGCAGCTGTTACTTCTGACAGCCAAAATTTAGGTATACACCCAAATGTTGACTGTCAGAAGTCAGCTGTTAGCTGTCAGTCAGCACCAAAGAAGTCATGGGGCTACTGTAGTTCAGTGGCAGAGCATTGGCGAGCTAAGCATAAGGTTGTTACGATAATTTTTAGAGCTTATTTTCGGCCGTTAAAATATTGAAAGTACATGGTAGTTATTAAATGATTAAATTTTTATTGCGTTGTGAGTTCATTGATATTTAATATATTGTAAATTATGCCTTATACCGTTGATATAATGAATTAGGAATGGTATATCTAACACATAACACTTGATTAAGTAAATTATAATTTGAGTACAACTCGAATGCTTAACAAAATAGTATTGGTACTGTATTATAAATAAAGTCCTCCCACAATTATTGCCCCCGAGCGTCGCAAGGTTCGTCCGAGTCCTACCGGATTTTTTTTTTAACAAGAGTGACCCTTTTTCTCAGCCCAAACCTACTAAATACCTCGCTTGGGCCGCTATTTACTGGTCATTACCTTCCTACCCCCTTTTCATCTTGTTTGAATCTTCACCAATGGGAACTTGACAAATTCAAATTGGGAATAAGGTAATCTAAGATTTTTTTTTTGTTTCCTCCTCCTGACGGTTAGGCCACCAACTCAGTTTCACCATATTGTTGACCTCCCCTGACCCCCAGGGAAAGGAGTCAAATCAACTGTCGTTTTCTAAATATTCAAATATTACAGATAAAATATCTTTCTCAAACCCTCGGATTCTATTCCAGCTGTAATTTCTTAACTAATTTAAAAATTAATTTAGTTGTAATTCCCTACATACAAACAGTGCCGTAATTTCAATAATTTGCAACCTTTATTTATCCTGCCAAACCCCCTACAATGTTTTAGTGGTCATAGACCCCAAACTGAAATTTCCGTGGAGCCTTTTCTGCATCAATAATAGCCAAGTCTCAAATTGTAAATACCCAAACATATTATCATGAGGCAACTATTTGGGTAACAGAAACGAATACATATAGAGACACTGTAATATTTAGCTACCACCTAAATTAATAATTAGATTGCTATAGACTCGTATTTTGATTTCCATAACCAGTTGGGTTTTTTTTTGTCTTATCCGTGACTTGACCCTCCAATCTATCGACCTTGCGTTGCGTGACCGACTGGCGCCTCAAGTTATAATTATTTAGGTCACTAATTTCTTGGTAGCTTTACTACTCGCGAAACACACCCAAAACATTTCCGCGTTATTATTATTGATGTATTTTGTCTTACGACAGGTCTGTTACTTTTGTCAGTAAACTTAGACCACCAATGCATGCACCCTGTCCTCTGCCTCCTTCATCTCCCAGAAGTTGTCTTCTTTCCTTCTAGTGAGACTATTTGAATCCTCCTTCCTAAGCTCTTCTTTCCCTCAACCTTTCCTTCTATGACATGGGCCTCAAATGAACCTAATATTCTAGCGTATTAATTATCGGTTGTTGTATTGGAAAAATCATTTCATTCACAGGAAAATAACAGTAGTCACAATATTTTCAAAATCCTCAAAGCAAACGTCGTTTATTTTGATATAAATTATTTCAGCGCACGCAATCAACATTTTGATTTAATAAAAGGTTTAAAGCACTTACATAGCGGAAATATAAATCTCCGGCAAATAATATTTAATTTTCATTAATGAACAGCTTAAACAATTAAAGAAAAAAAAAAGTTGCATCGGCCGGGAATCGAACCCGGGCCGCCCGCGTGGCAGGCGAGCATTCTACCACTGAACCACCGATGCTTGAATAACTTTTGGATCTATTTACTAAATATATCTACTAGACAGGATTACTTAAAACAACCGTTTTAAACAAATTCAATACAAGGCCTTTATGTAATAATGTAACAGTGTTAGTCAGACAAGAGCGTAGTGTTGTCACAGCTCCCAATGTCATTTTCAAGGCCACGGTTACGAACACTCCTCAGCATTGTGGGAAGTAGACCGCTATCTTATTTAAGGTGGAGACTTCCTCCTAGAATCTAGTTGGGCGCGAAAAAGTTTTGGAAGCTTCTATTTCACCCGTTTGCAAAAAGGATTACGTTATAACTAAGGAAAACAAATAATATACCTAGAATTTAAGCTATAAGCCCGTTTTAGTTATTTTATGCTTTCTGACATAATTATGAAACATCAATAACATGTTATAAAAAAAACCATTTAGTTGCATGAATATTTAAAAGCATTAAAATCATAGTAGTGTAAGAGCATATGGTTTTAATTCTTGTATTGAATAATTCCGTAAAGTTGGTAAACTTGCGCATACAAAATTTGCAGAGCACCCGTGCAACCCCTCTCCCCTTTTA
This sequence comes from Timema douglasi, assembly GCA_901482245.1. Classification (NCBI taxonomy): domain Eukaryota; kingdom Metazoa; phylum Arthropoda; class Insecta; order Phasmatodea; family Timematidae; genus Timema; species Timema douglasi. The sequence continues at coordinate 210,346 of CABEEJ010000241.1, read as the reverse complement.
CGGGAATCCTGAATCCACCCCTGAACAAAGGGGTTCTCCCAAGATTACTGAGATATTTTCAATCAGATGTTGCGCTTATAATAAATATTGACAAACCTTTAACAAACAATACACGAGTTTGGGGTTTACTGGAATGAATACAAAACTATTTTCTATGACCATGTACGTGTACACTTGTAAACATAGTTTATAAGCTACAATTTTCTGCGTTGGAAAGTCCCTAAATCCCCATTTTGGTTGATAACGTAGACCCAAATGCCTGGGAAAAGAAAGCTAACTGATACAGGGGGGCGTAGCTTGGTGAATCAAATTATATAATTTAATAGAGGGGTCCCAACACTGTACTTTATTGTAATTTGTATCTTTCTCCTCCCCTGTTGGTTCTCCTACTGGTGAAAGCTCCACCCAGTATCGTTATAAACCCACTTGGTTCATCGCAACTAGAAATTTCTGATCAACTCTTGTAGTCCCTTAAGGTGAGAGTGTATAGAAATTGAGTTCAGTGTTTTTACACTTTAGCGCATTTTTTTCTTTGACAAAATAAATCAAATAGTGTTCCAGTAGAAACATAGAGTTTAATTTTATTCACATGGTGATATCAACAATTGTTGAATATCTTGTCCTGAGCATAGCGACATTTGATGAGAATCTTTATAATTGAAGAGAACAGGTTGTCATTAAATTCCAGGACACCCTTGGCAGATATTCAACCACTGTTGATATCACCATGTGAAAAAATAAAATAAAATCATATGTTTCTACTGGAAACATATTTTATTCCATTTTACCGAAATAAAAATGAAACAATAATAATAATAATAACCGTGTCTTACTACCCGCTTGGGTTATACGTTTTAAGTACTAATTACTCTAATGAATTAGGACTTGGGAAGGTTGAATTAGAGAAAGTGAACCCGCATTTGCGTGGAAGGAGAGTGGAAAACCATTTAGGAAAACCCACCCCCAGTTCACCCGACCGAGATTCGAACCTCGATCTCCCCGTCCTCAGCAATCGAGCTTTAACACGACAAGCGCGTTAGCCAACTACACCACCGAGGCGGGTAAAAATGATACAAAATAATGCAAAAATACTTCCCTTGGCTCGCGTACCCTACCTACACTCTTACCTTCGATTGGCGCTTTTTATTTGGCTTGTAAATGCAGAGCCATGAGAACATACTGTTATCTTCAAGAATTTTCATTGTTTTGCAATTTTCTTTTCGGAAACGGTTTGTTCAAGAATATAAGCATGTTGATTAAGTTATACTTTTTATTTACACACCTCCTCCATAATTTTAACGGTGATAAAATATTAATAAAAATTGACATTTTTCAATAGAAAAATATCGGCCTCATAACAAAAAAACAGAGGAAAATGTAACAATTAATAAACATCGATACATTAACTTAGAAGGGGGTGTTGAAAATATTAACATAAAAATTTCACTCGTTCTCGAGAAAACTGATATTTCCAAACGTATGATTTTTTCCCCAAGACCTAGCTGGTAGCTAGCGCCATCCACGGTTTCCGTGATATGTATGTTCTTGTTGGCGTGGAAGGATACTTTGGTCGGTTGATAAACCACACCACGCCTTTCACCTTCCCGCCCACAATCCCACCAAATAGGTTTTAGGCTTGCACTCGACAGGGCCAAGGGCCTTAACTGTACCAAATCAGGCCACCTTAAGTCCGACCCACGTGTTTGGCGTGCCAGTAATAGCTCGACTTCAGCTGTATCATGTTGTGCATAGCGATAGTTAGTGCCAGAGAAACATAAAAACTTGTTATTCCAGTTTTTTTTTTATCCTTTTAAACTTTGATACCTATTTATAAAACATACCAGTATTTCTTTGAAAAATACGGTTGTAAGAGTTGATTTATGTTTTGCTTATAATTGGAAGCTCAAGACTTGATTCCCGGCTGGGTGTATTGTTACTCCGAACTCTTCCTTTATTACAAATGTGGGTACACTTTTTCTCAAATTATTCCTTCCTCATTCCTATCCCACTAAAGTCTTCCAGTTATGTCAAGTCATACAGTCCACGTGTTAAATGATATAATTAAAAACAAATTGTATATATTAACAAAAATTAATGCAATGTATATATATATATTCCTACGCTGATTATATAATAAATTAAAATAGGATTTAATTGTATTAATTAATCTAATTTTGTGTAGTGCTAACTAGTACCTCAATTTTTTTTTTGTTCTAATCAATGCGTTTAGCTTAAGATTTATAAATTACAACTAGTTCAAGGGGTAGAGATTATAAGGATAGTTCTAGAAGAAATGCACGCATATTAGCATGGAAAGAGGAAGAGAAATACACATTTCAAACCACAACACAGAAATCTATTTATAGTATACAAAACAAATTTTTGAACCACAAAGTATGTATGCATATTCTATATATTATACTTTTGGTATATTTACTTTGTTATTTATAAATTTTTCAAACCCCTCCTTTTTTAATTTTGTTTTTTGAAATTTTTTAAAAACCTTTTATCTTTCTTTTCTTAGTTAAATTTTTGTATAGCAAGGGAAAAAGTAGAAAAAATCATCTTAGCATAAATTATTTCAAGCAATATATATACATATATATTTATAATATTTAATATATATTATATATATAATATTTAATATATATATATAATATTTAATCGAATATTTGTAAAAACTTAAAACAACTTATTTTAATATTGTTTCTTAAAAGTAATGTACAAACACTACATACTAAAATTACATCTAAAACAAAATTCACCATCTACCATGTAGAGATATTTTGATGTCATTTGATTACATCTTAGATATTTGAATCAATATCAATAACACGGTAAAAAAAAATACTACTAATAAAAATACTGCTCAACAGATTGCAAAAAAAAGCACTTTATAGTAATAAAAAAATAGTAATAATAATAACCTGTTCTATAGAGTTACAAGTGTCCGATATTACCAGACAAATAAAGAAAAACAATAAACTACAAGAAAGCGATGGTCGCAGCTTAGAATGTCCCCTTTCCACGACATAGCTCGGTTTAAATTATTGTACTGTAAACATGGCATAAATACATTATTACTCACGTTTCGGAGAAGTTTTATGTTAAGGCTAATGTACGTAAATGACACTTTGACCACCCAACCATTCCTATATAACGGGTACTTCACAGACATGTATTGAACTTTGTGCATTGTATCTCTCTCTCTCTCTCTCTCTCTCTTTTTAAACAAACTTGTGTGGGTGGTATTGACTGGTGTTCGACAAGTATTTTTTTAATATTTATATATATTGTGAACCATTATGGTTGTAGATTTATGAAAAGAGATGGAACGCTTGAATACTCAATTTATCGAATCCCTCGAATTTTATAATATTCGAGAGATTTCAGATATGTAAAAAATCTCAAAAAAAGTCAAACATAAGTATAATTATGAATAAAACCTTGACGTGATTTAACAATTTTAAGCAATTTATAGAAGGAGTTATGTATTCCTGTGTAGTTGAAAGAAAAAGAAAATCACAAAAAATAGAACGACTTTATTGTAATATAATTATTTACTAATAAAAGGTTTTTTCTTTGTTGTTTATGACGTAATAGACATGACAAACAAATTAAGAACATTTGTCAGTGGCACCAAACATCTAAACAACTTTAAAAAAATGCATTTGAAATATTTTCACTTTAAGTTAAATTGNTTTTAAAGATTTGAGATTCAAAAGAAAATTTAGGTTTCAGATTCAAGAAATAATAGGATTCGACCCATTTCTAAATTAATTACTATCATGATTTTTATTTTAAATTTCATCAGTAGTCGCTTACTAAAAGGACTTTGTCCGTTAGTCGTGAACTTAAAATTCGGGGTCAAAGTTTGCATATTTTGAAAAACATAAAATAGTCATTGTTCTAGAAGTTGGGTGAGAAAGTGGAAACAAATTATATGTTAACATACATTTAACTGCATGACCTGAAGATGTATCTTTAAATATTTCGAGATCGTACCAAGACATATAAGTAAAAATATATTATTATAATGGTATTAGTAATATAACGTAAACCAGACTATTTAGTCTCATTACAACATATCTCTATCTTGAGCTAGTTCTATCCAGTCCACCTCATTACACCATATCTCTATAGTGAGCTAGTTCTATCCAGTCCACCTCACTACAACATATCTCTATCTTGAGTAGGTGACCTGGCGGTCTAGGGGTAAGGTGTCAGACGTCTGTGCTGGCGGCTGGGGTTCAATCCTCGGTTGCGGCAAAGATTTATCTGATTTCCAAACCCTTCCTTCACCTTCTGACAAGACATCTTGTGAATGTGGGGAATGCCAGGCCTCCACCGTGGTTCGGATTCCACGTTAAACTGTAGGTCCTCCATTTCTGCTCACAATCACCCTACCATTACACATTAGCGTAAGGGCGTATAGCCCGAACGGGTAGTAAGACGTGGTGCTAATAATAATAATAATCTATCTTGAGCTAGTTCTATCCATGTCCACCTCATTACACCATATCTCTATCTTGAGCTAGTTCTATCCAGTCCACCTCATTACACCCTATCTCTATCTTGAGCTAGTTCAATCTAGTCCATATCATTACATATTATCTCTTTCAGGTCCATCCTGACCAAGATCACCAGAGGTGTGTAGATTTATCAAGGAGTTGCCTGCTGTCTAGGAGAAGCGCAGGAAAGAATACTGACCTTCAAAGTGTAGCAATTTCAGGGAAAGATGCCTTCAAGAATACCGACAAATTCGACCGTCAGAAAGTGCATTCCGTTGCTTAAGGCTTACATGCTGTGGTGATGATTAGGGGGAAAGGAGAGGGAATGACATATGAGAAAGGGGGGGTAGGATGTCCTTTCATCCTTGGTAGATTAATTAGAATTACTATTACTCTGTATGTTAGGAATTTAGGTCATATAACAGATGATGAAATTGGCGTGACAAGTGTGCAAAGGTTTTATTCATAATTTTTTTCTATTATAATGAAAATATCTTAATAAGCAGAATATATTTTTATAAAGAATTAGTTGACCTGGTGGTCTAGGGGTAAGGTGTCGGACTTATGTGCAGGGGTCCGGGGTTCAATCCTCGGTCCCGGCACAGATTTATCTGATCACCAAACCTTTCCTTCACCTCTGACAAGACATCTTGTGAAGGTGAGGAATGCCAGTCCTCCACCGTGGTTCGGATTCCACGTTAAACTGTAGGTCCTCCATTTAATCTCACAATCACCCTACCATTACACATCCCTACCATTACACATTAGCGTAAGTGCGTATAACCCGAACGGGTAGTAAGACGCGGTGCTAATAATAATAATAATTATTATTATTGTAGGTTTGTTTCCTCTTTATGGATGGGGGTAAGCGGGGGAGGAAGCTGGGTGGTGTGTAGGTTCTAGATTTGAATAAATTTGTAAGTCGTGTCCTAATATAATCAGTTGGATCTTAAAGTGAATGTTATGTACTCCTACTGGATCAAATTAAATAAATAAAAATAATTGTGAAATATAAGGCAATTTTTTTTTTAAATAGTTTTTTAAGTCCCTTTAAACATAATTTGAGCTACTAGCCCCTTAGGACTAAACTGAATGTTACCTATTGAGTGTTTTTTAAACTATCCAAATAAAACCACTTATATAAATCTTTATTTTACATCTTATCCATTACTGTTTACAGCCTGTGCCCTGGGTCAGTCTTTTATTCGAGCCATATATTTTCTACTACCGGCTTGCTAGGCCTGTTGTAGCTTCATATGCCCTATCATATAACTAGACACACACAGCATCCAGTCCGCGGACTTTAATTTATCACTATTAAAGAGTAAACCCACATCTCACCAATGATCATTTTTTCAACCATGCCGGGAATCAAACCCAGCACCCTTAGTTTAGTAAACAGACACGCTACCGACTGAGATAAAGTATCAGATACATAAACAAATCTAGGATATCTAAACACTAACCAACAAAACTAAAAACAAAATCATTGACAACGCAACATTGGTCTGAAATAATACACTCTGATATTTTTTATTGGGACATTTCACATCATCTCAGTTATAAAAAAAAACTTTAAAATAAATACTCGAACAAGTTAGAATTTGGACAGAGGGGTCAGTCTTATCTGCTTTGATTTACTAGTGATGGAAGGTCCTAGTTAAGATCGGAAACAGGTCTTCTGTAGTGTTTTTACCCTAACCGATTAGTCAAACTCTCTCGTCACGCAAATGCAGCAACATTTTTTTCTAAACGTTACCATCTTCCCACTTAAACTATTAGTATCAAAATGTGGGTAGCTAGGAAATAGTAGTTGGGCGTAAAATAAGCACGTTTCAAAAAATCTTTTTAAAAATGTTAAAAAAAACCCCTTCGGTAAGGGTGATAATCAAATAACGAGAAAATAAAGAAAAATAAAAGCAAAACAATATTGTTTTGTTATTTTTTATGATTTTTTACTTTGTTAACAAATAATTATTTTTTGATTCTTTGTATTATTATTATTATTATTATTATTATTATTATTATTATTAGCACCACGTCTTACTACCCGTTCGGGTTATACGCACTTACGCTTGTGGAATCCGAACCATGGTGGAGGCCTGGCATTCCCCACATTCACAAGATGTCTTGTCAGAGGTGAAGGAATGGTTTGGTAATCAGTTAAATCTGTGCCGAGACCGAGGATTGAACCCTGGACGCCAGCATAGAAGTCTGACACCTTACCCCTAGACCGCCAGGTCACCTACAATTAGTCAATGATAAATTGTTCAGCCATGCCGGGAATCTAACCAGGTTGAGTAGGCAGATTCTCTAGAACAAATAAAATCACCTTATACACCATTGCCAGGAAGGCTGACTACGGTTCTAAAGCACTATGTTTCGATCCCAGTTTTTGTATACATAATTTAGTCAGTTATCTTATAATCATTATATATATATATATATATATATATATATATATATATATATANTATATATATATATATATATATATATATATATATATATATATAACCAAACTTATAATACCCTTGGGGCTATGGTTGGCGGTCTAGTTGTGGTTATTGAGATGGCTTAGGACTTATTTTTTTAAGCAATAAATTAAGTGACTAAATAAATAAATACTCTTCCTGTGATAGTGGATTTAAGGGCTCAAAGCTTACTACGTGTCAGAAAGACTAAAATTAGTCTGCTGGATGTGGAATATCCCTGCAATAAAATATGACCATCGAATATTAACATCATCAACTGTGTCCAGCCTGTGGGCGGGTCAGTTTAGTGAAATGCCTCCATCTTCCTTCATCCTTCCATCATTCTTCCTCCTTTAATTGTTACTATTACTCTCCTTTCAATTTCACACTTTATGTTATCTGCTCCTCCCGTATTTTTCTTGGCCTCCCTTAGTCCATTATACTACTATAAAGCCACATGGCTGACTCACTCACTGACATTAATGTTTACCCATTTGCAGATGAGATAGAAACTTGAAATTTGGCAAACTTATAGCTTTTAGCCTGTAACCAACGGGGAAATTCCAAAAAGTCCAAAAAATTAGTTTTAACCCCCCTTCCCCCCAAAAAAAATTCAAAGTGGTGGAGCAACTTTAAAGTCGGTGCGGACCTTTATTTGGAGGTCTCTTGTGGCTAAACGGTAAGACCTATAAAAAAAACTGCTTTTGAATTACATTAGTTGCGAAGAAAATTCACTGGGGGTTTGGGGGCTTAGCTCCCAACGAGCAAAGCGATTCAAACATATGTCATTAATTCATTAATTAATTTTCCACAATGGTGCAGGGGTTTTCCCCTAAAGGTCATAAAAAAGTTTTGCCGATGACATTTTATGACTTCCAGTTTGAAAAATGAAGTAGTATATATCCTTAACACATACAATTCCGCGTTCCTCTTTTCAACACACCCTGTATAACGACCTAATTACTAGGTGCTAGTAACTATAAGGATATGGACAAGGGCGGGCTCTAGATGAAACATGACCGCGCGATGTGATAAGAAGGCGTGATGACCTTTATAAATAAGCTATGAGAGAAATAATTGCTTTACCTCTCGCGTTATGCGAGTAGATATTTTTACGCGTACCCGGATTTTTTTCTTTCCTTCTGGGCTATCAGAATATTTACACTAATGAGGGTAGGGGGTGAGGGTGTGTGTGGAGAGGCACCAATCATAGTGGCACCGCGTCTTACCACCCATTCGGGCTGTACGCATATATACTAGCTACGCTAACGTGTTAGTGAAGATAAGGTTGAATTTTGAGGAAATGTATCCGAATTTGCCTTGAGAGAGAGTGGAAAAACCATTCACGGGGAAACCACCCTCAGTACACTCGACTGGGATTCGAGTTCGGACTTCTCCACTATCGTAAGTCTAGTTTATTGCGAGAGGTGACCTGGTGGTCTAGGGGTAAGGTGTCTGACTTCTGTGCTGAGGGTTCGGGGTTCAATCCTCGGTCCCGGCAAAGATTTATTTGACTGCCAAACCCTTCCTTCACCTCTGGCAAGAAGTTTATTAATCACAACTTGTGAATGTGTGGAATGACAGGCCTCCACCGTGGTTCGGATCCTACGTTAAACTGTAGGTCCTCCATTTCATCTCACAATCACCCTAACATTACACATTAGCGTAAGTGCGTATAACCCGAACGGGTAGTAAGACGCGGTGCTGATGATGATAATAATAATAAAAATTCCACTAATTTCAAAAGTTATGGAGAAACAAACATAAAGAAAGTTTTTTTAAGACAGAATTGAAACTTACTTTTTTTTATATCCATCACTGTCACCATCCTCTGGACTGGGTAAGTTTTTATTCAAACCATATATTTTCCACTATCGGCTTACTAGGCCTGTCTTAGCTTCATATATCTTATAATATAAATTGAAGCTAGGGCAGGCACAACATCCAGTACTCAGCCGTTACTTTATCAATGTTGAAGGAAAAACCCATGTTGCATCAATGATAAATTTTTCTTCTAAGTCGGGAATTCAACCCTGGACCTTCAGCTCAGTAGACAGAGAAGTTACCATCTAAGATAAGGTGTCGAATATAAAGAAATGAGGTAAAAGGTTTCACCTTCATCACGTGACAACGATTGAAGCAATAAGAGATGCGCAAGATTTCAACTCACAGACACACAGATGATAGGAAAATGATTCTCATAGGAGGGAAAGCGGACAAAGGCTTCTTTCTCGTCTTGTCTGGTTTGATGGTGACGGGGAGATGTGAGTTTCTGTACTTCCGCTTATACTTTCATACACATACGAATACATTTCTTCCAAACTATAACTACACTTCTCTTAGCCGATTAGTGTATTTTTTCCCCCCCACAACATCTTAGTATTCGTTAGGGTTACACGTATACAATAATTGCACTAACATGTACTTTGGTGTCCACATGGTCTAAGCTCTCGCAATAGATTATTATTAATAACACCGCGCCTTACTACCTGTTCGGGTTATACGCACTTACGCTAATGTGTAATGGTAGGGTGATTGTGAGATGAAATGGAGGACCTACAGTTTAATGTGGAATCCGAACCACGGTGGAGGCCTGTCATTCCACACATTCACAAGATGTCTTGTCAGAGGTGAAGGAAGGGTTTGGTAATCAGATACATCTGTGCCGGGACCGAGGATTGAACCCCGGAACCCCAACACAAAAATCTGATACCTTACCCCCTAGACCGCCAGGTCAGCGGAAAATATTTTGATCAAACTCAATTTAACATTCCTAACACCTACCATTTAATCTTTTTGTGATTTTAGGATCATTGTTATGGTGCCAGTCATCTACAAACTTACTGAGTCATCTCTCTTTTTTTGAATACAATAGTAACATAAATCAACGAGACTTTTAAGCAAACGCAAACATACAGCTTTTATTTTCAATTCAGATAAAATTTCCTCTGCGTGGTAAAAGTTGGACATGAGCCACTCTGCTCCAAAGATGATAGCTCTATATAAGAATGCATTCTTCGGCGTGAACGAACCCCCAAAGGCATTTAAGAGTAATGAGCCATCCAATCACGTTCCTAGGGTTTGTTACCCTCTTAAACCAACGGAGGAGCTGACACCTATAGTGCATCATCACAATCACAGCTGAATTAAAGGTTGATGAACCAAGATAGATCGTGAGAAGATATAATTAGGTTAACGGTCTACGCACCTCACACCAATTTAAGAGCAAGCAACTCTTTTTTTATAGGCCTATATATATATATCTTGTGTCTGTTTAGTTTATTTTTTAAATTACAGATTTACTCGTGAAGTTTCTATGGTGACGTAATTAATGAGTTGGCGTTATTCATAAATATCAAACGGTACCGAATGCGGCTACGATGTGCTTACGTCGATGGATAGTCGGTAGTTTGTTAAGGCGGGAGTGTAGGAAACGCGAGCTAAGGGTAGGTTTATAATTAAGCTCATTTTGTTTAAAATAAATAAAATATTTCTCCAGTAGATACATAGAGTTTTTGTTTCCGTGGTGATATCAACAGTTGTTGAATATCTGTCATGAACATAGTGGTAATAGATGAGAAACTTTTTAAATGAATAAAAAAAAGTTGTTATTAAATTCCAGGACATCTTTGACAGATATTCAACAACTGTTGATATCACCATGTGAAAAAAATTAAACTCTAGGTTTATACTGGAGAAATATTTAAATTATTTCGACCAAGAAAAATTGTTGAGATAAAAAAAAAACGCTGACCTCTTCTCACGTCCCCTACAATTCCACCTTAACAATGATTTTTTAACGACTACCCTCAGGCGATACGTTCTTTACAAAATTTAATGGTTTCCTAAGAACTATGTTCACTTTGTTTTAGCTTAATGTAAACCCTTTTATTATCAATAATGGTGCATCTGGAGGTAGTTTAACTAGTTAATGATCGCGTTAATATATCAATCTAGCTCAGCTTAGCTGTTTACGTGCTGTCCTGTGAGATTAATATTCCAGTGAGAGTCTTTAACAGGAATTATGGCGTATCCATGGATCATAAATATTTTATCGAGACAGGCGGCACATTCTAAATCACGTAGTGTAAGAACTCTTTTCACTTCAAACTATTTGAGTAACCTCTTATGAAATAATGAATTTTTTACGTTATGTTATCAGCAGTAATAATTTTACAAAATTCCACAAGTATATATTATGACCAAAATTTACTTAAAAGCACAACATATACATATTAATAATACCCCTTCCATCAATAACTATAACCATTTGTAGCACGATCTAAGGTGTCAAGACTGTATTGAACTTGATTGCCACTGATGGGGAGTATACAGGTCCGAATCTCAGCCAGATAAACTGAGGACGGTATTCATAAAGTGATTTATCAGTTATCACTACAGATTATCCACCCACTCTCCATTAGTTTCAAGCTATGATCCCTAAACCCACCCCTAAAATTAAATCGTCAATAACCTTGGTTATTAACGTGCTAATTAACAATCATATTAACTAGTATGTCTATTTATTACTGTAGAATAAATCGTTAATTGTGCCTATGAAAATATTTGGTTAGGGGAGTGAGATTATATCTCTTGAATTTTTCTTATCACCGCGTCTTACTACCCGTTCGGTTCATAAGCCTATGTACTAATGACGAAAATGTGTTAGGTATGATTAAATTTGAATTTAAAAGAGGTGTGCCCACATTTTCGTGGAGGGAGAGTGGAAAACCATTTAGGAGAAAATAACCCTCAGTTCACCCGACAGGGCTCGAACCCCAATCTACTGGTCTTCTGAAATCTGACCTAGCACAAGAGTAGCGTGTTAGAATCACGCGGCCACTGAAGTAGGTATGTCTTGAATTTAATCTTAGTGGTCGCTAATTTTAAGACTTCTGTTAGGATAGGTAATTTTCATATTTTAAAAAGCTACCCTCCAGAAACCATATATTAATTTCACTTGTGAGAACATATTAAATCGTACGGAGCAGTCTATAAAACCAATCCCTTCCATCATTTACAAACGTAATACTTATGAATCAAAAATACGATTGGCTCACAATGGGACCTCCCAATGAACCAGGTTTCAGAATCATGAGTTAGTTAACAAATCAAGATGAGACCGCAAAAGATTTGAAACACAACGTTGCTCATTCGTTACATATTACAGAGACGTCCTTCAGTGTGTTAACACCGTCTTTGCCGCGGGTAGAAAGCACGCCATATTGTGTTGCCATTTAGAGAGAAAATGTGACCTTCTAAAATGAATCCTTTATCTTGGAATGCATTTATAACTAAGGCCTCTTTCAGATGAGTTCGCGTGAGCAAGTTCACAGGAGCCGATACTTTGAGCCACAATGAAGCTCACCAAAGGCGTAACACAGCTCAACAGAGCCTCAACGGAGCACACTAGAGCCCCGACACAGCTCACTAGAGCCTCAATGAATCTCACTAAAGGTGTAACACAGCTCAATAGAGCCTCAATGGAGCTCACTAAAGGCGCAACACAGCTCAACAGAGCCTCAACGGAGCCCACTATAGCCCCGACACAGCTCACTAGAGCCTCAATGAATCTCACTAAAGGTGTAACACAGCTCAATAGAGCCTCAATGAAGCTCACTAAAGGCGTAACACAGCTCAATAGAGCCTCAATGGAGCCCACTAGAGCCCCAACACAGCTTCACTAGAGCCTCAATGAATCTCACTAAAGTAGTAACACAGCTCAACAGAGCCTCAACGGAGCTCACTAGAGCCTCAATGAAGCTCAATAAAGTAGTAACACAGCTCACTAGAACCGCAATGGAGCTCGCTAAAGCCACAACGGATATCACTAGAGCGACAATGGAGCTCACCAGAGCCTCAATGAAGCTCAATAAAGTAGTAACACAGCTCACTAGAACCGCAATGGAGCTCGCTAGAGCCCCAACGGATATCACTAGAGCGACAATGGAGCTCACTAGAGCCGTAATGGAGCTCACTTGAGCTGCAATAAAGCATATTATAGCTGCAATGGAGTTTGCTAGAACCGCAATGGAGCTCACTAGAGCCGTAATGGAGCTCACTTGAGCTACAATAAAGCACATTATAGCTGCAATGGAGTTCGCTAGAGCCGCAATGAAGCTCACTGGAGCCGTAATGGAGCTCACTTGAGCTACAATAAATCACATTATAGCTGCAATGGAGTTCGCTAGAGCCGCAATGAAGCTCACTTGAGCCGCAATTCAGCCTACTTAAGCGTGTAATAAAACACAGCAGCTTGTAATCTAAAATGCTTGAACCGGAACAAGTTATAATTTTAACGCTTGCACTTTAGATTGAAGAGAAAAAACTAAATATAAAATTGTGGGTGATTCATATAATAATTTCAAGGATGGAATAAAGTTTGTTAACTGTCTCCGGTTGTCAGTAGCCTACCATATTTTTATGTGCTGTTCTATATTTTTAATTATTGTTCGTTAAAAAAAACTAACATTTTCACACAGGGCTGCCTAATTTTGCTCTCGGGAGAAACTTTGATTTTGTCACCCACAACTTTATAATATATTTGACCTTGAAAGGAGATTTTTAAATGGAGGATAAGTTACGGATGTTCGTGTCCATTCGTGGTTATTGCAGATTGGATTTAACAAAAGCTATTTACAATTATTCTTTGTACTTTTCTATGCCCCTAATTAGTCTAACATTGCATTTCTATAAAACAAATCTTTTAATCGAATAAATACCTAATATACAACTGAAAATTTAGGCACCACCATCAAGCATAATATACTTTTTTTAAATACGGATATTGTAATATTCATGAAACAAGCAGTTTTTACATAACACCGCGTTAAAAGAGTACCTCAACTTGGTGTTCGAATTTGGAAAGCAAGTGTACCAAATGTATGCAGCTTAATAACCTTCTTAACAATAATACAAATTTTCTCGAAACATTAGAGAAAGTAAATACAATATCAAATGTGTTTGAACAATGCACTCATTTTATACATATTTATAAAAAATAAAATTAATATTGTACTAAATAAATCTAATATAAATATATAAGTACATCATCAGTGACACGGTTCCCTTTGCGACGGCTCTGTTTCCACCCAGTACGAAGTTTATTTTGTTATATTTACTATTTAGTTACAGCACCACGTCTTACTACCCATTCGAGTTATACGCTTATGTATTAATTACACTAGTGAGTTAAGAATGAAGAAAGTTAAATCTAAATTAAGTATACGTACATTTTCGTGGAATGAGAGTGGAAACCCATTTTACCATTTTTAGAAAAATTACTTTGAGTACACCCGACTGGGATCGAACTACCATCTCCCCGCTATCGGCAGTAAAATATATTATGGCTTCTTTGGTGCTGAGTGACAGCTCACAGCTGACAGATGACGGCTTTGAAAAGATACCAGACCAAATTATGTATCCCTACGCCGAACCATATGATCTGCAAAAACAACATGTGTTTAGCAGCTGTCAGAAGTCAGCTGTGAGCTGTCAGTCAGCACCAAAGAAGCCATGGGGCTACTGTAGTATTCCACAATGTTCTTTCTTTTGTCCCTGCATCTTAATACCTTTTCGGGTTATAAGCGTATATAGTAATTACTCTAATGGAGTAGGGAGGAAGAATGAAGCATTTTAGAGCTAATATACCAGAATTCACGTGGGAAGAGAGTGGGGAAACCATTTACGAACAATCACCCTCAATAGACCCGACCGTGGTTCGAACCCCGATCTCTCCGTCATCAGAAAGCCAGTCTAACATGAGAGTGACACCTTAAGACCATTCAATAACTGAAACGGGTTCCACAATTTAGGCCGTAATCTAATATACCCAATAAATTGTTCCGATTCGAATAATGCTAAATTTTTTTTCTCTCAATCGGGTGCAATTTGAAACACAGATATTTCCTTAATGTGAGCTTCAGAAAACGCGCGATCGTGTGAAAGAGGCTTAGGATGTTCTCAAGGAGGAATACTTTATAATAATTTTTTTTAATAACTATCAACTACGCGTGGAATGTAATATTTTATGCTTTGATATGTTAACAAGTATTTATTTATAGCGTAAATCACAAGAACATCGAAAGTAGTGAGGTATCTCGGTGGGAGACAAGTAATTGAAGACCATAAAAGATGTCTGCATAGTGTTAATTAACATTTTCAAGGTTGAAACTCTTTAGCTGGCCTCTGAATTGCTTCTGTTTCTTAAATATGTAAGACTATTGGCCATATTGAACACGCACTATTTAAGGTGAGGATGGAAGTTGAACGCAAATTGAGGTACGAATTTTTACTTTCTCTTCACCTTCTTCGGTGGTCGCATGATCTAACGCGTCACTCTTCCAATAGATTTGACTGCCGATGTAGAAGAGATCGAGGTTTGAAACTTGGTAAGTTGTTACCGAGGGTGAATTTTTTTCAAAAATTGTTTTCCACTCTTACTCATTAAACCAATTTTCTTCAGGTCCATTCTGATATCATCCTCGCATCTGCATCTAGGTCTTCCCAATGGTCTCTTCCCATAAGGTTTACCGGTCAAGGACAGGTACTCACATAAAATTAAATTCTTCTACGCCGTGGATGGGATCAAACTACTTTCTCCTAAGATTTCCCGGCCTTGTCCTTGATCGAGTGCGTTTATGAGTTTAGTTTCGGATGCTGTCCAATCATCTCCGACAGAGTCTGGTGTAAACCCTAGGTTGGGTTATTCCCGGCCTTGGCTTCTTACTATTCGACAGAACTATCCCACATATTTGCAATAATACAGTTTTACCGGTTGTTACCTATGATTGTAAAACGTGGTCTATTACCTTACATAACAAAAAGAAAATTTAGGTGTTCGAAAACATGGGGATTAGGGAAAAATTTTGTCCAAAAAGGGATAAAGATACTAGGGAGTATAGGAGGTCACATAAAGACGAGATACATACCTTGTACTATTCACAAGATATTGTAAGGATAATCAGGTCTCAAATATTGCGGTAGGTAGGGCCTACAGCGCGAATGGGAGGATCTAGAACACCGTGTTCGGGTGTTCAGGGTAGTGACAGACAAACCCATTGGGAGACCTGGATGCAGTTGGGAAGATAACATTAGAATGGACCTGAAATAAATAGGGTGTAATGAGGTGGACTGGATAGAGATATCTCCAGATGGAGATAGGATGCTATGAGGTGGATTGGATAGAACTAGCTCAAGATAGAGAAAGGATGTAACAAGGTGGACTGGATAGAACTAGCTCAAGATAAAGAAAGGATGTAACAAGGTGGATTGCATAGAACTAGCTCAAGATAAAGATAGGATGCTATGAGGTAGACTGGATAGAACTAGCTCAAGATAGAGATAGGATGTTATGAGGTGGACTGGATAGAGCTATCTCAAGATAGAGATAGGATTTTAGGAGGTGGACTGGATAGAGTTAACTCAAGATAGAGATAGGATGTTATGAGGTGGATTGGATGGAGCTAGCTCAAGAGAGGAATAGGGTGTAATAAGGTGAACTGGAGGGAACTAGCTCAAATTGCTTTGAAGGCCGCATGGTCTAAGCCGTCTCTCACACTAGACTAGACTATCGATGACAGAGAAATCGGGACTTGAATCCTGGTAGGGTGAACTGAGGTTGGTTTTCTCTAAATGGCCGTCCACTCTCTTCCCACGCAAATGTGGCTACACTTCTTCTAAATTCAATCTTTTTAATCCCTAACACATTATAATAATAAGTACATAGGTGTATGATTCAAACGGGTAGCAAGAAGTAGTTCTAAGAAAATGTTATTCACTATAAATATAATGTACACTATTGAATAGGCCTATTAGTATTAACTTGTTCTCTTTCTTAACTTGATCATAAAATTAAATCATCACTTTCATATCCAAATAGAAATGATAGTAGATATTTCAAACTTGAAATTATTCTAACGCGCCACTCTCGTGTTGTATTAGATTGCCGAAGATGGGGAGAGCGGGGCTCGATCTCAGCCGGGTGCACCAAAAGGTGGTTTTCCGAAATTGTTTTTCACTCTCCTTCCAAGTAAATGCGGGTACACTTGATCACAACTAAACCTTCCTACTCCCAAAAACAATTAGAGTAATTAGTAAATATGCGTATAACCCGAACGGGTAGTAAGATGCAGTGCTAAAAATATATAAATATGGATGACCTGGTGGTCTAGGGGGTAAGGTGTTGGACTTCTGTGCTGGTGGTCGGGGTTCAATCCTCGGTCCCAGCATAGATTTATCTGATTACCAAACCCTTCCTTCACCTCTGACAAGACATCTTGTGAATGTGGGGAGTGCCAGGCCTCCACCGTGGTTCGGATTCCACGTTAAACTGTAGGTCCTCCATTTCATCTCACAATCACCCTACCATTACACATTAGCGTAAGTGCGTATAACCCAAACGGGTAGTAAGACGCGGTGCTAATAATAATAATATATATATATATATATATGGAGACAGGAAGTTCTACTGTTCACTGAGTTACTATTAAGACATATGCAAAATATAATATTCATTGTAGATGTGTTTTTTTGTTACCGTAAATAGTTACCCAATTAACAGCTCTCTTAATAAAGCGTAAAGTGTTACCGTTCAAAATAGGTGGCCTGTGGGCTTTCCACTAGATAGTTTTCAAAGAAAGAAAGATAGATAGATAGAAGGATCTGTTAGCAAAATTTCTTCGGGTTAAGAAAGAGTTGATGAATCATTGCATGCAACGGGCCACGTCATCTTTCTTTGCAGTTTCGACCTTCACACAAGCGCTCGGTCTCATTATCTAATGTCATCAATATAGGATGTGGTGACTTGTTGATTCCGAGCTACTCCGAGTTATTGCGACAACAACAAAAATCCGATGATGCTCTTTCTTTCCCGAAACTCTCATTTTGTTTGTAATCACCAGAATTACCCGACACATGTTCTAAATGGGTCTATATTGTCTGGTCTGGTTTGTGCTGGTAGCGGGAGAGGTCGTAACTCGAATCCGAGTCGGGTGTTTTTAGGTAGTGTTTCCTGATTGATTTCCTACTTTCCTTACATAAAAATGCTGATACATTTTCTCAATTCCACCTAAATATTATATTTTCCATCAATATAAACATTATGATAGACCGGATATGTAACTAGACTTGAAAGACGTAGAAGAAAAAAAAAAAAAAGTTTGTAGTTTAGTAAGTTTTGTTGAAAT
>CABEEJ010000241.1:162641-187897 GCA_901482245.1 Timema douglasi | reverse complement strand
GGTCGAACCCTTATTAGGTGTGTTGGGTTGTATTTCCTTATTCCAACATACAAAATGTGGTTTACTAACCTCCTTCCAAGCTAATACTATAAGACTAAACACAAACGTAGGACCCCACGTCATTGTCACTAAGGGTTAGAAGGGTCGACCACAAGAGAGCACCCAAGTCACACCTATGGGTGTTGTCTACACGTACCGGCAATGGGACGATGTGATAATATTAAATATGGAGGTGTGAGCCAGTGGAAGTCTTAAATCTAACTTAAGCCTAATCAACCAAACCGCTGGTGACCCGCTGGAATAATTAACATTAAGAGATAAATACCCAAGGTACCAGCCAGGAATCGAAACTGGGACTCCTAAGTTCGTAGCCAGACGCACTGACCACTACACCGCAGGGATGGTTGTAGGGTGGGTAAACTATTAGGGCACGGCCATATTTGTGACCCAACCACTGCGTCAAAAACGTCGCTCGCTACCTGTAATGCCTTGTTATGGGCATGAGGGCGACCATACCACGTGACTACAGCTTGGCGAGAGACTTTGTGTCCCTCATATAAATAACATTGCTTGACGTTCTGGTGACCTGATCCCGGCGATTTTGTCGTTGCGACCAAGTCGCAAGTATGGCCGTACCCTTTGTACGTACTATCTCAGGTTAAGATAGTTTTTAAGTATTATTATTATTATTATTATTATTATTATTATTATTATTATTATTATTATTAGCACTGCGTCTTACTACCCGTTTGGGCTATACGAACTTACGCTAATGTGCAATGGTAGTGTGATTGTGAGATGAAATGGAGGACCTACAGCTTAACGTGGTATCCGAACCACGGTGGAGGCCTGGTATTCACACACATTCACAAGTTGTGATTAATACACGTCTTGTCAGAGGTGAAGAAAGGGTTTGGTAATCAGATAAATCTGTGCTGGGACCGAGGATTGAACCCCGAACCCCCCAGCACAGAAGTCCGACACCTTACCACTAGATCACCAGGTCACCAGTTTTTAAATAGTGGGTAGCCGATAAATGTTGGGTTTAAATTTTCTAGCTAAACAATCTCTCCCCTCTCCATAAAAATGGGTGTTACTGTAATCTACGTCATCAAGGTCAAGGTTTACATTTCATCCGGATACATGAGGTGTGGTTTTACCCATCCTATTACACAGATATTACGGTTGCTTTCCTACAAACATTCATTCTCATCGCTGCCTCATAAAGTACATCTTTGTACTACCTTTGTGTCAAAACATATGAATTAAAATATAAACACCCATAAAAAATAAAATCTTGATCCGGATATAAATTACTCGTCCTATCTATCCGTGTATGGGATAAAGTGGAAGAATATTGAAAAAAATTTAGGGGGGGGGGGGAAATATACCCTGAGCAGTCCTTACTCGAATTAAAACCCCGACCTCTCCATTACCGACAAACCAGACAGTACCGACTCTTACTTACTTTGGTGGACGCATAGTCTAAGGCGTCACTCTCGTGTTGGACTAGATTGCCGATGACGAGGAGATCAAGGTTCAAATCCCGGTCATGTGTATTGAGGGTGTTTTTTTTTTCTTTCTAAATGATTTCCCACTTTTTCTCAACTCAAATTCTGATATATTTCTTCTAAAATTATACCGTCTTTATCCTTATTCCATTAAGGATTTTCTTTATTTCCAGGTGACCTGGTGGTCTAGAGGTAAGATGTCGGAGTTCTGCGCTGGCGGTCGGGGTTCAATCCTCGGTCGCAGCAAAGATTTACCTGATTACCAAACCATTCCTTCCCCTCTGACATGACATCTTGTGAATGTGGGGAATGCCAGTGCCTCCACCATGGTTTGGATTCCACGTTAAACTGTAGGTCCTCCATTTCATCTCACAATCACCCTACCATTACACATTAGCGTAAGCGCGTATAGCCCGGACGGGTAGTAAGATGCGGTACTAATAATAATAATAATAATAATAATAATTTATTACCGCATTTTACTACTCGATCATATTATACGCATTAATTACATCAATGTGTTAAGGATGAGGAAGGTTAAATTTGTACACGTATTTGCGTGTAGGTAGAGTATAAAACCATTTAGGAATAAAACACGCTCCAACTCCAGTCTCCCCGTTATTTGCAGCCCAATTTATTTCGAGAGTGACTCCTTAGACCGTTCGGTCAGCGAAGTGGGTCATTAGGGAAATTATCATATACTTATAAACCTAGAAGGTTGTTAAGATACGTTGGAAAAAAAAGAAGCCAGTGTGATTATGGAAAAAAAATCACAGTTGGAAAAAACAAACAAATATAGGTCGAAAAAGTCGTGGATGACCTCTAGCCGCGTGATGTTGGTCCATAACCTACAAAGGAGAGCAAGTCCTTACAGTTCATGTGTTGTCTGTCTAGCCGCGCGGTCTTCGAACTAGATCAAGACAAGACGTGTAAATAAAACAACTGTAACACCTAATGTGTGGCTGGCTTATCGGACCGGTGAAATTATCGGGTCACTTTGTGCTTTTAGAAAATTGTCCATACACGTGGATAGGTACAGTCCGGTTCAGATAGGGAGAATTTTTTTTCTACAGATATAAAAAACTAACTAAAACAATGTTAAAATAATATATTTTTAACTCAAAATCATGTGCTGTGACATTTGATAAATAATGTTATATTATTATTACTTATCACCGCGTCTTACTACCCGTTCGGGTTATACGCACTTACGCTAATGTGTAATGATAGGGTGATTGTGAGATGAAATGGAGGACGTACAGTTTAACGTGGAATCCGAACCACGGTGAAGGCCTGGCATTCCCCCACATTCACAAGTTGTGATTAATACACTTCTTGTCAGAGGTGAAGATAAATCGGTGCCGGTATCGGGGAATGAACCCTGGACCCCTAGCAAAGAAGTCCGACACCGTAGACCACCAGGTCACCCAGGTAATGTGTTAAATAACACCAAGTAAAATGTTATCAATGGTTTTTTTTAACACCACGTCTTACTACTCGTTCGGGTTGTACGCTCAAATACTAATTACACCAATGGTCTCAGGGATTAGGAAGTTTATATTTAGAGGAAGTGTACCCACATTTGAATGGAGGGTGAGGGGAAAACCATTTAAAAAAACCTTTAGTACATCTGACCAAGATTCAAACCTAGATCTCCCCATCAACGGCAGTCTGGTCCAACAAAAGAGTAGCGCGTTAGACCATGCGGCCACCAAAGCGGGTGCTATCAAAGCCAACATTGTGCTATTTTTTGTCTTTATTCTCTAAAATGGTGTTTCATACCAAAATCATAGTAGGCTTTATATATATAGGGATATGCCAGGCCTCCACCGTGGTTTGGATTCCACGTTAAACTGTAGGTCCTCCATTTCATCTCACAATCACCCTACCATTACACATCAACTTAAGTGCGTATAGCCCAAACGGGTGGTAAGACGCGGTGCTAATAATAATAATAATAATAATATATAGTATGATTTTTGTAGGAAGAATAGTAAAAGTTAGTTACTAAAGTAACCTTTGATAGATATTATAAATACCTGTATAATAATACAAATATTATAGTAAAATTCTATCAATGTTGGCCGCAAATAAATAAATTTTAATTTTCTCTACTGTTCTTCAAACCAAAATCATAGTATATAGTTAGTATGCGATAGGAAGGTTAGTTAAAGAAAACACAAACTAATAGGTTGTGGTCACTATTGAAAACATTTAATCATGTAATAAGTGTTGTTTTATGTCTATCTATATTTTAAATATTTATTTCTATTTTATATCTATAAAAAGTGACAGCTACGGATTACAGGACTCTTACGTACAAAAAAGTGAACGTAGTTTTAGTAACTTTTATAACTGTCATATACGGTCCTCTCTACTGCATTATTACCCGGAAAACATCGAAATACACAAGCAGGAGAAAGCTCACATCAAAATAATATGAAGATATGGATCAAAAGCTCACGTAGACCTCATATCAAAAGTACACAAGGAAAAAAAAACAGCTGCATAACGTGGCCATATATCAAAAAATATTTTATCCACAGAGATGGCGGGAACGAGCTATCACATTGAATGTGATTCTCCAAACTCTAATCGGCAAACGGTAATAACTTTTAGTTATTTGGTGCTAGACTAGGTTTGTTTCGATATCAACAAGCCGGTGTTGCCAAATGAGGCCCAGAGATTACAAACAACGGTGCGCTTTCGATATACTCCAAAGCAGGTACACAAATTCGATCCGTGAGTTATCACTACGCAGCCATTCTCACAATAAAGTTGTCAATCACATATCACAAAGACTCTAGTTCGACTTCTGGAGGTGTTTAAACTAATATTCAATTATTTTTAATCTTTTATTCTCACTAGCCGACCGAAATAGTCGCTGTTAGTTATACCAATGGGATAAGGATTCGGAAGGTGGGAATTAGAAGGAATGTACCTTCCTTTGTGGGGATGGAAAGTGTATACCATTTTAGGAACCTCCCCCCCCCCTAATCTGGCATTCTAAGGCTTACCAACTCGTCATCATTAAACCAAACCAGACGACGGATGACCGTTTAGTCCACTTGTCCACTGATGTCTGTTATTCACTGTTGTTAGTCTATATACAGTAGCCCTATGAATTCTTTGGTTCTGACTGACAGCTCACAGCTGACTTCTGACAGTCAACATTTAGGTATATACCTAAATTTTGACTGTCAGAAGTGACAGCTGCTAAACACATGTTTTTGTAGATAATATGGTTCGGCGTAGGGATACATAATTTGGTCTGGTAACTTTGCAAAGCTGTCAGCTGTCAGTTGTGAGCTGTCAGTCAGCACCAAAGAATCAATGTGACAACCAAGACCCACCCCTTACCCAATATATGGTTATACGAATTATATATTATCATCTGCTTGCACATCACGTGAGAAAGATATTTTGATTTCCCCTGGATTTAATTATTTAATTAGAAGTATTTCGAAACGATCTTACACACGCCTGATCTAAATATTTATTTGCAATATAATTTTAGTAATACGTTTCAGTACCCTTTATATATATATATAATTCCATGGCATCAGCCCGTAATAAATCCTTATTTTGCGGATAGAGGATGACATGTAGTCGGTACAACAAGCCTTCCTGCCGGTCAGTTTTCTAGACCAAAGCTGCTACTAATTCATTCAAAAAGCTCCTAATTTTTCTTCACAAGGCTGAGTTGACCTCGACCCAAACTCACTGCGTCACTGAAAATCTGGAAGCACTGGGAATCGAACCCGGGGTCTCTGGATTTGTAGCCAGGTCATTTTTTTTTAAATATATAAATTATTTAAAACTGTCTTATAAAAAGGTTCCAATTTAGGTGGGTGAATTTTTAAATGGTCATAACTGAATTTTATAATATATATAAAGTCTAAACTATTGAAGAAAATAAAATGTGTATGTCTACCCAGTGTAATTGGTAATTAGTGTCGAATCCTAGTAATCCTAATATTCAAATGTGCGAATCCCATTTCTAGCCTTGACTATATAACAAATGTAGTCCAAATTTATGATTATATATAATTATGTTTACGTAGGATATAAATTAAAAAACACATAAATGGGATTATACCACAATATCAAGTTTATACAACACTGTAAAAATAATCTTATATGAAACTAGTAACTGTCTTAGTAATAAATACAGCCTTTATTATTTTAATATTGACTAGCTCGTAAATTTTAATAGTTATTAGATATGTACAGCTGAGAAAATATGTCATTATTTCAATTTCGACCAATGTTGCGTCATTGATGCATTTACATAATAGTAATAATATTATATTTTCAACTTTTCATCGTTAATACAATCATTAGGTTTATGTAATAAAAATAGAGACAGCCAGTTATCAACATATAACAACGCCTGAAAGCTTAAAACATTCGGTAAACACACACATTAAACTATCGTTGTGTGTTTGGGATTAAGAAAACAACAACAAGGCAGCTTACAAATTAAAATAATAGTTTATAATCACCTGCTAGTTTTAAATACAGGTTATATAATAAATAATAATAGTATTCTAGTGGACCAACTTAAAAAATAAACAGTAATAAGGACACGCGTTCGTGGCTATTACATAAATCAATTTAACACTTTTCTAACCTAAAAATCTATCACAATGTCTTCCAAAATTCAACAGATAAATGCATAAAAAAAACTGTTCACTTACCAAAGTGAGTAACGTTGACTTTGGACGTGACTTCATTTTCTGTTTAAAAAAAATATTCAATAATAATTTACTGGTCAATTATTTATTTGCAAACTTATTCGACATAAAAAAAACACCAAACAATCCCAACTGCTACGTCACTTAAAATTAAACTCGCAACACATTCTGACACTCGTTTTTTTTAACAGATATAATTGATAATTTAGTTGTGGTTTTTTTTAGGATAAAAGAATATACTGCCCCTCACTATGGAATAAATCCCCGCCGCGCGACTTCAGAAACGTTGCTAATAACTGTTTATTTATCAAACAACCGTTCCCGTAGTCAACCTCAGTCACCGTGCTTAAGGTCTGCACTGGAGCCGATTCGCTGGCTCGGTCGGCACGCTGCTAGGCGGCAATGATTCAACCTGGAAGTTGTACACGGCCATGGAATGAGCATAGCAGAGCAACCTTTCTTTTATTATTATTCATTATCTCTTCTTACCTGACCAAGACGCAAAGCTGTGTTCCAATAATGATTATTACTATCATCATCATTTCTTTCACTCAAAAAAAATACAATCGTTATTAATTTGTTTATCAGCTTCATAGACGCCCGTGTAGTTCATCCCCCCTTTATCTCCCCTCCCCCCCCTCCACCATTCCACCCTACGATTAAAAATTCATGTTTATATGATTGCAATTATTTGTTCTTTGTTTGTATAGGATTGTTCCGCAAATATTTTCAGTTGTATTATTTTAATAAACCCACAAATTGTATGTTTTTTGGGGGTGGGGGGGAGAGTAACTTCATGGTAGCCTCTCAACTTTTTTAAAAAAATGACATTTCTATGGTTATAGTCGTTTAGTCCTGGTTTGTACCGGATTTATCGACAAAAAAAAAATGTTTGTACCAAATTTGTTCTTGCAAAAAGATGAAGTCTAATCCGAAAAGTTACTAGAACTACTAAAAAAAAGTCAGTTATACTAAAATAATGTTTACTCATAAAAACAAAACGTTATTTTAATTTTTTTTAAATAAGTATTTATATAATTAATTATTTGTTCCTTAACATTACGTGGCCTATATGAAAGAAATTACTATATTAAGTTACAAATTAAAAACTAGAATATTAGTGATCAAACACAGCAGCCAGTCGTTCACCTTAACGTCAATTAATCTCTATGAAATGTTAAACCTCATTTTCACAACAACCAAAAAAGTCAGAAAACTTGGGATTGGACTCAAAACTCTTAGCTCAATTGCACTATCAACTGAGTTAAGAAAAAGGATTATATGATTATGAGTATTTTTTTTTAAAGTGAATTCCAAACTTAAACATATAAATATTTTTAGAAAATTTACCCGTCTTTGCTTGGTATTTTATCTAGACAATGTTTCTTCTAATTTAAGAATATGATTTCAAGTATTTTAATAATGATATTAAATGATTTAAACCAATTTAATTCCTTAAATTATTAACGACCTACTAGGACCAACCAACGAGCCCAAGGAATTTGAACTATAATAATCAAAATCCAATTTTAAAATGATGCTTTATTATCGTTTAGAAGCAAAGTTTCATACAATACATTATTATTATTTAGCAGCACGTCTTACTACCCGTTCGGGCTATTTGCTTAAATAAGAATTACGCTAATGGGCTAGGAATTGGGAAGGTTATATATAGAGGAAGTGAGCCCGAAATTACGTGGGGGGAGAGTGGAAAACTACTTAGGAAACACCCCCAGTTCACCCGACCAAGGTTCGAAGCTAGATCTCCCCATCCTTGGTAGTTTAGCTCAAAACGAAACGATCACGTTGGCTAATTACGCCACCGAGCCGGGTTATACAATAAATAAGGTATAATTTATGAATTAGGACTTTGTAAACATTCATCATAAGTAAAGAAATAACTTGCTAAAGAACATTTTATAAAATTATAAAAATTAAAATTTTTTAGAATTTATTTTAGTTTTGTTTACGAATAAATAGTGTTTGTCTGGATATTAATCGAAAGTAGGAACACACCGTAAGAACAATTTTACATTTTTCGGTGGATTTTTTTTTTACCTTGCAAACTGGTTTAGTCGAACATGCCTAAGTTTGCCAGACTGGAAGAAGTTGTGTTGGAAGGGGGAACACCCTAGCTTATATTATTTAAATATCACTTCTACGTATGTGGTGTTTTTTCTGTGACTCAAACCTTTACAAATATTAACGCGAGATGGTTCATAGCTATGTGTGTATATATATATGTATATATTATACATAACAATATTATATATATATATCTCTATCATCTAAATAAATGAATAATTTGAGACTCACCTAAGTTGTCGAAAGATCTAAGGCTTCACTTTCTCAATAGACTGTGGACTATCGAGGACAAGAAGCTCAAGTTTCTAATCCTTTATACTATGGATGTTTTTTATTCCTGAATGTTTTCCCCACTCTTTCTTCGCGAAAATGCGGATACACTTCTCCTAAATCCAACCTTCTTCAGCCCTAAAACATTAGCGTAGCTAGTAAATATGCAAATAAACCAAAAGGGTAGTAAGACGCAATACTAAACACAAAAATATTTCGACACAATTATACAAACTTTCACATACGGGTGCGTCCACACACACACACCGAAATGTCTGTGCAGGTCACCGATAGATTAATATGCTATCGGCCTTAGTTTTTTTAGCTCCGTATACCTTCTCGCCGCCGTTCAATATAATTACACCGTTTTTCTGTCCACACGCAACGTCTTGTCTACAACGTCTTGAACTACGCAGTGCAAAACGTGTTACTTGCTGGGTCTACGGTTTATTTACAAGATGATAATAATAATATTTAGCACAGCGTCTTACTACGGGTTCGGGTTATACGCTTTAAGTACTAATTACGCTAATGGATTAGGAATTTGGAAGGTTGAATTAGAGGAAGTAAACCCGCATTTGCGTGGAGGGAGAGTTGAAAACCATTTAGGCCAAACCACCCCCAGTTCACCCGACCGGGATTCGAACCTCGATATCCCCGTCCTCATCAGTCGAGCTCAACACGACAAGCGCGTTAGACAACTACGCCACCGAGGCGGGTGTTTATTTGTTAAAGCTTGAAGAGAATGTTCTGATATAGGATTTCAGTGAACTACCTTTAAACAAGTTTTCGTAAAAACAACCAACTTATAATCTTGTTAATCACAATAAACATTTCTAATATATACATTTTATACAAAAATAGTTAAAATATTTTTTTAAATAAATTAAATATTTGTAAAAATAATTTATTTGTAAACTAACCTTAAATTATCCTTAATTTTTAAAAATTAAAATTTATTTTATTCATAATGAAACAATAATTCCTAGATATTCTGATAACAATTTTAAGCACCAATGCTAAGGCTATTTTCAAATTTTCAAAAATCAATTATTTATTACTATCGAATTTTCTAAAGAAAAATAATTATATGTATTGTAAAAAACTTTCTAAATACCCTTTTTGAAACAACTCATTAGATCCATTTTTAAAAACGTAAGACAAAAAAGAAATAGTAGACTACCCCCTAATATAAGGACCAGGGTCAAAATAAAAAGATCCTGAGGTATAGCCATATTATTGTATAAATATAGATTTTGAACAAAATCCATCAGTATCAGAGTTGTGGTCAGGGACTGATAGATAGACAGACAGAGAGACATGGGATCAAACAGAATTTTAAAATCTACGGCAATTTAAACATGATTTTTTATATCCACCTTGGAATGGTTTCTCTTCAAATGACCGTATGCTCTTGAGAGATATTCAAGAAATTTTCAGATTACCGTGTGTAGAAAATTAAACCAAAGGTTTCTACTGGAGATATATTTGATTTATTTTGGCCCAATTTTTTAGAAAAAACTTTAATAAAAGTTTTAATCTTGACCTTGACTAGCGCTTTCTTTAATCTTTATTAATCTATTTGAGGTATTTAACGTGCACTTTGTGAACCGACCGAGTACATTAGTACACTACTTATAAACTAACTTAAAACTATAACAGACACAACATCCAGGCCTCCGGCCGTTAATTTATCTCTGTGAAACGTGTAGCCCACATTTCGCCTGTGGTAAATTTTTCGGTCATGCCAGGATACGAACCCGGAATGCTTAACTTAGTATACAGACAGGTTACCGAATGATCTAAGGCATTGGACCACTCCTCTCAGCCCAGCACACATTTTAGGAACTAAATCTAAGCTTGAGCACCTTTTTTTTATTGTAATGTGTGTGTTAAAAAAATATTTAATTTTACTATTGAATTCATGTGAACAGGTGGTCTAGGGGTAAGGTGTCAAACTTCTGTGCTGGGGGTCCCAGGGTTCAATCCTCGGTTTCGGCACAGATTTATCTGATTGCCAAACCCTTCCTTCACCTCTGACAAGACGTGTATTAATCACAACTTGTGAATATGGGGAATGCCAGAACTCCACCGTGGTTCGTATTCCACGTTAAACTTTAGGTCTTCCACTTCATCTCACTATCACCCTACCATTACACATTAGCGTAAGTGCGTATAACCCGGACGGGTAGTAAGACGCAGTGCTAATAATAATGATATTTAATTTGTTTAAAAATGAATTAGAGATTATTATTAGCAGATGGTAATCCTAGGCTTTATTTTAATTTCGTTTTTATTTGGTATCACCGGATATTAAACCCATCTGTCAGATCAAGAGCAGCGTGAAAGCGAAGGAAACATCTGATAGCGTTTGTGTACAGGATCTTCGCCCTAATAAAGATTGGTATTGTAAGTTGCTGTGCATTCCTTAAACAATACATGCTGGGAGAATATTTACAAAAAGAAATCGGTTTTAGACTTTCCACAAATAAAGATCGAGGAGGGTGGAGAATACAAATTCGGCCCTACCGATCCTTTAGTAGTACTATTTCGACCCCAGCGATACTAGCTTGGCCCCATAGACCTAACTAGTTTGGCATCGTGAACCAATCAAAAACTTTCCTTCTCATTTTGTACAGACTTAAAAGGTTCAGTTGGTGACCTGGCGGTCTAGGGGTAAGGTGTCAGACTTCTGTGCGGGTGGCCGGGGCTCAATCCTCGGTCGTGGCACAGATTTATCTGATTACCAAACCCTTCTTTCACCTCTGATCAAGACATCTTGTGAATGTGGGGAATGCCAGGCCTCCACCGTGGTTCGGGTTCCACGTTAAACTGTAGGTCCTCCATTTCATCTCATAATCACCCTACATTACACATTAGCGTAAGTGCGTGTAACCCGAACGGGTAGTAAGACGTGGTGCTAATAATAATAAAAAGGATCAGTTTCATAGTCTGACTTAGTACGTCTCAAGTGTAGTGACACACTAAATACAGAACGACACCCACCTAGACCAGAATGGAATGGGCCAGTTTCATAGTCATACTGAGTACGTCTCAAGTGCAGTGACACACTAAATATAGGACGACGCCTAATAAGACCAGAATGGAATGGGTCAGTTTCATAGTCAGAGTGAGTACGTCTCAAGTGCAGTGACACACTAAATACAGTACGACACCCACCTAGACCAGAATGGAATGGGTCAGTTTCATAGTCAAACTGAGTACGTCTCAAGTGCAGTGACACACTAAATACAGGACGACACCCACCTAGACCAGAATGGAATGGGTCAGTTTCATAGTCAGACTAAGTACGTCTCAAGTGCAGTGACACACTAAATACAGGACTACACCTAATAAGACCAGAATGGAATGGGTCAGTTTCATAGTCAGACTGGGTACGTCTCAAGTGAAGTGACACACTAAATACAGGACGACACCTAACTAGACCAGAATGGAATGGGTCAGTTTCATAGTCATACTGAGTACGTCTCAAGTGCAGTGACACACTAAATACAGGATGATACCCACCTAGACCAGAATGGAAAGGGCCAGTTTTATAGTCAGACTGAGTACGTCTCAAGTGCAGTGACACACTAAATACAGGACGACACCCACCTAGACCAGAATGGAATGGGCCAGTTTCATAGTCAGACTGAGTACGTCTCAAGTGCAGTGACACACTAAATACAGGACGACAACCCCCCTAGACCAGAATGGAATGGGCCAGTATCATAGTCATACTGAGTACGTCTCAAGTGCAGTGACACACTAAATACAAGACGACACCTAACAAGACGAGAATGGAATGGGTCAGTTTCATAGTCAGAATGAGTTCGTCTCAAGTGCAGTGACACACTAAATACAGGACGACACCCACCTATACCAGAATGAAATGGGCCAGTTTCATAGTCAGACTGAGTGCGTCTCAAGTGCAGTGACACAGTAAATACAGGACGACACCCACCTAGACCAGAATGGAATGGGCCAGTATCATAGTCATACTGAGTACGTCTCATCTCAAGTGCAGTGACACACTAAATACAGTACAACACCCACCTGACCAGATTGGAATGGGTCAGTTTCATAGTCAGACTGAGTACGTCTCAAGTGCAGTGACACACTAAATACAGGACGACACCCACCTAAACCAGAATCGAATGGGTCAGTTTCATAGTCAGATTGAGTACGTCTCAAGTGCAGTGACACACTAAATACAGGACGACACCTACCTTAACCAGAATGGAATGGGTCAGTTTCATAGTCATACTGAGTACGTCTCAAGTGCAGTGACACACTAAATACAGTACAACACCCACCTAGACCAGAATGGAATGGGCCAGTATCATAGTCATACTGAGTACGTCTCAAGTGCAGTGACACACTAAATACAGGACGACAGCCCCCCTAGACCAGAATGGAATGGGCCAGTATCATAGTCATACTGAGTACGTCTCTAGTGCAGTGACACACTAAATACATATTTGTGCATGCGCACAACACTCAATTACGACGTTGCGGGCACTGTGAAGCACACAGTTCTATACAAAGTTTTTTTGTATCTTTTTCATAAACTGGGGAATGGCTACTGAAGTACTGACATTAAGCTTAAGGAATATATATTGTACTACAAATTTAATAAAGAATTAAAGAAAAAAAGGACTCATTATATTAAATGTTATCGATAATATCAAGTGGAAATAGGGGGTGCTGCAGTTCCGCACTGCCAGTGAGAACATAAAATTATATAAATATCGATAAATCGAGTTTTACAAGAGTCATTTTAACATTTTAATCTAGGAGAATTTATGATAATATAACGTCACCGGAAATAAATCTTTGAACGACTATGCTACCTTAAAGTGGGTTGGAAGGGGACGCGAGAAAAGGTAAATGTTTTAGCAGTTATTATGGCAAAATATTATTTGGCCAAACTAAGTAGAATATTGCTCCAGCACAAACATGGTGTTTAATTTTCTTCACGTGGTGATATCAACAGTTGTTGAATATCTGTCAAGATCATAACTTCATTAGACGATGAAGTTTTTAGATGCAGAGAAAAAGTTGTCATTACATTCCAGGACACTATTGACAGATTCAACAACTGTTGATATCACCATGTGAAGAAAATTAAATTCTTTGTTTGTACTGGATCAATATATATATATATATATATATATATAGCCATAAAAACAGCAAAATACGCTGGATTTTTCTTTCTTCCTTTCCATCCACCTTAAACCACGTGGACAATGGTGAGACTAAGTGAACTTTCCTAAAACTAAAGAACAAATGACTGGAGCCAGATATCAAACTGTGAGGGAACGTTTGCTTCCTCGACGGGGTACCATTATTAATTTAGTTTGAATTAATGTCCTGGGTAGAACGACATGTTTAAAGAGAAGTTCAGGGGAATTGAGGTGGATTGGAAACGAACGCGAGTTTGGTTCTATAACTTTAAAGTTTTCATAAAAAAGCACTTTTTGATTTCTAATATAAATAAAATATATATTATTATTATTATTATTATTATTATTATTATTATTATTATTATTAGCACCGCATCTTACTACCCGTTCGGGGAACCACTTAAGTGTTAACTACGTTAATGGTTTTTATTTATTAGGACGGCTAAATTAATATGAAGTGTATCCGCATTTGCGTGGAGGGTGAGTGGAGAACTTTTTTTTTTAAATCACCCTCAGTACACGCGACCGAGATTCAGACCTCGATTTCCCCGTCATAGGCAGTCTGCAGTCTCATTTTGGTAGAATGAACAGTATAAAATTTCTAAAAAAGTTACTAGATTTCTAGAATGTATCCCTTCACCAAAACATATGATTTTAAAGACCATATGTTTAGCAGATGTCACTTTTGACAAGCAAAGTTTTGTAACCAAGAATACAAGAAAAATTATAATAATAAAAATTAATCACAATTTTAATTTATTTCAATTAAATTAAAATATTTTTAAAAATGCATTTTTTTAAACTTTTTTTTCATATGTGTATAAAATAAAACATTGAAAGGAGGTTAGAAGGGTATAGCCTACACATTCACCAGGAAAGTGTAGGCCTCAAATTTCACAATTAAAATACACTACGAAACATACAATTATAAAATTTTGGGGGTACATCAGTCCCCTTGTTCAGCAGAAGAGAGTAAAACACAGACTGGACTATTCACTATGGCATATGTGTATTATCACTGGTTAGACAGTATAATATTTTAGATGTGTAAGAGATTAACTTGATTTAATGTTTTGATGTGGTAATGATTTTTAGAATAATTTAATGTCCGTAAAAACACGTTAGCAAATTTAGGAGCTAGTTACTATTATTATTATTATTATTATTATTGTTATTATTATTATTATTATTATTATTATCATCTCGTCTTACTACCCGTTCGGCTTGTACGCACGTACGCTTATTTGTAATGGTAGGGTGATTGTGAGATGAAATGGAGGACCTACAGTTTTAACGTGGGATCCGAACCACGGTGGAGGCCTGGAATTCCCCACATTCACAAGTTGTGATTAATACACGTCTTGTCAGAGGTGAAGAAAGGGTTTGGCAATAAGATAAATCTATTCAGGGACCGAGGATTGAACCTCGGACCCCAGCACAGAAGTCCGACACCTCACCCCCAGACCGCCAGATAACCTACTACTTACTATCATCCCTGGACTTGTCTAGATGTGTAGCAAAAACTTATTCCGCATCATCATCAGAGTTGGATTCATTTTCATCATCATCGTCGCCTAAGTTTATTATTAAAAGTGGGTGTAGGTGAGTCACATCCATCTTCATCTCTCTGAATCTTCAATATTCTTGAATGGGTTCCTCGCAATGGTCCACATGCTTAATCCATCTACAAAATGTATATGTATCCACACATACTGGCCTTACTCATAACATAAAACAAACAGTTAATAAGGGGGAATGCCAGGCCTCCACCGTGGTTCGGATCCCACGTTAAACTGTAGGTCCTCCATTTCATCTCACAATCACCCTACCATTACACATTAGCGTAAGTGCGTATAACCCGAACGGGTAGTAAGACGCGGTGCTAGTAATAATAATAATAGTTAAGGGAATAATTGTGGATGATTTCAAATTAATTTCCGTGCAAGGATCCCGTGGAATGTCAAGGTTACTTATTAGCACGTAACCCTCTTAGAACATCAAATCATGTGAAGCAAGGTGAAAAGGTGTACGAATGTTAGCTAAGAGCAACAATTTTATACAAGAATTGGACCTATGCACATATATTTAACACTTTCAACACATGTTCTTAGCGAGACTTTTACCTATACATAAATAATTTGAAGCCCATTAATTTCAGCGATTTGTTCAGTGAAGACTTGCTTCCTTTGAAAATTGATGTCACTGTCTCTGATGGCCGACTAGACACTGTCCAATCACACGCGTTTCATGAGAATTATCAATAAAAAGACTATAGCCTAATTGGATATTTTGTGCTTGGATAAAAAAAATTTTACAAATTACAGCTAAGGTAAAAATGTTAAATTGTTTATATAATACAATCTATGTTTCTATTGCTGTTGAAGACCAAACATTCAAAAAAACGAACATGAGCTTATATCTGTAGATAAAGGCAAAAGGTAGATAAAGATCCGAGTAAGAGTTTTGTAAATGATCACTGGAACCAACCTTGATTATACATTCTATAGATAGCTTGATGTATAGAATCTCTTGTGAACTCAACAACTTTAGCTGAAACGCCAGGAATTAGTTTCCTGATTCTCTTCTTTCCAGGAGTCTCAACTTCATCAATGTTCCTTTCACAGTAACTGAAATCAATATTTAGCTAAGAACTTACTTCATCAAGTATGTTTAGAGATAAAATTAACCTTTGAAATAATTTGTAGACTAAAAGTATGATACAGTGCCAAAACCAATACATATTTATAAGATACTTTTATTTTATAGAGAATAATAAATAATGTTAACTAATTTCCCATTTACTCATAGCAGTTAAAAAAACAAAGACGATCAATAAATGATGACTAAAGTTATAATAAAATTAGCGTATAACCCGAACGGGTAGTAAGACGTGGTGCTAAAATAATAATAATAATAATAATAATAATAATAATAATAATAATATAATAAAATTTGTTAGGTCTATTTGAAAACTTTTGTTATTTTTTCAACATATAAATAACTGGCTAAAATTTTAGGCCTACTTACAAAAATGTGTTTCTACCTTTAAATGTTATTATAATATGACGTAATTTTTTCTTAGCGTCATTATAATGTATAATTGATTAATAGACCACGAATCAAAGGTAAGATTATGTGTTTATACATTATTATTATTATTATATACAATAGTTTTTTTTTAAATTTTAACTATTTAAATCTAGCATAAACTAACCTTTCAAGCATCAACAACATAAGACTTAGTTATGCCTAGATTTGATTCAATTTTTAGCTATAAATTATATAAATAATTATGATTTTAGTCTCATTAGGGTCTCCGTAATCTTGGAACTAGGACGACGGTATCAAATCCTTCATTATTTACTATTTTATATATAAAAATGTGAATTATATATAGAAATAAACACACTATCCAACAGTCTTGTGTGATTAATAGGCCTAGAGCTGTTTGATTTGTATGATTTATATATTTTATTCTATTTGGTGTAGTGTTTCAAAAACAATGTATAGACTTTACTTCGTTTTATAAATATTACATTTAAAAAAAACCTCTATTTTAAGATAAAAGAGATATAAAGTCTGTGTGATGTACCGTACTATTTATTTACACATTGTAATATACACAGCTCTTATATATACCCTCATTTTTGTTGGAAGCATATTTGTATATATTCAACCTTTATTGTTTGGGGCCAAAATTAATAACATTTTATATTATTATTTCTTTTATTTATAGGTATTTCTTTTTTAAATTTAGCGCCACGCCTTACTAACCCGTTCGGTTTATACGTTTAAGTACTAATTACGCTAATGAATTAGGAGTTGGGGAGGTTGAATTTAGAGGCAGTGAGCCTACATTTGCGTGAAGGGAGAGCTGAAAACAATTTAGGGAAAAACCACTCCCAGTTCACCCAAGCGAGATTCGAACCTAGGTCTCCCCGTCCTCGGCAGTCTAGCTCAACATAGAAATAGCGCGTTAGCCAACTACACCACCAAGGTGAGCTGTAGGTTATTGATAAAATTTATTGAAAGTGACAGCTGAAGATCACATTACTTGATGTATGAATATACTAACATTGGTTTAGTAACTCTAGCAAATAACTTTTACGTTTCTTCCTACCAAAATCCTACTACCAAGAGTACAAGGTAATTTGACCAGAAAATTAGTACATTAAGAGAACAAAGTCTTAGTCAAATTTAGCAATGTTCGTGACAAATATTTAAAAATTCTTGAAATAACAAGACGTAGAAAATTAAATTGTATCTATCGAAGCACTCTTTTATTTATATTGGCAAAAAAAAGTTTCTTTGCTATAAAATTTTTGTAAAAATACGAGCCCTGGCTTGCGTTTCCTTCCAACCCACCTTAATACCTCAAAATTACTATTTTGTAGCATAGCACCTTATTGCTCCAAGCCCTTCATTTATGTATTTGAATGTACCGGAAGGAGCTGGATGGCCAACTTAATGGCTACATTCTCATATTTGTACTTAAATATTTTTATCTTACCTATCATAGACTTGTATAATAAAGTACAATTGTTTCCTAATATATATTTGTAGACAAAAGCAACAGTACCGTCTGGTATTATTTGCCAGTGACGAGGAGGTCAGGGTTTTAACTTCAGTCGAGTATATTTAAGTGGTTTTTTTTCTAAATGGTTTTCCACTCTTCCAACACTATATAAGGTTAAATGTCATATAAAACCTATCTTCCTCATTACACCTCCCATTAGTGTAAATATTTTGGTACTAAATTTTCTCAGTGGTTGGTGGTCTTTTAAACAATCAATGGATGAGCTAGCTAAGAACAACATAACATGAAAGGTTTACACTTGGTTAAGCCTGCTATACGTTCAGCTTGCCAAGCTTATAAAGCGATGAGCTACTAAATATTAAGAACGATTCTGCCTGATAAGTAGGCAATCCATACACACTACACAGCAGGCCTTAAACAAAAACAAGCTGACAGACTCTCCCTTAAACCTTGCTGTCTCACCTGATATATATTAAACCCTCCACACACTAGGAGCAGCTCTGTCCTTTCCATTGAACATCGCTTTACCACCTGATGTATAGTCAACCCTCCACACACTAGGAGCAGCACTGACCTTTCCATTGAAACTAGCTCTTCCTCCTGATGTATAGTCAACCCGCCACACACTAGGAGCAGCTCTGTCCTTTCCATTGAACATCGCTTTACCTCCTGATGTATAGTCAACCCTCCACACACTGGGAGCAGCTCTGTCCTTTCAATTGAAACTAGCTCTTACTCCTGATGTATAGTCAACCCTCCACACACTAGGAGCAGCTCTGACCTTTCCATTGAAACTAGCTCTTACTCCTGATGTATAGTTAACCCTCCATACACTAGGAGCAGCTCTGACCTTTCCATTGAAACTAGCTCTTACCCCTGATGCATAGTCAACCCTCCACACACTAGGAGCAGCTCTGACCTTTCCATTGAAACTAGCTCTTCCTCCTGATGTATAGTCAACCCTCCACACACTAGGAGCAGCTCTGTCCTTTCCATTGAACATCGCTTTACCTCCTGATGTATAGTCAACCCTCCACACACTGGGAGCAGCTCTGTCCTTTCAATTGAAACTAGCTCTTACTCCTGATGTATAGTCAACCCTCCACACACTAGGAGCAGCTCTGTCCTTTCTATTGAACATCGCTTTACCACCTGATGTATAGTCAACCCTCCACACACTAGAAGCAGCTCTGTCCTTTTCATTAAACCTCGCTTTACCACCTGATGTATAGTCAACCCTCCATACACTAGGAGCAGCTCTGACCTTTCTATTGAAACTAGCTCTTCCTCCTGATGTATAGTCAACCCTCCACACACTAGGAGCACCTCTGTCCTTTCCATTGAACATCGCTTTACCTCCTGATGTATAGTCAACCCTCCACACACTGGGAGCAGCTCTGTCCTTTCCATTGAACATCGCTTTACCACCTGATGTATAGTCAACCCTCCATACACTAGGAGCAGCTCTGACCTTTCCATTGAAACTAGCTCTCTTCCTGATGTATAGTCAACCCTCCACACACTAGGAGCAGCTCTGTCCTTTTCATTAAACCTCTCTTTACCACCTGATGTATAGTCAACCCTCCATACACTAGGAGCAGCTCTGTCCTTTCCATTGTAACTCGCTCTTCCTCCTGATGTATAGTCAACCCTCCACACACTAGGAGCAGCTCTGTCCTTTCCCTTGAAACTCGCTCTTACTCCTGATGTATAGTCAACCCTCCATACACTAGGAGCAGCTCTGTCCTTTACATTGAAACTAGCTCTTACTCCTGATGTATAGTCAACCTTCCATACACTAGGAGCAGCTCTGTCCTTTCCATTGTAACTCGCTCTTCCTCCTGATGTATAGTCAACCTTCCACACACTAGGAGTAGCTCTGTCCTTTCCATTTAACCTTGCTGTCCCACCTGATATATAGTCAACCCTCCACACACTAGGAGCAGCTCTGTCCTTTCCATTGAACATCGCTTTACCACCTGATATATAGTCAACCCTCCACACACTAGGAGCAGCTCTGTCCTTTCCATTGAACATCGCTTTACCACCTGATGTATAGTCAACCCTCCACACACTAGTAGCAGCTCTGTCCTTTTCATTGAAACTCGTTCTTCCTCCTGATGTATAGTCAACCCTCCACACACTAGGAGCAGCTCTGTCCTTTCCATTGAAACTAGCTCTTACTCCTGATGTATAGTCAACCCTCCGCACACTAGGAGCAGCTCTGTCCTTTCCATTGAAACTAGCTCGTACTCCTGATGTATAGTCAACCCTCCGTACACTATGAGCATCTTCTGTCCTCACCACTGAACCTCGAACCTGATTTACAGGAAGCTCACCAAGATATAAAATATACACTGGAAAGAATCTCAGAGGGAACTATATATATAGTTACTATTAGGAAACAGAGTTGTCATTCTCTTGTTCATTGTATTATCTTGGTTAGACAAATTTAATAACGCTTGTTCGTAGATGTTACCATTAGCTGCTTCTTAACCAAGAACTTCACCTTCCGACATAAATGAAAGCGAGGAGATTTGGCAGCAGTTAACCGAGAAAGAGCGAAGATGAAGCATTTCTCCTTAAGTTGATATTGAGGTGACGTATATAAGAGCAGCGAAAAGTCACATATATAATATACAACAGAACATATATTCTATTCACCGTAGGAATTGACTTCTGAAAGGCCTTTTTCCCTACCATAAATATACTATATAGTAGGATATTGGTAGGAAAAAAGACCTTTCAGAGAGTAATTCCTACCGTGAATGGAATATACACACTTGCAAAATTCGAGTCTCAACCTTACTGTTACCGGAGATTTAGTATATTGACAACCTACTGCACCTTATATCATGTGATCCTCGGTATTAGTATATCTTGTGTGTGGTATAATTCCATCCACGTTTTGGCTACAAAGTCAAGAGAAAAGTGAGATAAGCTAATCTAAAAATATTGTCATTCAAAAGCACGACAATAAATCACTTTTTTTTGTGGTTCTAATTTATAGGGAATCTATATTTACAGCGCATGTATGTAAAAAATCAGAAATTTCCAAATAATAGCATAATATTTCGAAATTAAGATAATATTTGTATAAATATTAAACACTTGTAGGATATAGTTAGAATTAGATTAATTTTCATTTGCGGCTTAATCAAGATACTTAGATGCAAAAATATTTTTTTTTTGTAAAAAGCAAAATAAAAACATTTTCTATTTAAAAAATAGCACACAAACACACTCTCGACTAATAATTACGTTTTACTAATCAATAAACAAATATGAGGTTGAAATAAGGTTTTTCCAAAGTTTATTAAGAATTGATTCTATTGAAATATACTTAATTTATACCGTTTTCTTCAAAATTGGTATATTTAAAAGAGTAACTATATGGGGGAATTTATGTATCCAAGTCTTATATCAGCTAATAAATTTGTCCTTATTTGGAACTAATTGTCCATTTAAGTGACTTCAAATTTGAAACGTGAATTTCTTGTTGATATATTATACATCCTATAGTTAGAATAAAATTGCGCAGCTGGCGTAGGTGGGTAAGGTGGGTGTCTGAATTACTACCAACACTCTATTCCTTGGCGCCACCGGTAAATTAAGATTGTGTGTCTCCAATTAACTAGTCTTTAAAATGTACTCTACGAAGGATTAGTGAACTCCCCCAGTACTTAGAGGCTTTCAAACTAAATATAAATAAGCAATTTAGTCTTGAGGGCAGCAACATTTTACAAATAAATTAAGATTCGACCCACGGTAGCTCAAATACCTTTGTGAGAGCTAAGGACATATTGTCGTGTGTTTGTTTTTTTTCCACTGAGTAGTAAAACTACTTTGGTTTTTCTAAGAAAACATACTGAAATCTTATGTGGACAAGGGAAGAAAAGATAATTGTTGCAATTTTTTTTACGACGGTTACCTGTGGTTAATCACACAAATTAAATGATTTTAAAATTCAAAGTATAGACCACAAGAAAATAAATAACATTTTAACATGCATTGTTTTAAATATCTTATTATTGTATAAATTTAATTCAAAAGTACTTTATTTGGATAAATATAAGCTAGTCGATAAAATATACAATGAAAATAAGACAAATTTTTTAATCGGTGACATAAATTTAATAATAAAATAGACTAAATTATTAAATTTACAATATGTATGTATAGAAGATATCCTACTTTATACATGCGTAGTAGCTATTAATGATATAAAGTACAATTTTAAACTTATTTTAAATTATATTTTAAGATAGTCTAAATAAAACATATGTTATTAAAATTTGTTGCTAGAAACATTCTGAGTTCAGGCAGTAATTAAGGGTGTTGCATACCTATGACGTCCCAAAAAATCAAGACAAGATTGTCCATGTTAATATATTTACATTTTATTCAGCGAGTTTTAAAAACACAACATTGAAAAAAAAATCTATACGCTCTTAAATAGTTATAAAAATATTCCTATGGGTTAGCAAAATTATTATTTTTATCTTGAAGTAGTTTTTTTTGTAAACGTATATTTATAAATCATCTACATCTTCAACTATTTGGCTTAGTCATGAAAATGTTCTGTAATATTCTTCCTGTCAGGATGCATTCCTCTTTAAGATAGTAAAAAATACCTGAATTTTTTTAACTGTCTTGTAAATATAAGAGTTATTATCATCGTGAAAGATAACTACGCAGTAGTTGAGTTGATAAAACAAAGAAAATTCACTTAAGTAACGTATAGCTCACTAGTTGTGATTGACAACATGGTTTAATTAACTTAATTATAATGAAAACGCGCTGTCATTGTGGACAAATCCCAGACCTTAAGTACACCCAGAAGGGATTCAAAATCTAGGTCTTTCGGATTAAAATGCAGGAAGGGCGACCTCTGTGCCATACCTACCAACAAATTTTTCGGCAACAATAAACTAACACGCAAATAATTCAAATGGCTTCTCTTATAATTGATTGTGTCCTGTAGGACGAGTTATTTAATGTGTAATATGCATGTCGCCGATGGGGAGTTGAACCCGGAACTCCACGTCAGTCAGGAAAAAGTCATATGAATCAGTCTCGAAATTAAAAAAAATAATTATGGGAGTAATCATTTATACAATACAGGTGGATTG
This sequence comes from Timema douglasi, assembly GCA_901482245.1. Lineage (NCBI taxonomy): Eukaryota > Metazoa > Arthropoda > Insecta > Phasmatodea > Timematidae > Timema > Timema douglasi. The sequence goes on along the minus strand of CABEEJ010000241.1, from coordinate 164,479 downwards.
TTTCCTTACTTGGTAGTCTTAGGCAAGCGCTTTCAAGGTCATAAACACAATTACTCTACTTAAGGGGGACATTAGTTTTTTACCAGTAATTTAAGTAGAAACTTTTGTTTTGTTAATATGGTGGAATATATTATTGTTTTAAGTAAATAAAGACCCATTATTTTCAGTATATTATTTGGAGAGTATTATCCTTAAGGATTAAAAAAATATTTATATAATTTTATGTATTTGTAGAGCAAATAAATTAACAAATAAATGATACACAACACAATCCACATATTTTCTAGTATAGTTTGGAATAAAATTGTCAAAGATCTGTTATCATTGAATTATTCTTGAATTTGTTTACATATTTTAAAATAAGATTTTCAAAAAATTGTTATTCGTTAAACTATCCTAGAATAAAATATGTTTCTTCGTAAATCAAGTATACAAGCTATTTAACATTTAAATATTCAACAACAGATAACCATCTGTGACAAAATCGTTAGAGTAATTCTTGAACAAGTTTAAAAAAAAATCAAAATCGGTTATTTATAAATTGCAATAAAATACATTTTCCATCTAAAACAAGTTTACAAAGTTATTAAACATTCAAATTACTATCGAGATATCAATTTTGAACAAAATCGTTATAATTATGTTCAAAATATTTCTAATTGTTAAAAATAGATCATGATCAAGTAAGCTAACCTTAATTTTGGAGCTAGAATAATTTACTTCTCCATTTAAAAATCAAAAGTTTTAACAAACTCTTTATCAAATTGTTTCTGCTATAGGTCCAAGTACAGCCAGACACACAGAGGGACGGACGGACATAGGGAGACACAGAATTGTGAAACACACTTTTATAAATTCAAGGGCACATTAAATATCAAGGTCAAGTGAATTCTAGATTTAAGATATTAACGATAGCAATACATTATTTGATTTGATAAAGTAAAAAAGATAATATAAATTAAACTCATTACAAACATCCGTTTGAATAATAGTTTTACTTATAGTTAACAAAGAAAATATTAAGATATTGATTTTAATCTCGTTTATCTGAACAATAATATCAGTATTGTATCGCATGAATTATGTCTGTCAAATCCCTCCTCTTGTATTTAAAAAAAAAAATTGTATTCTAAGTTAAAGCACAGTAGTGAAACTAGTAGAATTAAATTCCCGGTCCATTCCTTCAGATTGTCATCAATAGCTATAAGATAAAATAGAAAGTTTACTCTAGATTACTAGCTCTGGTGGAGTCTACCAGAACTGTTTCCTAAAGAAATTAGCGCCCTCCTTCCTTCGTGTCAGCGAGAATTCAGCCGATGCTCTTGGTACTGCGCATGCGTCCATATCAGAAGGAAGAGAATATATTTGAGAGGATTGTAAATCTTCCTCTAATATAATATATGTACTAGCCTAAGATTAATTTATAAATACAATTTTGTCCATCAATCATTATCATCAATGGTACCAGCACCAAATGGTCGCATGGTCTAAAGCGTCAGACTTGCAACAGACTATATTTCTGATGACAGGAAGTTTGAGTTTAATATCTCGGACGGGTCTAATGGGAGTGGCATTCAACAAGTGATTTAGGATTATGGTTTTGCTATGCCTTCTCCTTACCGATGCGGGTGAATTTATTCTAAGCTACTTTTCTAATACCTTCCCCTTTGCCATTCAAAATAAAATAGATCTAATTATATAGTATGGGAATATTTATTCGATTGAGTTTGGTCTATGAAATTTCACAAAAAAGCGTAACGTGAACAAAAAATAATCTAATTTTCTCACAAAATATTTATTTTCAATTATTCTAAATTTTTATATATATATATATATAT
>CABEEJ010000241.1:117959-162569 GCA_901482245.1 Timema douglasi | reverse complement strand
TATATATATATATATATATATATATTTAAAACTTGAAACTATTTAATTTTGTCAAAAAGTTCCCGTAGATATAAACAATAAGTATTCAGATTTTTTTTAAATTTTATTTAGCATCCACGCCTTACTAACTGTTCGTGCCATAGGCCCTTGTTCGTATTTCTCTAATTTATTAATAATTTGAGAGGTTTAGTTTAGAATAAATGTACTCTCATTTAGGTGGAGGGAGAGTGGAAAATAATTTAGGGGAAAAACCCACTTGTATTACACCCAATAGGAATTCAAACCCCAACCTCTTTGTCATCAGCAGTCTAGTCTAACACGAGAGTGACGTATAGACCATGTGGCCACCAGAGAAGGAAATTTTTTTAAATAAAATGTTATATTCAGAGAATGTGTCCCGAAAAAAATTATTTCAAAAATATTCAATGGGTGTAATCTCTAATTTGGGATTAAAATTAAAAAAGGAATAATTAATTTCCACCTAGATTAATTCATTCTCCAATTTCCACTTATCTAACCTAAGGGTTACAGTTGATGGATACTTTGAAAAAATGACGTAAGCTGCGTTTACGAGTAAAATAGCTAAAATTTTAAAACGTTATTTATAACATATTTAAATCCATCTCAAAAGTAATATCGATGCTTTTACTCTGCTTGAATGAAGGAGCCTTTTACTCAACTATTGCAGTGGGATGTGTATATCCCAAAAGGGTACTGAATTGTCTTATTCTTCTTTTCTTAATTCAACAACACAAAGGTTGGTTTGAGGTTATTTCTATCCATCCGGGGCTGGGAACACCCTCAGCACATCATCTGGTTAGTATTGCCTGCACCATCTGGTAGAAATTCCATGCACTAGCGGAGTTCAAAAATTACGGCTTCCCGATACCTTCCACACTGAGTGGTAAAAGGTCTTACCAATTTTGCAGAGGAAAATATTTTCACATAGTCCTACCTTCCAGGGTTCTTGTACATACCACATTTGACATGGGACCAACGGTTTTATTTCCCCTCCTAAGGAAGTTGTGCTACGGATTTGTATCGCTCAAGAAAAGTCCTTGAATGTGAGTGAATGCCAGGTCTCCACCGTGGTTCGGATTCCGCGTTAAACTGTAGGTCCTTCATTTCATCTCACAATCACCCTACCATTACACATAAGCGTAAGTGCGTAAAACTAGAACGGGTAGTAAGACGCGGTGCTAATAATAATAATAATAAGAAAAGTCCTGAGGCGAGAACTTTACCCCAAGAACCCGCTTCGGTGGTGTAGTTGGCTAACGCGCTTGTCGTGGTGTTGAGCTCGACTGCTGAAGACGGGGAGATCGAGGTTCGAATCTCGGTCGGGTGAACAGGGGTGGTGGTGTTACTAAATGGTTTTCCACTCTCCCTCCACGCAAGTGTGGAGACTTCCTATAATTCAACCTTACCAATTCGTAATCCATTAGCGTAATTAGTACTTAAAGCGTATGACACGAACGTGTAGTAAGACGCGGTGCTAAATATTATTATTATTATTTACCCCAAGACCACTCGAGGTAGACACTAAGGCAATGTGAAGAGAGAGAAAAAAATGTAGCTGTACAAATCCTGGTCTAATAAAAGTGAACTCCAATCTGGACTTGCCGCTGTAATTTTCTTATTCATAAAGTGTTTGGCAACCTTACCTCTCTTGAAATGAAAGATGTTGGTTGCCATACAGTCCACTTTTCATAGGAAGAATCTTATCCCACAGTTATAAAAGTTATTATATTTACTTTCACGTCGGGTGACCTGGCGGTCTAGGGGTAAGGTGTCAGACTTCTATGCTGGCAGCTGGGGTTCAATCCTCGGTTCCGGCACAGATTTATCTGATTACCAAACCCTTCCTTCACCTCTGACAAGACATCTTGTGAATGTGGGGAATGCCAGGCCTCCACCGTGGTTCGGATTCCACGTTAAACTGTAGGTCCTCCATTTCATCTCACAATCACCCTACCATTACACATTAGCGTAAGTGCGTATAACCCAATCGGGTAGTAAGACGTGGTGCTAATAATAATAACAATACTTTCACGTATTCATACGTCTAATCGTGTAGTCTGAAACTGTCACTTTAGATCAACAGTATCCATACCTATAAAACAAAACTTATCATTATCATCATCATCATCATCATCAACGGTTTACAGCCGGGTGAGTTTAGTAAAATGCATCAATCTGTCTCTATCCTTCCACCATTCTTCCTCCTTTAATTGATTCCATTATTCTCCTCTCATTTGCACACTTTCTGTTTTATACTCCTCCCATCTCTTTATAAGTCTCCCTTGAGATATTTTTCTTACATACGTCATTTCCATAATTTTAAAAACAAAACTACTAAATAAGTGAAATTTTATTAAATTTGTGTGCAAAAAAATATATTTATATTTTCTAGAAGACATTTCCCTTCAATATTGAAATATAAAATTCAGCTCTTTTCTGAAGAATGAGAATATGCCAATTAATCGATTTTTTTCCACACTGCCGTGCTGCTGCCTTTGTCCAAAATAGTCCCTTTGGTGTCGATTGCTTCGATTTTTTTCTTTAAGGCAGAGTGAGAATTTTACGGAAAATGTGTATACACAAATGTAAAGTGCTTCTCATCGAGGTTTTTTTTTCACCTATTCTCACTTCATTGGGGCTGTCCACATTTTACTAAACTAACGTGGTAAAGATGAGGAAAGTTGAGGGAAGAACCATTTAGTGAAAAATAGTAAACCCAGCCGGGGTTTTAGCCCCCAGACTCTCTATCGTCAAAAAATCAGACTAGACGAGATTTACTTTTATTCCGTATGGCCACAGATGTGGATCCCTCTTCAATTTGATTTTTTTAGGGGAAAATAGCATAAATATACTATAAAATTTATCATGTTTTCAAATTTAATTCTAAAAAAATATATTTTGTTATATGGGTTACTGAGCAATATAGGGGGGGGAAACTATAAAACTATTTTGTTAGATCCTCAGGATTCATACAATATAACAAATTTTTTTAAATAACGATACCTGGCAGCCAATGGCGGAAGAAATAGGATTCTGTTCATCTGCTGATCAAGGGTACCGTGTTTGATTCCAGATAGTGAGTAAAACTATTATTTGTATGTGTATTCGTCCTTGTGTACAGATGAAACTCGTACCCGAGTGTTGGAGGTTTTAGTAAATGGTGCTTTGTCCTAGGATGAATTAGCTTTTAATAATGATACGTTAGAGCCTTTTGCTTAAAAGGCCAATCGCATATCTTGTTAATAACAATCTCTTATCGGTGACCTGGTGGTCTAGGGGTAAGGTGTCAGACTTCTGTGCTGGTGGCCGGGGTTCAATCCTCGGTCCGGTCACAGATTTATCTGATTACCAAACCCTTCCTTCACCTCTGACAAGACATCTTGTGAATGTGGGGAATGCCAGGCCTCCACCGTGGTTCGGATTCCACGTTAAACTGTAGGTCCTCCATTTCATCTCACAATCACCTTACCATTACACATTAGCGTAAGTGTGTATAACCCGAACGGGTAGTAAGACGTGGTGCTAATAATAATAATAATAATAATAATAATAATAATAATAATAATAATAATAATAATAATAATAATAATAATAATAATAATAGTAACAATCTCTTCTAGCAGTCTTATAGGTGACTCAATGAATCTATTTTAGAAGATACTAAATTAAAATATGTATATATATTCCAAATCAGCTTATTTCCTCTAATTAAAACAATTTATTGATAAAAAATATGTTACATTTTGTCTAAAGTAAATGCTATACCCCAAAATTGAAATTGACCATTTTATTAATCGGGAAAGTGTCTTCCCATTCATTCGGCGCCTCTCAGTTTCACAGGCTAGGCAAGATTTCGTTTCATTCCTGAATCGGGTAGAGCTCGTGCTGCCCACTTCATGGACTGGGTAGCTCATAACGTTGCCCAATTCCATCATCTGTACAAGTTTTTGACCGGTCCGTGAAATAAAGGTAGGAATAACAGAGTTACAAAAAATGTGCAGAAATTTGCCCAGTTCATGAAATGGGCAGTTTCACTATTGGGGTATAGCAAAAATCAGTATGCATAAACAAATAAACAACATTATTGGAAGATAATTAGGAACATTCGATTTGGTAGGTTATCGTAGAGTCTGCCCAAATAAAAGTGTTATTTTTCTAAAATAATATTTTCATTTATAAAATATATTATTAATTTCTAGACAACTGTAGGCTTAAGAGTATGGTGGATTTCAGTTATTTTTTGTTGAAAGGATCAGTTGAAGGGAGGATAGATTAAATCAGACCAAGGTTTCCAGAACAACTCTGAAAAATTTGGTGAATTCACATCGAAGCCATTGTAAGGGATTATGGGATCAAAAACTTTCGGAAATGGATAATTAAAACAATCTGTCGGAAAGGGGTGTAATTTGTGAGGAGCATTACAGTTTTCCCCTGGAGGTAATCGTTTGCCATGAGGTATTGGCACGTATTTATGAGCTTCCTTATCTTTTCTGTCAAAAATTGGACCATGGATTACATATTTTGAGGGGGAATTGGGGTCACTACCATGAAGTTCTTTGGTTATTCCGTTATTTGGTGCAGCAAGGTTTCTGTTATTCGTGTGGTGAATAAAGGTACAGCCATCATGGTAATCTACATTGTCAGATATGATCACCTCTTTGTTTATACCTGCACCACTCCATGAACTAAATAAAGGCATTTTCTCATAAGGTTCATTGCATTTTTTTATATCTATATGATGTATATCCTTCTTCGATTCCCGTGGAAAACAATCACACTTTTTATCACATTCATCTGAATTGTCGAAATATTTCTCTTTTTTAATTTTGCAGCAGTGACAATCATTGCATTTTTTTATGCATGTATGTGTTTCTTTCTTTGGCTTATCGAAATAATAATCAAACTTTTCACCATGTTCATATGGATCAGGGTGATGTTCTTCATATTTTATTTGGCAGCATTCATCATCTTTAGATTTCTTAGTGGCTTTATTCATTTCTTCTTTCGGATCATCGGATTTATCCGAACCAAAGTGATAATCATCATCTTTGGTTTTGAAATCTTCACACTCTTCGAATTTTTTCTTGGGTTCTTTCTTTGATTTATCGAAAGAATAATCATACCTTTTATCAGCTTCATAAAAATCCTCATAATTCCCCCCGTGCTTATTTTTGAAAGAGGAATCATCGATGAATTTGTCTATAAATATACTTATTTCCTTCTTTGGGTCATATGGAAAATAATCTGACTTTTTAACAGATCCACTTGAGCCAATGTGATGCCCCCCATATTTTATTATGAAATCATCATTAAACTCCTCTCCAGATATTTCCCTCTTGGGCTCATGTGGAAAACAACATTTGGTTTCCACGCCATGGTGTCCTTCTTTGTGGTTCTTGGGGTAAGTACCGTCTATTGAAATATCACCCTTACAAGTGTGAATAGAAAACGAATTATCATCTTCATCACACTTTTTGTCGGTCGGATGGTGCAAGTGGAGTATTCCCTGACCGTTTCTACTTATTGTTTTAATGCCACTTCCGTCCACAGATGACATGACACTTATCATGGGTTCAACACCTCTCTCTGGCCTATCGTATGGCTCTGAGAGTGGTTTAAACTCTTTTATTTGCTGGAAAGGAAAATTTAAAACAGAACTTTGTAGGAAGTTGTCCCAGGGTCTTGGGAAGCCATTTCTATGGTAGTTGATGCCGTCAGCATTATTCTGAATTTTATTTGGAGCATCGTGACTTTTGAAGGTGGTATCTTGAGGTGTTTTTGCTGAAACCAAGACTTCAGGTTCTTTCAAACCCTCGGCGTCGGAAGAGGTGTCAACTAGATGGTAGCTGTAACCTGGTTCAACCGATATTGGCTTTGAGCTACCACTAGTAATCACAGAAGACACGCCGTTGGGTCCATACTCCACAACTGCCACGGAACCCGGACCTGTCGTTAGTTTGTAGCGATTTCCGTGATTGTTGTTGACGTTTACTATCGATCCCGTTGAATCTGGAAGCCGTGGAGATGAGCTATGCTTGAGGGGATCCGAACTCGAAGTGAATCCGCCTCTACCTGTGTGCCCTGTGTATTCCTTGGTGATAGCTCCAGCTTGTGCTGTGGCAATAAAAGCCATGCTGAGAATAAAACCCTGCAAACAAATAATAGTGTTATTATTTTAACCAAACGTATAGGATTAGTTGCGCTACTTCTAAAATAATTTGTATGGATGGGCCATGATAAGCTGAAAAGTACCAATCCATAATTGTATCCAGATTTTTTTTTTAAATAGCAGATTGGTTGCCGTGGCCGGGTGGATATTATTTTCCACAATTTAGAATCTTGTTATTATTATTATTATTATTAGCACCGCGTCTTACTACCCGTTCGGGTTATACGCACTTACGCTAATGTGTAATGTTAGGGTGATTGTGAGATGAAATGGAGGACTTACAGTTTAACGTGGAATCCGAACCACGGTGGAGGCCTGGCATTCCTAACATTCACAAGATGTCTTGTCAGAGGTGAAGGAAGGGTTTGGTAATCAAATAAATCTGTTCCGGGACCGAGGATTGAACCCCGGCCGCCGACACAGAAGTCTGACACCTTACCCCTAGACCGCCAGGTCACCTTAGAATCTTGTTAATGATGAAGAATTCATAGTTTATGAATCCCACCCTTCCCCCCCCCCCAAAAAAAACTCATAATTTTATCAAGTCAAGATTTTTATTACATATTTGTTGCTATAGGAAAGTCATAATCTTAACAGTTAAATATTTTATTAAAAACATATATTTTATAATTAAATAATCTTTAAAAAATACCAACTGGGGAATTTTAACAATCCTGTATTTTTATTACATGTTGGTTGCTATAGTAAAGCTATTACTGCTATAATTATTCTGAAGCGCTAAGACGAAGTGTCGCACGTTTTATTATCGTGTACAGATGTAATTTCTGAACTTATAGAAAATAAAATAGTGCTCATGACACATCTGTAACTGTTAATACTTTTATGGGTCAGGTATTTCATAGGCGTAAAAATAAAGGTAAGATTAAGACGAGATATAATTATTTACTCAGTCCAATTTAGATGGTAAATAAGCTCTACGACAGTTACAATATGTACTAAAATGATTCTAAAATATACGTTCATCAATACATGCTATCCACAGCTGTCCCTTTTGGATAGATACTCCATGTTAATACCTATGTCGACCTCGTAGGTCTTGGGGCAAAGTGCTGCTCGTCTCAGGACCCGTTGTTCGTAGGTTCAAACCTAACCAAGGTCACGGATTTATTCTGAGCTATAAAATTCCGTAGCACAACTTCCTTAGTAAATCCATCGGTCTCATGCGGATTGTGACATGTAAAAGAACCCTGGAAGGTGTGTGAAAATATATTTCCTGGCAAAATTAATAGGCCCTTTTGTTAATAGCAATTCAATGTGGAAGGTGACTGGGAACCTTTACACTTTCTTAACCCATCCCCCTTTACAATATAGAATTTCTACCAGATGGTGCAGGTGGCACTAACCAGCTGAAGGGCTGATTGCATTCCTAGCTCCGAATGGATATAAATAACATCAAAACAACCATCAGGTGATTTAGTTAAGACGAAGTTCAATATCTATAATGTAGTAAAATGTTACTAACGTTGACCACAAAAATTTTGTTATTATTTTCTACATTTTCCTTTCTACCAAAGTCCTACTATATAACCTAGATTTTTGTGCATATATCAGCTGGTTAAAATATACTCAATTTCATTATCCTACTTGAAAAGAGATGGGTGTGGAAATAAGATCATTAACAGAAAAAACAACATTAAATTGATATTTACCCGCTTTTCACAAGTGGTTTGAAGCACCACCCTCGCAATAAACTAGACTAACGATGATGGAGAGACCAGGGTTTGAATTCCAGTAGGGTGTACTGAGGTATTTTTTTTCACTAAATAGTTTCCAAATTTCCCTCCGCTAAAATGTGGTTACACTTCCTCTAAATCCAACCTAGCCTCATTTCTATTGCATTAGTTTAGCTAGCACACACACACACACACACACACACACACATATATATATATGCTATAGTTATAACAAGTAATAAGTTGCGGTGCTAAAAACAATAGTTATATATGTATATTCGACAAGATGAAATATTTGTCGCCTCAGTCAGCGAGAAAGTACCAATCGCTGTCAGGCCACACGATTTAAAATACTATGATCTGTGTAATTTTATGTAGCTAATTCTCTTGTCTGTATAGGATTATACTCCATTTCATCCATCCCCTACTACCACCCTTTGTCATGTCAAAGCTGAGAGATAAAACAAAGAAACTTCTTATTTCATGTTAAATAGGAAAACTCGCTGCTAGTTTCCAAATATCTTAATGTTTTTTGTTATGGCCCTGTCAAAAATGTATTATATTTGTTAGAGAAAGGCTATATCTAGAGCCTTTTTATCATTAAGCTCCAAAAACATGATTAAAAAAATCTTTGAAAATTAGCTAATACTACATTTTCATACTTTTTTTCTGTTATTAAAACTTAAAAAAATATAGTGTTTTTAAGGAAAAAGATCCCTGTTGGAATCTTTCGAATTTATTTTGGTGTTAACCATATTTTAAAATAAAAGGGAATAGAAAGGGAAAAGAAAAGACCAAACTCTGCCAAAAAATGTGTGCAGTGCATTCGTATTTGAATGATTACTTAAAATTTTCCGCTGTGACGATGGGGGACAAAGCGACAGAGTTTATTTTTAATAATCACAGTATGTCCTTATTATGACAGAATGAAGATCTGTGCACAATGCTTATCTGTGAAGCCATTCTAAAATAGTCAAATAATTGCATTTTCAATAAATAAATCACAAATGATCCACGTGCAATAGTGTTCGTATAGATTTACTATTTAGAGCCGTCTGTTAAAGTCTTCAGTGATAACACACTTTTTTTTAAATTTAAATTTGGTATATTACAAAGTAATATCTTTGATAGGCACTAGGACAAAGGATTTGCTTCAAATTTTAAATGAATACACACTTTTGTTGTAAATAGATATATGGACGTTACGACTGAACAAATGTGGAAAATGAGAGTATAACATACCTAGATTAACAAACTCAAACTCAAACATTATAATATTTGTTCAAAAATGGCACCAGCAATATTGATTAAATTAATTATATTTATCCTATTTTTCAATATACTCTTTTGTAGAGTGCAACATTATAAAATAAGCTTGACTATGTTTTATATAATATTGCTGCGATGAGCATGAGAATTCTTCTTCTATAAATAAAATAAAAAGATTAATATTATTTGAATACAAGATTTTTACAAGATTTTTTAAGTGCAAGTTTTTTCAATTGACAAATGATCAATTTTTGACGTAAAGTTAGTTAAGTTGTAACAGACACAAATGCTTCCTTATAAAATTCTCACTAAATAATTTTCATCAAAGCCGTATCTAGCGGTGACCTTTAGGGGAGGGGGTGAAGTGGGGGGAAATAGAAATATCAGCAATAAAATATTTTTTTATTTTAACTTAATTCCCAGACAATTAATTTAATGCCAGTTATCAAATTAAAAGCACCTATAGCCTCAGTTATGTTTTTAAAAATTACTTCAAAGGGGATTCAAAATTAATACAATTACCCCTCATCAGCCCTTTTGGGTTACTTTAACACGAGTAGTCATCAATAAAACCTACCTCCTTTCCAGCTGAAATAATTTTCCGGGTATGGCCCTGGTATTTTATTTTCCTCCTCTCCATTATATTTGGGCCAAAGTTACTCTAATATTTAAAAACATAAAAGGTTATAAATACGAATTACTGATTAAATAATTTAATAGGCCTTTTCAGTACCAATGTATCATTTTCAAAAGTTCTTGAAATATTTATCTATTTATGATTGGTTTATTATTATTTAGCAACGCATCTTACTACCCATTCTGAATGTACGATTAAGTACTAATTACGCTAATAGATTAGGAATTGGGAAGATTGAATTTAAAGGAACTGAGCCCACATTTGCGTGGAGGGGAAACCATTTAGGGAAACCCACCACAGTTCACCCGACCGAGATTCGAACATTGATTTCCCTGTCCTCGGCAGTCTAGCTCAACACGAAACTAGTCCATTAATTATTATTATTATTATTATTATTATTATTATTATTAGCACCGCGTCTTACTACCCGTTCGGGTTATACGCACTTACGCTAATGTGTAATGGTAGGGTGATAGTGAGGTGGTGAACTGGCGGTCTAGGGGAAAGGTGTCAGACTTCTATGCTGGCGGCCGGGGTTCAATCCTCGGTCCCGGCACAAATTTATCTGATTACCAAACCCTTCCTTCACCTCTGACAAGACATCTTGTGAATGTGGGGAATGCCAGGCCTCCACCGTGGTTCGGATTCCACGTTAAACTGTAGGTCCTCCATTTCATCTCACAATCACCCTACCATTACACATTAGCGTTGGTGCGTAAAACCCGAACGGGTAGTAAGACGCGGTGCTAATAATAATAGATAGTGAGATGAAATGGAGGACCTACAGTTTAACGTGGAATCCGAACCACGGTGGAGGCCTGGCATTCCCCACATATACAAGATGTCTTGTCAGAGGTGAAGGAAGGGTTTGGTAATCAGATAAATCTTTGCCGGGACCGAGGATTGAACCCCGGCCGCCAGCATAGAAGTCTGACATCTTACCCCTAGACCGCCAGGTCACCTAGTACGTTAGTTAACTACGCCACCGAGATGGGTTACTAATAATGAAATCATAAAAAATGACCACCCAAAATTGTTTTGAAATAGTGTTATCTATAACCAAATATTTTCCAAACTATCAGTTAATATAGTATAAATAAACGATAGAAGGCAACTCTTAAACAAACTCAAATAAATTAAATAGCTCATACCTTCATAGAATCTGCCATAATTATATTTTATGCTCTGTTACATTCCAGTTTGCTTACAATCTGAATGTGTCGGTTTTTGTTAAAGTTAACCGCTCTTTTATATATATAGACATACATGATTTGAATCGTTGTTCAAATTATGTTTTGCAGACTATTAAACACGTCTTCTGAGATAAATTCATGCGTGAAACGATTCGACAGAAATTTGAGAGTTCAAATAATGCTTAATTAACTATTTTTAAAGGAATTTTTTTTAAGCTTTGTCTAAGAGATAGTATGCTGGGAGTAGAAAACAAAGTTAAATATTCCAAACAACAGACATCGATTCCATTAAATCAAATGAATGTAATTAAATAATGTGTTAAGGATTAGGAGAATGGAATTTAGAGGAATTGTACCCTCATTTGCGTGGTATTATCCGCTATAAAATGGTTAATTTTAATAGCGGAGTAAATTATCAGCTAGATCACCGTGTCCACGTACTGTGGCAACGTATATATTATTAACGTCCGTTATTCGACTTGGTCCATCGGCAGTCTAGTCTACTGCGAGCCTAGAGCTTCAGACCATGCGGCCACCGAAGTGTGTGAGTCATGATTATTATTATTATTTATTTATTTATTTTAATTGTGAGGACGTTCAAATCAAGAGTCGTTTATTGTGTTCAAGTTTATAGTAATGTTTAGGCGGGACTGGCGAAAAATTGTCACCTCAAGAGAAAAATATTTTTAAGGCAATCTATTTTATCATTGTAATATTTTTCAGCTCATTTTTTTGCTATACGAGACCGTTTCGGTCCCGTTAACCTCTGATTGTCAGGAATCTAACTTTAAAAAAATGCCATTTATTTGTGTCTTTTTTAAAAATAAAGTATATCAAATATCATCCAGTATTCACCTAAATATTACTAAAACACTCTACTTGCTGAATGATTTAACTGAATAAATGTTGTATTCTTTAAATTTAAAAATGACACCTTGACACGGGTCGATTCCTGGATAGCTCAGTGGTAGAGCATTAGCGCACTAATACAAAGGTACCGTATTAGATTCCCGCGACCATATTTCAATTTAAAGACTATTGTATTTAGATGCGACAATAACTGTAACTAACAAATATAACAGATTATCTATTTAATCCATCATGATAAAATGTTAGCTAAGACTTTTTAGAGGATGATAAAAATAAAACTCTCTTAAAAGATAACTAAACAAACATTTTTTATTCGTTATACCAGTCAGTAAAATATCCAATAACCTGTAATTCTGTGTTGTAATATAAGTTACTGGACTTTTGAATTAAAGTGGTTTAGATATGGTATTAGGTATATGTATAGCATGTGGGACCCTCAGTGGTGTAGGGGTAAAGTTCTCACCTCAACACCCAATGCACATGGGTTCAAACCCAGATGAGATCAACATACTTCTACTAAGCGATAAAAATAAATCCGTAGCACAACTTTTTTCGGATGGGGAAGTAAAGCCATCGGTCCTATGTCGTTCGTGGCATGTAAAAGAACCCTGGAATATATGTGAAGATACCTTTCCCGAAAAAATGTGTATGCTCTCTCTCGCTCGCTCGTAGAAATCCAGTGTGGAAGCAAGGGGAAACTATGGTCCTTCTTGAACTCCGCTAGGACATGAGATCTCTACCAGATAACGCGGCCTAAACTAACCAGCCTAAGGGCTGAATGCGTGCGCTGCTCCGAATGGATAGAAATCATATCAGGCTCGCCTATTTGGTTGAATACTCATTATATATATATATATATATATATATATATATCAACGAGAATAGAGGGATCCTTATAGAAGTGTTAACATCTATATTAATGTTTAATATGCTTTAATTAATGTGATTATTTTAATACGAGGTTTTATTCATAATTGTGAAATTGTCACATCAAAAATGATCAAAATGCATTATATGGTTTGGATTTTAAAAAACGATAAGAATATTTAACCAAATGTTTCCAGACATTATTGGGCAATTTATTCAAGGACGTTGCCTACCTGTGACGTCATGGCAGGTCAAAGATAGGATTTCCCAATGTTAATAAATTTACGTTTTTATTCGGTGAGTTTTAAAGATATAACGTTGAAACAAAAAACCACAATTTCTTGAAAAGTTCTAAAAAAATAGTCCTACATTGACCAAATTATTATATTTTAACTTGAAGCATTATTTTTTTGTAGACTTATTTTTATAAATCTTCTACAAATCAGGTAATTTGGCTTACTCACGAAAATTGCCTGTAGGAGTCTTCCTGCCAGGATGTAGATTAAAATCAGTACTTGGTAGAATGTCTATCTAAAATAGGAAACAAGTAAAATGTTATTTTAATGTTTTCAAGGCGTAGTGAGTGTATAAGCCCGTCAGAGGAAAAGGGTAAGTACTCTAAGTATATAAACAAGAGGTCTTGCAGGGTTAGGCTGCTTATTTTCTTTCCTCACTTTTTATTTCCTACATTGGAGTCTATGTGGGATAGCTCAGACTGCTTAGGCGCGTCAAATTAAGATGCAACCCGCTTCGCAAGCTAAGCTTCGAAATTCCCAACTAGATGACGTCATTAAAAACGCAAGATAAGCTTAACCAGAATTAAACATTATATTTATTTCTGTGTGTTAAAGCCTAACGTTTGGTCCACACGCTCGCTGGGAAATAGAAGACAGAATCTACCTCAATGGCGCATCAATCCACACGCAGTCTGTAGTCCCATGATGCATTGCAATGCTAGCTTAAAACCACTGTTTATTATTATTATTATTATTATTATTATTATTAGCACCGCGTCTTACTACCCGTTCGGGTTATATGCACTGATGCTAATATGTAATGGTAGGGTGATTGTGATATGAAATGGAGGACCTACAGTTTAACGTGGGATCCGAACCACGGTAGAGGCCTGGCATCCCTCACATTCAGAAGTTGTTATTAATACACGTCTTGTCAGAGATGAAGGGAGGGTTTGGCAATCAGATAAATCTGTAACAGGACCGAGGATTGAACCCAGGATCCCCGCCCCCCCTTAGCACAGAAGTTACACCTTACCCCTAGACCACCAGGTCAAACTAACTGATCAGCAACATATTTTATTTTCTAGTGGATATATATATTTATTAGATTTTTGTCACAATGGATTTTTTTCAAATTATAGCCCTGTGTCGTGGCACAGTCCAATACATCGATAAACACTCTTTACATTAACGGGTTATTTCAAATCTCTTCACAACGGCCAACGAAGCTGTCTGCTCGCTTCTAGCTCTACAGCGCATGCGCACTGATTTGAGATAGTTGGTTCTGAGATTTGATTGGCTCTACCGTGCCGAAAATCTTGGGCAGAGCGGACAAAGTAGAGATGAGTTGAACTTCAGCGCAACAGCTCACGCCGATTAAGCGGAAATCTTGTGATTGGCTTAGACCTAGTCACGTGACCATATTTCTGTTCTGCTGTTGTTTATCGGTGAACGTGTGAATCCGCTGTAACACCTGAACACGGGGATCGATCCCCGTATCTTTAACTTAGTTCTCTAATGCTCTACCATTGGACTATCCAGGTTTGTTCTGTTGCCAGGGCTATACGTCACTATTAACAGACCCTGTATGCCACCTTAAAGACGTTGCTTACTTTGTGATTTTTAAGCTTTTTTTTTTTTTAAAAAAAGGGTTGTATCTTAGCTTGACGCACCAAAGCACTATCACGTTTGGACGCCAATGTACGAAATAAAGAGGGGGAAAGATGAGCAGGTCACCCTGAGAGTCCTCTTGTTTATTTACTGATAACAATTCTCCTATTCCTCTGACGAGTATACACACTCGCTCTAATATTTATTCCTGGGGAGTATTGACTTGCATTGAAAAATGGATTTTTTTTCTTGTTTCCTATTAACTTATAGATATAAATAATCTACATCGCGGCAGGAAGACTCCTACTGGTCATTTCCGTGAATAAACCAAATAACCTGAGTTGTAGACGATTTAAAAATAATACGTTTACAAAAAAAAAAACACTTAAAGATCAAAAACATAGTGTTTTGACAATATAAGACATCTTTGAGAATTATTTAAAATTCCATACTTTTTGTTTCAATGTTATATATTTAAAAACCCGCCGTAAAATGTGTAGATACATTAAAATGGGAAGTCCTATCTTTTTTTTAGCACCATGTCTTACTACCCGTTCGGGTTATGAGCTTATGTACTAGCTACACTAAAGTGTTAAGGAGGTTTTAATTTAGAGGAATGTACCTACATTTACGTGTAGGTATAGTGGAAAATCATATAGAGAAAACCACTTTCTGTGCACCTAACCGGGACCGAACCTCGATCTCCTCGTCTTCGGTAGTATAGTCTAACACAAGAGTAGAGAGTTAGAGCATCCGGCCACTGAAGTGGGTAAGTACTTTTCACTGGCCTTGAAGTTACAATCAAGGAAGGCAACGTCCTTTAAACTATCATAGTAAGATTCCATCACGAATGTAGAATATATTAAGTTTCTGCTTCCAGGTAAACCTTATCCAAAAGTCGTTTTAGTGATCTACGAAGTCTTTCCTCTGATATTGTGATTTAAAAGTGTATATTTTTTTTCTAAAATGTTTGTCATATTAATCATAATGTACATTCCCTTTATCCTGAAAGGTACAGTAGCCCCATGGCTTCTTTGATGATGACTGACAGCTCACAACTGACAACTAAAATCTTTGAAAAGTTACCAGACCAAATTATATATCTCTACGCAGAACCATATAATCTGCAAAAACATGTGTTTAGCAGCTGTCAATTCTGACAGTCAACATTTAGGTATATACCTAAATGTTGACTGTCAGAAGTAAACTTTGAGCTGTCAGTCAGCACCAAAGAAGCCATGGGGCTATTGTAGCAGTAGGCCTATTACTTTAGCGGATTTCAGTATGACTATCTTATAATTGAATGTATTGAAAAATGAATCTTAGGGCCAGTTTCATAGTCAAATTTAGTACGCCTCAAGTGTGGCGCTACACTAAGTACATGACGACACCTACCTAAACCAGAATGGAATGGGCCAGTTTCTTATGCGAGAACGGCCCATTCCATTCGAGTTAAGGTAGGTGATGTCATGTACTTAGTGTAGCGCCACACTTGAGGCGTACTAAATTTGACTATGAAACTGGCCCTTAGACACGGGAATCAAACTCATCTCTTTCTTATAATATATGAGTGAAGAATGGCTCTGAGTACGGAGTGGTAGAACAATGGTACGCTAAGTCAAAAGGTCCAGGGTTTAATTCTCGTGTCCAGGCTTCGTTTTTCAATTTATTCGAATATGTTTTAAACACAACTAATTTGCGTAATTTTATTATAATCATTCATCTCCCAAGATAGTGGAATAATTTAAGTAAAACTTTGCTACATTGTAGTTTGGACGAAGGGTACACCATATCCCACTACCAATTGGTGACCTGGTGGTCTAGGGGTAAGGTGTCAGACTTCTATGCTGGCGGCCGGGGTTCAATCCTCGGTCCAGGCACAGATTTATCTGATTACCAAACCCTTCCTTCACCTCTGACAAGACATCTTGTGAATGTGGGGAATGCCAGGCCTCCACCGTGGTTCGGNCGGTCCCGGCAAAGATTTATCTGATTACCAAACCCTTCCTTCACCTCTGACAAGACATCTTGTGAATGTGGGGAATGCCAGGCCTCCACCGTGGTTCGGATTCCACGTTAAACTGTAGGTCCTCCATTTCATCTCACAATCACCCTACCATTACACATTAGCGTAAGTGCGTATAACCCGAACGGGTAGTAAGACGTGGTGCTAATAATAATAAACACTACCAATTCAGTTTATCCTCATATTTACACTAATGTTTTGGGTATGAGGAAGGTATAATTCAGAAGAAACGTACCCACATTATCGTGGCAGGAGAATGATCGCCCATTTAGAAAAATCCACTTTCGAGTACACCAAGCCGGGAATCAAATTCTAAATTTTACATCACTGGTAAATCAGACACCCACAGAAAGTGGGATAGTCTCATATTAATGACAAACTTATAATTACAAGAGATGCTTTAATATATTGCGGCCCTTAAATTAAGGTGGGGTGGAAGGGGTTGCGAGGAGATTTAATGGCAAAATAATTTTTTTTAGCCAAAATTGAATAAAATACTGCTCCAGGACAAACATATGATATAATTTTCTTCACATGGTGACCTCAAAATTTCTTGAATATAATTATATCAAGTATGTTCTGGAATTTAATGACAAATTTTTCCCGTGATTTAAAAAGTTTGTTAGATAATGCCGCCATGTTCATGACTGATATCCAGGAACTGCTGATATAAACTTGTGAAGAAAACTGAACTCTATGTTTCTAAGAGAGCAATTTTTTTATTTAGTTGGGTCAATAAAATGTTTTGACATAAAAACTTAAAAAAAAAACTCGCCTTAACTCGCGTCCCCTTCCATCCCCCCATATTCCAAACCATAAACTCAATAAATATATGATAGTTTATTAGTATTTTTACCAAGGTATTTAACGTTTACTTTCTAAGCAAATCAACCTCCTCTGTGGTTTAGTGGCCGGATTTCATGATTACAAATAAAGAGGTCCCAAGCTCGAACACCGGGGCATCCAGATTTTTTTTTTTTTTGTGAAAGCAGTGGGTCTGGAATGGGGTTGACTTAGGCTTCGTGAATGAAAATGAGGAAATACTGGAATGAACAAGTAGTGGGTCCGTTCTATAAAACTGAGATTAACGGCCGGAGGTTTGTGATGACCCAAACGGCACACTCTATCCGAAAGAAGTTGGCAGTATCGTAGCCAACATACGGTGGTCTCTCGGTCAGTATGGGTCGATTGAGGGTTGACGCCATACTCCCAAACCATTTGATTATTTATAAACACAATTAATTAGAAAGTTTGATTTTATAAATTAAAATAACTATTTTGCTCGTTGTGGGCTCCGCCCCCTAAATCCCCAGTGAGTTTAAACTAATGTAATTCCAGCGTTGTTTTGAACGTTGATTTATTTTTACAATTTTATCATTTTAGCTGTCCCATAAGTGTGTCAGAAAATTTAAAAAAGTTTGGAAAATGTGCAAAATTTACCTAAGGTCAAAAAGATCTAGCTCTGGTGCAATTCGTTTATTGATAGTTCTTACCGTTTAGCCACAAGAGACCCCCAAAGAAAGTTCCGCACCAACTTTAAAGTTGCTCCGCTATTTTAAATTTATTTTGGGGGTTAAACTTTTTGTTTTTTAACTTTTGGAATTTTCCCGTCGGTTACAGGCCAGAGGATATAAGTTTGCCAAATTTCATGTTTCTAGCTCATCTGAAAGTGGGTAAACATTAATGTCAGTGAGTCAGCAATGTGGCTTTATAGTAGTAAACTTGTCCTACAACTAAATTATTTCACCAATGATCACAAGTCACTTAGTTCAGTGAGAAGAAAAAACTCGCAACATCTCAGCCAAGGGGTCATTCAATATTAAAGTACAACCCACATCGGTGGATGCATGGTCTAAGGAGCCACTCTTGCAGTAGACTATACTGCCGATAACGGGGATATCTAGGTTAGAATATAGGTTGGTTGCACTGAAGTTTTTTCTGAAATGGTTTTACAACTTCCATACATGCAAATGCGGAAACACTTCATATAACTATAACCTTCCTAATCCCTAAAATATTTAATGTAATTAGTACATAAGCGTATAACCCGAACAGATAGTAAGACGTGGTGCTAAAATAATAATAATTAAAGCTTAGGTTGTATATGTGATGGCAGTATGGTAATGTATGAAATGAGTAATCCTTTCCTTGGTGAATAGAAAATATAACTTAAATGTGAAAACTGCACCATATAATTAATGTATTTCAATTCGTGACATCTGGTTACTTTATTAAAATAAACACGACAGAAAAACTTTTCTAAAATATTTTGTAAACATTTATCACATAATTAATTAAAGTGTTGATTAGTTTATAATACATTATTCAACATACTCAAGATTAAATAGAAACAAATACTTATGCATCACATTTTTAGTTATGATCTTACGGACACGTATATTAGATAAGTTTAATACAATATTTAAAATCGTTACGAACAGACATGTTATGATTAGTGAGTTGTTTTTTACAATTAATATAGCCTAGTAATGATATTGAAAAATAAAATGGTACTGTGCACCGCAAAAATTAGCAAGATTTGTGAAACCGATTTATATAAATAATTTAAATAGTTTACAGGAAATGCTTAACATGGTGATATCAACATTTGTTGAATATCTGTCAAGGGTGTAATGATGCTGAAGGTGTTTATAGGAAATGCTTCACATTGTGATATCAACATTTGTTGAATATCTGTCAAGGGTGTAATGATGCTGAAGGTGTTTATAGGAAATGTCTTCACATTGTGATATCAACATTTGTTGAATATCTGTCAAGGGTGTAATGATGCTGAAGGTGTTTATAGGAAATGCTTCACATTGTTATATCAAGATTTGTTGAATATCTGTCAAGGGTGTCCTGAAAATTTCTCTTCATTTAAAAAGTTTGACAGATATTAAACAAACTGTTGATTTCACCATGGGACAAAAATCAAACTATATTTTTACTGGAGCAATATTTTATTTATTTTAGCCAAAATAAAATAACTTAAATCGTGTTTACACTCCCTCCTTAGTGCTCAATTGAAAAATAAAGGAAACAATTAGTTTCGCCACAAACCACTGGATCATAAAAAAAAATTTAAAGTAAGTTATACTTACTAGGTTTTGGAAGTATAGCATCGATATTATTATAGATTAAATAAGCAAAAATATTATATTTGTTAGCTACGGTAATAGCCGCATTTAAATATAATATTCTTTAAATTGAAAAATTACACCTTTTGAGACAGGAATTAATCCCGGGATCTTTGGAACAGTACCCAATACTCTAATCACTGAGCTATTCAGGAGTCGTCTCGTGATCAGAGTCATTCCATCACAGACTCTGCCTTAAAATATTGAGTGAAAAATGACCCTGTCTTACACTTCCTGGGATAGCTCAGTGGTTAGAGTATTTGTCGTACCAAATTAAAGGTCCTGCGTTCGATTCTCGTGTTTCAAGCGACAAAATCGATATTGTTGTTAAATTAAGTGTGTCCCCTTTCATCGCGCGACGAATTAACATCCTGAGGTCTAGCTGAAGGGTTCATCTTTGATATTGATAGAAAATCTACAAACAAATAATCTTATATATTATTTCTGTTGTCAACATCCCTTTTTCTCAACTGATACAAAGATTACAGCGATGAATAAGGTATCAGTGGATAGTATTTTTACCGACCTCTGACATAGCACACTCAGTTTAAGTTAAAACACATTGTTTGTTTAAAATTTAAGTTAAAACAAAAATCTAAATTCAAGACGATTGCATTCTGACATCAAATATTGTATACAAAGAGTTATTATAAATCGTAAATACGTTTACATTAATAAACTCTCTTTGCTATTTTGTGTATACACTTCGCTGAGTATTTAATTCTAACAACCCAAGACTAAATAATTGTTGGGGGTTTTATTTGGGGGCAGGGGGGTGGGGAGAGTTTGAATGTATGAAAGTTTCGCACGGGCTTACTAGTAATTATATAATTTCAGAGCACTTAATGCACAGGTGATCTTAAACAATGAATCAATACAAAACAAACATATTATTTTGCACTTTAGTTAAAGATTTAACCATCGACCCTGTCGGGATTCAAAACAAACTATTTCTAAAAGGGCGTGTCTTCAATGATCATGAACATAGACAGGGTTAGAATATGCTTCAAAGACTTGGAGGCTAGTTTCAAGGCGTATGCAAAAAAAAGTCTAGGGGGGAAAAAGTTTGCCTTATCGTGCACAAAAACAAAATTGAAAATAGGCTAAAAAAAATGTGATAGCCTAATGGCGTGTTACTCACCCAAAGCGGTGTCCAAGTGATTTAAGCCGTAAGGCTCACTTTGACATTGATGAAGAGGTTGAAAATCGAATCCCGGTTAGGTGCATAATATGTGTTTTTCAAACATATGAGTTTTAATTGTGGTTGTCACATCTCTTCCCCCAGTCAAATGTGATTGTTTTTTATTTAAAAACTACCCTCCTACTTTCTGCTCATTCCATTAAGTCAACGGTTCCCAATTTTTTTCGCTTGCGTACCCCTTGGCAGATCATTTCCATAAATTGCACCATTAATATTAGAAAAATGTTTAATTATTATTGTAATAGTTATTTATGAATTATTTGTTGCAACTGAAAATAAATGGGCTAGTAATGAAATTAAAAACAATGTAATTACAAAGTGAATAAAGAGTGCATATGTATTTTTATTTTCAAAAAGCAAAAGTTGCAATAAACACTAACACATTTAATTAATTTATTATTAATAATACTATTATTAGCACCCCGTCTCACTACCCGTTCGGGTTGTACACACTTACGCTAATGTGTAATGTAAGGTGATTGTGAGATGAAATGTAGGACATACAGTTTAACGTGGGATCCAAACCACGGTGGAGGCCTGGCATTCCTCACATTCACAAGTTATGATTAATACACGTCTTGTCAGAGGTGAAGGAAGGGTTTGGCAATCAGATAAATCTGTGCCGGGACCGAGGATTGAACCCCGGACCCCAGCACAGAAGTCTGACACCTTACCCCTAGACCACCAGGTCACCCTTATTAATTTGTTAATAATTATAAAAAAAACTGTTTTATGTTTTAAATTAAAATAATTTTCTCAAGGTCAAATATAAAATATTTAGCACCGCATCTTACTACCCGTTCGGGTTATACGCTTTAAGTACTAATTACTCTAATGGATTAGGAATTGGGAAGGTTGAATTAGATGAAGTGAACCCGCATTTGCGTGGAGGGAGAGTGGAAAACCATTTAGGAAAAATCACCCCCAGTTCATCCGACCGAGATTAGAACCTTGATCTCCCCGTCCTCAGCAGTCAAACTGAACACGACTAGCGCGTCAGCCAACTACGCCACCGAGATGGGCGCCCCTCACTATATCGTATCATTAATTTCATATCTTTTGGTTAATCTTTTCTTACACGGCTGGCATATGTAGCTCTTTCCGCCATTATTCAAATATTTTCGCGTACCCCCTAATGTCCTGTCACCTACCCCACGTTGGAAACCGCTGCATTAAGTCATTAATAAACACTCGTGTTAAACGGATTTGTAAAAAAAAAACTCTACTTTATTCTACTACACCACTTATTATCCCTCCTTTGTCTCAAACCTCCTGGATACAGCAACTCTTATATAAGGAAGTATTCACATTTTCACGTGAAGTGTCGATATTTTTTTTTTTAAACTTTTAACTCAAAATCTAAACTTTTTAACGTAAAAGGAAAGCTTCTGATAATTTTCGCCTACGCTTTGTCGATAACGATATTTAAAAAATAAAACAACTTATTAAATTATGCGGGTTTTGTAAAGATCTGTATCTCGTCCCAGTGCTCTCCCATGTAGCGCGATAAAGGAACTGTTAATATACAACGGGGTGACCTGGCGGTCTAGGGGTAAGGTGCCAGACTTCTGTGCTGGTGGCCGGGGTTCAATCCTCGGTCCCGGCACAGATTTATCTGATTACCAAACCCTTCCTTCACCTTTGACAAGACATCTTGTGACTGTGGGGAATGCCAGGCCCTCACCGTGGTTCGGAGTCCACGTTAAACTGTAGGTCCTTCATTTCATCTCACAATCACCCTACCATTACACATTAGCGTAAGGGCGTATAACCCGAATGGGTAGTAAGACGCGGTGCTAATAATAATAATAATATACAACGGAACTATCGCGAATAGCGACGTTTTATTGGCATAGCAATATTAAGAAGGTACGATGCTGGCTGGCAACGGTTATGTTACAGTAAATGGGAAACGCTTTTTATATTATAACGGTGTGAATGTTTATCCGTATGCGAGGCAGGTTTGTTTTAGGAAGACGTGACCATCAACACTTTGATTGGATCAGCACTGATTAAGAGAGGTGATGGGAAAGAGGGAGGGGTGGGTGGGGGATCTGTGTATGTGGAGTTAAAGAAAACAAAAAAACTTTGTTGAAGGAATTTAATACAGTTTCGGACAAATATATTTGTGAAGCGAGTAGTGATAACTTTGAACTATTAAACTTGAATAGATATTTATCGTAATAGATTTGTGTCCGGAACACTGCATGGACTTACTTTATTACATTAGAAACTAGGAACACTGTTACCAAATTAATTAAGAAAAGAAAAACATCTGTATTCACCAAATAACCAATTCATTTTCAAAGACCTGTATTGAAAAGTATATAATATATATTTGCTTATAGTCCAGAAATTATAAAAATAGATTTCAAATTAAAAATTGTATTTCTAATAGTACTATAACTTTACAATATAAGAATTACCATCTTGTTTATAATAATAAACAATGTCACAAACAGGTTACAAGTGAAAACGGGTGAGATTCACACTACACACATTTCCCAGGACGATAACTTTATATGCCTAACCCAATAAGAACCACCAAAAATATAATTGTTTTAAATTAATTTAAATATGACAGAAACCTCTTTAACGTGATAAGACCTGCCTCGGTGGCGTAGTTGGCTAACGCGCTAGTTTCGTGTTGAGATAGACTGCTGAGGACGGGTAGATCGAGGTTCGAATTTAGGTCGGGTGAACTGGAGGGTTTTTTCCTAAATGGTTTTCCACCCTCCCTCCACGCAAATTCGGGTTCACTTCCTCTAATTTCAACCTTCCCAATTCCTAATCCATTAGAGTAATTAGTACTTAAAAGCGTATAGCCCGAACGGGTAGTAAGACGCGGTGCTAAATAATAATAATAATAATAAACGTGATAAGATTTTCTATCACTACTGACTTACATTCTAAATGTATCTAATTTTTTTTCGCGAAGTATTAGTATTAGTAACTGTTTAGACACATAGGAGGTTGTTGTTCTCTATAACCTGGCATTGAATTCCAAAGGAATTGTTCAAACGGGCAACATGTTTGCCAACCACTGCTACTGAAATTACCGTGACTTTCATGATAGTAGTCTTCGCATGGAGTAAACCACCTTCCCACCATTTCCTCCACGGCGTCGTCAGCCCGCATTCGAATACCGACCGAATCTGTTGGTTAAAATTGTGCCGGGTACAAGGTGTCATATGATCTGCACAATGAACCCTCTGACCGTTAATCCCAGTTTTCTAGAACAAAGCCGCTACTTTTTCATCCAACTTTCTCATTATATTTTTTTAGCACCACGTCTTACTATCCATCCATTTATGTTATAATTACGTTAGTAAGTTATGAATGAAGTAGATTGGATTTTGATTAAGTGTACCACATTTTCGTGAAGATAGAGTGGGAAACCATTGAGGGGAAAAAACACCCTAAGTATACCCGACCGGGATCGTACCACGATCTCCCCGTCATCGGCAGTATATTATATAGCGAGAGTAGCGTCTTAGACCATGCATCCACCGAGGTGGATCTCATTTTTCTTCACGAGACTGAGCTGAACCCGTTTCAGACACACCGCTTCACAGAAATATCTGGGATCAAACCCGGTACCTCTGGATCTGTAGCCAGGAATTATTGAAATGTATATTAGCGTTTGGTGACTTAAAATATCTTTATTTGGTACAAGGAGTCGCACTTTGAAGAATAATTGTGTGAGAGAGAGAGAAAGAAGGAGTGAAAATGTGAAATAGTTATCTCTTTGTTTTATTGATAATTTAAATGCAGCGTTCTCGACTACGCTTCGAACAGTAAATGTAGATTCACACCCACGCAAAAAAAAACTAGCGCAAAACAGAAACGTGGTCACGTGACGAGCTCTAAGCCAATCACAAGAGTCCCGCCTCATCTTCGCGAGCTGTTCTGCTAAATCTCAACTCGTCTCTACTTCACCCGCTCTGCCTGAGTTGTTCGGAAAGGGAAGAACCAATCAAATCTCAGAACCAACCATCTAAAATCAGTGCACATGCGCATTTTTACAATGCGTGGGTTTTTTTTTTTCTAAATTAATCCACAATCTGTTCAAACGCAAATGTGGATACATTTCTTACATATTTGCTTTACCATATTAGTGTAAGCACAAGGATATCCTGGACGGGTGGTAAGACATGGATCACAAATTTTTCAATTTTGTGATAACCACATGAAAGAAAGAGAATGGCATTGCTCTTTACCAATAGTATGCAGGTTATTTCATCAGAGATGATATTCAGTGTAACGTGGAACAGCTAAGAAAAAAAAAGGACTACATAATTTATTTTTTATCAACGTACGTGATTATACTATATACTCGATATAGAATCGCAATACTCCTTCTATTATTTATCGAATCAAGTTTTGTGAACGCTGCATACGATGTTATTCTGTAACTATTTACTGGAAACATTGATAAAGCATTTCAAAGCAATATAAAGAGAAAAAGACATGTAGCCTATATCAACAGACATTAAATACACGTACATATATTGTAGGATTAATTAGTTAGAAACTCTTTTGCTGGCCGCATGGTCTAACGCGCTACTTTCGCAGTAGACTAGACTACCGATGACGGGGAGATCAAGGTTCGTGATTCGGTCGGGTGTACTAAGAGGTTTTTTCCCCAAAAAATTGTTTTTCACTCTGCTTCCACGCAAATGCGGGTACATGTTCTATAAATATATCCTTTTCAATACCTATAACAATTAGCGTAATTGGTACATAAGCTTAAAACGCGAACGGGTAGAAATACACAGTGCTAAAAAAAATTAGTTTGAAGTTTTTTTAATCACGTCTTTCTACTGGTTCAGGGCTATACGCATATATCATAGCTACTTTAAAGACCTATATGTTGACTGTCAGAAGTAACAGCAGCTAAACACATGTTTTTGCAGATAATATGGTTCGGCGTAGGGATATATAATTTGGTCTGGTAACTTTTCAAAGCTGTGAGCTGTCAGTCAGCACCAAAGAAACCATGGGGCTACTGTAGGTACAAACACCTATACAAACATTTGACTTTTTAAATAATTGGTGTAATTAGATTCATTCTTAATTTATACTATTTAAACACTATCCGAAAATTTTGGGTAACCTGCTTTGGTGGCCGCATGGTGTAAGGCGTTACACTCGTAAGAGACTAAAAATACTACAGATGACAAGGAAATCAGGGGTACATATCCCGATCGGATGTACTGATGATGTTTTTTCATAAATGGTTTCCCTCTTTCCTATCACGAAAATTAGGGTACACTCCTTTTAGTTCAACCTTCTCCATCCCTAGCATGTGGGGAATGCCAGGCCTCCGCCGTGGTTCGGATTCCACGTTAAACTGTAGGTCCTCCATTTCATCTCACAATAATCCTACCATTACACATTAGCGTAAGTGCGTATAACCCGAACGGGTAGAAAGACGCGGTGCTAATAATAATAATAATAATTCATCCCTAGCTCTTTGGTATGATTAGTTTATTAGCATATAACTCGAAGATGTAGTAATACGCTGTGTTAATAAAAAAATTGGGCAAACAAGGTTTAACAATTTTTAATAACCCCAGTCGTCCCCCCTGCTAACCTTTTGAGAAAACAATACCCCCTCCCCTAGTTCTGGCACTTTATTATCCAAGGTATATCTCGCGATTCCGCCAAACCCTTGTCTCATCTACATGAAGTGCTATATCCTCCCACGAGGCCACGAAAGGCCTGAGTGAGTGAGTGAGTGAGTGTGTGTGTGTGTGTGTGTGTAACTCCACATGTTATTAACGGGCTAAACAACTCTTCCAGTTCAGTGTATAATAAATTGGATGATTCTCCTATCCCACTCTATTGCATCATACTGGCATCTTGAACATTTGGATTGAATTTAAACAGTTTATTTTCAACTTTTATACCAAAACCTTCCTTCACCTCTGACAAGACATCTTGTGAATGTGTGTAGTGCCAGGCCTCCACCGTGGTTCGGATCCCACGTTAAACTGTAGGTCCTCCATTTTATCTCACAATCACCCTACCATTACACATTAGCGTAAGTGCGTATAACCCGAACGGGTAGTAAGACGCGGTGCTAATAATAATAATAATAATAATAATAATTCAACTTTTACTATTATTATTAGCACCGCGTCTTACTACCCGTTCGGTTTATACGCACTTAGGCTAGTGTGTAATGGTAGGGTGATTGTGAGATGAAATGGAGGACCTACAGTTTAACGTGGAATCCGAACCACGGTGGAGGCCTGGCATTCCTCACATTCACAAGATGTCTTGTCAGAGGTGAAGGAAGGGTTTGAAAATCAGATAAATTTGTGCAGGGACCGAGGATTGAAACCCGGACCCCCAGCACAGGAGTCCTACACCTTACGCCTAGACCGCCAGCTTACCTTATTTCCAACTAATTAGGGTTATATTTTGTTCGCAGCCTTATAAAATAAATCTATTAATTACACAGTTAGTTGATTAAAACAATCTGTGCCCAGTTTTCTTGAGAAGAGGTATTTAAAAAACACCCAAGTATTTTTTTGTTGTTGTCAACCTGGTAGCATTTTACTATATTATTAGTGTTATTTCAGAGGTATTGTTAAAATGTATCGAAAGTGACAGCTGCAGGTAACATAGCCGCAGAGGCGTATCCAGGATTTTTTTTTTGCTGTGGTGTGGGGTGTAGGGGGGGTGTGCCTCACATTAAGTATGAAAGTTTCTTTTTTTAGCACCGCGTCTTACTAATTGTTCGGGTTATTCGCTAAGTAATTATGAAAGTTAAGCTCATATATTCATATACGTACAATATGTACTACAGGCTTTCCGCGTCCACGTGTGCAAACATCCATTCTAACGCAATACGTAATACACAATAGGTGTACAAATAAGTAGCCTAGTCTACACATTATATTACCGTACATTACATTTTACAGGCAAAATCCTTCACAGTTAACAAGTAGGTACAGTGCGGAATAGCGAGTTTATAGTTTGGCATTTATTAAGCTAGCTGGGTATTTGACATTTGGCATTTACTAAGTAAGGTGCCTAATCCTAGCAGCCTAGGTATTAAAAACATTCACAGATATTATAGCTGTGCAGGCAAACAAACACTTTTAGTCCTATGTGAAACTTTAACTTTTCACAGACTTCAGAAGACAGAAAATATAAACATTAAACTATACATTACTGTTCAATGTACATAAAGATTAAATATGTGTACATTTTGAATTTTTTCAATGTTTTAGATAATTTTTATCCCAGAAAAAAATTGAGTTTTATTTTTTTCCACTATTTGAAAACTTATCGATCACCATGTCATCAGAAATTGAAATGTCTATGTGGATAGAAAATAGAGCAAACCCAAAAAGTCGAGATTTTAAAATAGTACTTCTTAAATAGGTCCGTAATCTCCTTAGAGTTGAAAAACTTCGTTCAGCAGTTTCAGTAGACATTGGGAGCACATCCAGTATTTTAAGCAGCTGGTGGATATTGGATTAAACATCCGAGAGGCAATCTATCAAAGCATCCATAGCAGTTGAAGGTCACATATTATCTTCAACTTGACCCCAACTTGTTTTACACAACTCCCACTCCCCTTCAACAAGGTCATGAAATCCAGGAAAATCATATTTATAGAATACAAATGTTGGCTCAATACATGAAGATCCAATAGCGTCGCATGGCAGTAAATGTCTTAAGGACATTACTGTTTCTTTGTTGGACATAAATCTTTCATCCAATGCTGAGACTAGGTCGTCTATGTAAGGGACAAATACCACTCTTCTGTAGATTTGAAAGGAAAGTTCTGTCTGTTCCTTTTGGATTTCGCATATTCTAGAAACATGTTCGTCCACATCCATTGATACCGCAAGCTGTTTTGCTTCTTCAAAATCGTGTGGAGTCTACGTTCAGCATTTTCTCTCATCTTCTTCAACACAGTAATAACATCATTTATTTGTTTGATACCAGTAATGAGGTCAAGATTCTTGCTTTGCAAGTATTCTGACAAGTTTTAGCGGTGCCCTAGTAACTTGCTTGCAACACACAAGGAAACTAAAAAATTGAAATTACAAATAGAATATAGGAAACTATTAGATTTATTTGGAGAATCATTCATTTCCTTTCATCTCAGTTTGTATGTCTTCAAGTGAAGCTACTACCGGTTCTAGCAATTCTTTGAAAACGAAAAAAGTTTCATGGCACAAAACCCAGCGAGTTTCACAGAATGTTTTCAATTTGGACCCGATAGTATCAAGTTTCATTTCTTTAATTTTCTTCGTAAGAATTTCAGTGTGTTTCGCAGATGAGTGGATAAAAGTACAAAGCTTAGATAATGTTCCAAAAGCATTTCTGATATCTTGAATCTTTGAACTATCTGACAAGCAAAGATGTAATGAATGAGCGACATGGTTTGTATAACTTGCTTTATGATATGTCTCTTATCACGGCTTGAACCCCTCGAGACTAACCTCACATAGCAGCAGTGCCGTCGTAGCCCTGTCCACGCATTTTGCTCAAGTACAAAACCAAGAATATTTAAGGTTACTTGTATGGTGCTAGCTAGTGACGTCATACACTGGAACAAACGCGAGGAAATCTTCTCTTGACTTTATATCTTCATACAGATATCGCACACACAATGAAAGCTGCTCAGTGTGAGCAATGTACAGTAGCCCCATGGCTTCTTTGGTGCTGACTGACAGTTCACAGCTGACAGCTAAAAGCTTTGAAAAGTTACCAGACCAAATTATGTATCCCTACGCCAAGCCATATGATCTTCAAAAACATGTGTTTAGCAGTTGTCACTTCTGACGGTCAACATTTAGGTAAATACCTAAATGTTGACTGTCAGAAGTCAGCTGTGAGCTGTCAGTCAGCACCAAAAAGCCATGGGGCTACTGTATGTAGTTTAATCTACAAGTACATAAAATATTCCAATTTGGAAACATTTTAGCTGATGGGTTCTTGGATTAGACCTAAGAATTTCATTTTGAATGACAGAACTAGTATACATCGCATTGCCACTACTTGTAAGTATATGTTCTTTTAACTGGTTGTCGCTACTGTTTGCTCTGTATTTCAAAAGGGTGCTAAAATTTGCATCGTTTAGTTCAGGTTCTTCCAACATAATCCGACCCGAATCATTATGCCTCCTTAATGGAAGTGTCTGCCTACCACACAGGCGTATTGTTTGGATAGTAGGGATTAGTTTATCCCGGTTTTTATCTGCGTGCTTTTTTCTGTTGTCTGTTTACTTGGAAGATAACACACTTCTGTTTCTTCTCGACAATGGTGCGCGTGTTTTCAGCATTAAGGGAGCAATTGTTATGGTAACTA
Organism: Timema douglasi; assembly: GCA_901482245.1. Classification (NCBI taxonomy): domain Eukaryota; kingdom Metazoa; phylum Arthropoda; class Insecta; order Phasmatodea; family Timematidae; genus Timema; species Timema douglasi. Next base: position 132,302 of record CABEEJ010000241.1, on the reverse strand, counting down.
CTCTTTTCATGATTTCGAGAGCATTTTTAAATTTCTTACAAGGCCCAGAGACAAGCTGCCTCAATGCTTCATGGGAACCTTTTCTTACACATTCTGAATATAAAAACAATACATAGTACCTGCATAAGGCACCCTCTTTAATTTCCGAGTAAGAGAGCCAATTGAACATGTATTGCCATTTCAAATGAAGTCGGCGTTTGAAATGGCCACAGTCTTCTGTAGGAAAACTATATTTGGAATCAGGTTTCCACAACAGAACATTAACCTTGCCTCCCATTGTTAATAATAGTGTTGCACAAATATACGATCCTATGTCATTATTACCATGAGAAGAAGAACGAGACTGTACCTGAGCTTCCAGGATTCTTGTTTCAACTCGTGACACTGGCATTGTTGAACTAGAGCATGGTCTTGTTTGTTGCGTCTGTGACGGACCATATTCTTGATTTTTATTAAATTCCAAATCGCAATGGGATTGAGTTTCGCCATCACAAGTTTTAAGTTTCTTGTAGAAGAGAAATAATGTGCCTTGCTCTTCTCTCTTCATTATTTTAACAAAATACATATGTTACCGTTTCGCCATGAAGTGATGAACTATCGGAGACTGTCAGCGTGTCACGTGCTCGGTACAGAGCAGAACACACTCAACCATCACTCAATAACAGACTGATGCGAGTTTGTTTACAACATACAAGTGTCGAGTTAGGGGGAAAAGGGTGTTTATGTTGACATGCGCGCGCGTACAAAGTGGGGTGGTAGCATGGAGAGGTCAAATAAAGGTCAAGCTACAATGGCAGGATGGCACAATATACATAGTGGTTATAGCCGTAAAAGGGTGAAAATTTGTTTTGGGGAAAAAAATATATTTTCTAGTTGCTAGCTATCTAATTTTTTTGGGGTAAGACAGAAGTTTGGGGAGGGAGGCGTCAGACCCCTTAGGGACCCCTGGATACGCCCCTGCATGACTGACACATGGACTATTATTATTATTAATATGTGTTTTGTCATAAGACAGATCTGTTCCTTTTGTCAGTGAACTTAGACGACCAATGCACTCTGTCCTGTCCTCTCCCTCCTCCTTCATCTCCCAGAATTTTCTTATTTACTGAAATTCATCTAATATTTGAATCCTCCTTCTTCCTAAGCTCTTATTTCCCTCAACCTTTCCTTCTATTATGTCGTGCAGAAGACAGTTCCTCCTAAGAATGTGTCTGATCCAGTTTGCTTTACACAGAAGAATCACATCCAAAATGATTCTCTTCTCACCCAATCTTCATAGGATTTCATTTGTCAGCTCGTCTGTCCAGCCGATTTTTTCAAGTCAATACATATGTGTATATGAAGTTAAATATAGTAACTTTTCTAGCTGTCAGATAAGGCTCTTCTTATAAAAATTGGACTGTGCTTAAGATTGATTCACATGGACCCGCCTCGATAGCCGCGTGGTCTGAGGTGTAAGACTCTTAATTTACAGGATTGTCCCAGTGTTGGATAGGTGGAGGTATACATTTACTCTCGATGGGCCGAATATATTTTTACACGTGTGATTAATTACTTCGGTTCTCACATTATAAGTTTTTTACTTCCACTAAAATGAGAATGCACTTATTCTCATTTAACTATTAATCAGTCCATCGTATGAAGTTAAATATAGAAGAGAAGGTGAGTTAAGGGTATTTTCAAGCAGTTTTTGTATAAAAATAAAATCTGAAAAATACTGTACTTAACTCGCCTTCTCTTCTAATCCACTTCAAAAATTTTCCCTTATATACTTTTGAAAAAAAGTTGCAGCGTGTACAAAATGTCAGTAGCCAGACTAGATGAGCTTGCCATTTAGTCCGTGCGCTCACCTGCTTGATCTAGGATCTACTACGCATAAATATTGATTGTGTGTCCAAAATGTGGTTTCAGTTAGTAAAACGTACTATACATTTTTTTTAAAGCTAATTCAATGCTAGTTAAATTTTGTTCTAATTTATTTTTTCGTGAGAGCAACAGTTAAGAAGATGTGAGCAGAAAAAAAAACCTGGCTTAGTTTCTCGTCATTATTATTCCAGCATGTAATAATGAGTTTATCATGGAGTTTATCATGATACAAGACTTTTGAGTATGTTGAAAATTACATCACTTTAAACATTTATATAAAAAATATATATTGCTATATTTTATTATTTTCTCTCAATTTTTCATTCAACCACAGGGCTATATGTTATTTTTATCATTTCTAAAAGTGATGAAATAATTTTATTTTATTTTGCTCCCCACAGAATATTTATTATATAAACATTGGTGGTCTTGGTGGTAAAGCGCTTTCCTCACTTTTCCTTTTTATGCAGAAATTAATGGTAGCTTCATGAAGAAAAGTTAAATAAATTAAAAGTGTATAACTTCAAATTTAGCTTTAGTAACCGTTCAAAATTAAAAAGTCAATGAAAAGGGTGCTGTTGTTTTGCTTGAATAAGTTGAAATTTTGGAATAGTCTTCTACAGTGCAGAGCGCATGTCATCTTTGACATTCACTCAATTTTTATCATAGCACCAATTGATGAATACCATGCCTGTTGAAGGAACAGGAAATTTTGTTATTGAATCTAAGCTTTTATCTACAATTTGTAATTTTTTTTGTCGTTGGTTTATGGACCCCCTGAAGCCCATACACAAACCTTCTAGGGGTACATGGATCCCAGTTTCAGAACCCCTGTATTAGTGAATTCATATAAGACTCATGATTCATCAAAATCAGTCTTTATAGTTGTATAACTTTAGTGGACACTTGAACCAAAGGAGATGTATTAAGGGAGGCAGAGGGAGATAAGAATATTAATAAATGTTTAGGAAAACGAAGATTTAAAATAATTGGCCACATACTCAGACATGAGAGTTTGACGAATTTAACTATAGAATGATATATTGCAATATAAAATTCAAGAGGAAAACAAAGAACAATTACAAATATCTAAAAGATTTGATTCAGAATAGGCAAAAGTGTAGAGTTGCGGAAAACCAACTAAAAGATTGATGACAGATTCAAATTAATACTCAGATGTACAAAAATAGAATTACTTTTAAAAAAAAATCTGCTTGTGTTTTCTGTTAAAATTATGAAAATATTACATCTTTTATTATAGTGAATATAAATAAATTAAGAAAGAATTTAAATACAATGACTGTATCGGTAAATACAATAATCTCTACCGTAATTTGTGAGTCATTTAGCGTCGTTGTTTTAGTAAATATTATTTTTTTCATTAAAATACAATTTATATATTTCTTTGTTGAGCTTAAAAATTTAATTTTTGATTTACTAACTATCATTGCCTTCTTAAATAATTTTATCCAATTTATTCCTTACATATTCGTCTCTATCCCCTGAAGTTTAGACTACCAAGGTAACATATTCGTTAAATATAGCTGTATACCTTGCAGGCGAAACGTCCGATCAAAGTTTAGGTGACATTTTATAATTTATACTATTAATAGGCTAAATTCTTAAATTTAAAAAAATGAAATTGGCCATGAAAGTCCAACCAGGGATATTTTAATTAGTGCTATTAAAAGGGTCCTGGATTAAATCCCCATGTATATGTGTCATTTTTTCAATTTACAAAGATGATATTATTTGATACGGTTATATCCGTAAACTTAAGATAATTTTGATCGTCCAAGTTTTGTTATTTAGTATCTGAAATTTTACATAGCATTAAATAATATTTTTAATTGATTGTTTTAGACATATCGAGGAACTTGACATCTCTGTCTACCGTGCTCTAGGTGTAAACCTTTATTAAATAACAGCACACGTCTTACAAACAAACTTAATCAAAGACTACGCTTTAAGCTACATATCTATGACAATATATCTATCTACTAAATAGATAACAGGACAAATACGTACAGAGAGCATGTTTTAACACTATAAGTTAATTTAAGAATAAATTGAATATGATTTAGTGGTAGGTGACCTGGCGGTCTAGGGGGTAAGGTGTCAGACTTCTGTGCTGAGGGTCCGGGGTTCAATCCTCGGTACCGGCACAGATTTATATGATTACCAAACCCTTCCTTCTCCTCTGACAATACATCTTGTGAATGTGAGGAATGCCAGGCCTCCACCGTGGTTCGGATTCCACGTTAAACTGTAGGTCCTCCATTTCATCTCACAATCACCCTACCATTACACATTAGCGTAAGTGCGTATAACCCGAACGAATAGTAAGACGCGGTGCTAATAATAATAATATATGATTTAGTGAGAATGGTTATTGAAATAAAATAATTTATTCTTAAAAAAATATTTTTATCAAGATCAAATCTAAGTAACCATAGTAACTGCACTTAAATCATAGTAAATAAGCTTTAAGTAATAGTCCGTCGTACTAACGTGAACAAATATTAGCATATTTGGAAGATAATAAAGTGTTTCGCTAGTTTGCACTCAGACCAAATAATATTTGTATGCATAATTTTAAGTGTTTATTTATCTTACAATATACAGTTAACGCCGACGTTGCTGATTCAATGTTGTGTGACTAAGCAACAACCAATCACACAAAATGGAATACTCAATTAAATAGTTTTAATATCTGGCCTGAGAAAGATGCCGTCGTATCATCAAAACATGTATAAATAATGTTGTATCAGTAACCAAGAAACAGGGAATTACATATAACGAAGAAATTCAATTTTTTATATTTTTGCAAAATTTAATAACTTGTTCTGTCACTTCTCAAATAATACAGAAATAAGAAATATGCATGAGAACATCATTCTTTGTTTTTAAAACATAGTTTTAAGTATAGTTTTAACTCAAATGTCTACAATTTTAATATGTATTGAATTTTTGAGATGTTTGTTATAATTTCATTATATTCCTAATTATATTTATTTAGCACCGCGTCTTACTACCCGTTCGGGTTATACGCTTTAAGTACTAATTACGCTAATGGATTAGGAATTAGGAAGGTTTAATTAGAGGAAGTGAACCCGCATTTGCGTGGAGGGAGAGTGGAAAACCATTTAGGATCCTCCTCTCCCCCACCAGTTCACCCGACCGAGATTCGAACCTCGATCTCCCCGTCCTCTGCAGTCGAGGTCAACACGACTAGCGCGTTAGCCAACTACGCCACCCAGGCGGGTTCCTAATTATAATGTATCATAACTTGTAATTAATATTACCAATCTCTTTCAAATATCAACCAATTCCTATGCATATATATGATATAATATTACACATGTATGTCTTTCACGTTAAATTATTACAGATTGTAGAACCTAATTTAACTAAAAATTGAATTTTATTTATAAATAAGAACCTAATGATGATCGATTTTTGCATAGCCTAAGCAAAGCTTCAAAAACTTTATTCGAATAAAATTCGAGATTTCAGACTCAAAGATATCTCAGATACAGATTTGATAAAATTTTATTAAAAATTTGAACCCAAAAGTTGATCATTCGAACAATTTAGCTTTTACAAAAAGTTAGCATAGTCCATTATTTGACTTGACCATATACAACTCATACTCACCATTTAAAAAATGTTTTAACGTATTATTTTTATTGGGCTCAATTTATCTTAAAAATATCTTAAAATATCTTATTCGTATTCGATTTGAAACATTTTCACTAAAATATTCATTTCAGATTCAATTCGAGTTGGTAAGCGCAGATCTGAACGCAAATGGAATTTGAAAATCTTGTATTCGTCCAGGCTTAATTTTTGAGCATCTTTTAAAACTCTAAACAATAATTACTTATTCAATATACCTATGTAAAAAGAGTATTTATTATGTTTTCACTCTAATTCTTAAATTACCTTATTAAACTGTCCAAATTGATATCGATTGATTTTTAAACATAAAATAGTCCCTCCCCCCTTTCCACCTTCGAAAGTCATCAATTTCCAGAAAAAGGTGTTCTCACGCTACCTCTTGAGAATAAGTTTAACTAGTAGCTTTTCTGGTCTAGCGATAGGTAGCAGCACTCACTGGATGGACAATATTAACTTTCTTCTTGGTGTATAAACAACGAGATCAAGTGGAGAAAATAGAACCTCTCTTTTGAAATGAGCATAGCAAATTTATTGGTCTTGTAGGGTGAATGTTTTATTTATTTAACTTTTCATAAAAAAAAAAACTTCTATACAGTCCAATTTTCTTAAAATAAACCTTATCTGACAACTGAAAAAGTTATAAAAACTACTTTCATGCTTTGGCATGTGTACTACAGCTGTCATTTTAGACTGCTTAAAAAAATATGGTAAGATGTTATATAACAATTTTAGTCACGGAAAAATATGTTTGTATTTTTATAAGATACCCATCCTATTAAAAATTTACTATATCTTAAACTGTTCTGCACAAATAAGCTTATCTCTCTATTCCTGTTAGGGTGATCTGAGTGGGTAGCGTGACTGATTATGAACTTCAAGTAAATGAGCTTTCCCTCGGATAGAAGTATCAATAGTTTCATGATTTGATATATATTGAGCGACGATAACACTTTTCAACCCAGCATTACATGCATTTTCTTTTAAGTTAGCATTAGCATCACTGACACATAACTAAAGAGTCCACACCTCTCACTTGGCAATCGAGGTTATGTGGCTAGGCTGTTTTAGTATCTGATAAGAGTATAGTCCGAACGGGTAGTAAGACGCGGTGCTAAAAAAAAATAAGTATCCAATACATACGATTAATTTTTCGATACAGACAACGTTCCAAGGCTTGTAAATAAAATAAATTGATCGTAAAAAAAACCTGATCTTTATAATATGGATGTTGACGTTTCATAAAGTATTTTTGACCATGGCGTTTATTTGTCTATTTGTTAGTGGGATAAGAACCAAAACCATTTTACCGATTTAGCTAAAATTTAGTATTTAGAGTTTTCATAAGGTTACTCAGAGGGATTTTTGGAATTAACTATTCGACCCTAAAATTTGATGTGATTCTTCGTTACAAAGCAAACTGGATAGGACACTTCCTTAGGAGGAATTGTCTTCTGCATGACGTCATAGAATTCAAGATTTAGGCAAAGAGGAGCTTGAGAAGGAGGAGTATTCGAATACTAGATGACTTGAAGGAAAGAAGAAAATTCTGGAAGCTGAAGAAGGCAGAGGACAGAGTGCATTGTGGGTCTAAGTTCAATGACAAAAAGAATGAACCTGTCGCAAAACATAACACATAATAATAATAATAATAATAATAATAATAATAATAATAATGATAAATCAAGAGTAGTAAACTTTAAAGGTTAAATATGAATAACCCATGTGATTAAATACTGTCTTCAGGCATTGTTTAACATAACAAACAAAATGGCAACTCATAATTTTCTACGAAAATTACACTGAGTATACTTTACATAGGCGGAAATTTCCAATTTTGGTCATATTCACTCAACTATTTGAGATACAAAATGGCAAAGTTATACTATTAAGAGTCAAAATCGATGGTCTTGAGGTAATGTGCTCGCCTCAGGACACAGCCGGGGTTTAAGGATTTTTCTTGAACAAAAAAAAAAAAAAATCCATAGCACAACTTCCTTCGAAGGGGAAATAAAGCCGTTGGTTTCCTGTCGATTCTGGCATGTAAAAGAACTCTAGAAGGTATGTGAAAACACCTTTACCGGAAAAATTGGTAGGACCTTTCGCTCTTGCTCAAAGATATTCTCGTGTGCTGATGTAATCATTTGGTTCATAAAATGCACGTTAAATATCTCATTTTTTTTTAAAAAAAAGCAAAGAAATAAGTGTTAGTACAAAATGTTATTTAAAAGAAATTATGTTGATTTTGGATTTTAAAAGCATTATTATTATTATTATTATTATTATTATTATTATTATTATTAGCACCGCGTCTTACTACCCGTTCGATTATACGCACTTACGCTAATGTGTAATGGTAGGGTGATTGTGAGATGAAATGGAGGACCTACAGTTTAACGTGGGATCCGAACCACGGTTGAGGTCTGGCATACCACATATTCACAGTTGTAATTAATACACGTCTTGTCAGAGGTGAAGGAAGGGTTTGGTAATCAGATAAATCTGTGCCGGGACCAGAGATTAAACCCCAGACCCCCAGCACAGAAGTCTGGCACCTTACCCTGGACCACCAGGTCACCATCACTGCCTTGTTACTTCTTTCGGTTTTACACAAATGTACTTATCACCCTAAGTTGTTTGGGCTGAATAAGGTTAAATTTAGAAGAGGTTTACCCACAATTTTGTGGAAATATGGTAAAAAAAAATTAATAAACACCTCTATTAGAATCTTTTCATGATAGGTTTTTACCTGGATGACAGTTCAACAATCATATGTTTAGGTTTTGGGTTGCCAACATTTGTAAAATATCACTGTTTTGTTAAAAATGTTAAGTTTTTTAAATCATATATTATATTTTACATTAAAAATAACGTAAGCTAAAGTTTTCTCATACTATTTCATTACTTTTAATAATTTATTTCTATCCAATCCAAAACAATTTTTTAAACATATTTATTCTCTGTTTTGGAATGTTATCTATGACGTGTAATATAGTGCATATATGAATACAGTTTAATACAGGCATTGTATTTACTTGGAAAAGAGAAAATACTTGTCATCTTTTTATCTATATATAATAAATTATTTTATGATTATTTTATTGTATTTCTAAATATTTAACTGAATAAAATATTTTTATCCATTGCGTGGGTGAATCATTCTAAAGAACTTGTTTCCATCATGTCCAACCACATGGTTTAAAGTCATCAGTCGCCATTTTGAAGCTATGTTACTCAGACTGTTTGTGAAAGTTCTGTGAATAGTGATTTTTTAAGTGGAATAAAACGATGAATAAACTTTGTGTTCGACCTCATATAAATATAAATAATATTGGCCTAAATTACTGTGGTTAACTATCACATTTAATACATTATCATATGTTTTCATTACAGTCATCCAAAGTGATAGATGTCAGCTGTCGGCGTAGGGATACAATAGTTACTATTTCTAGTAACTTTTTGAGCTGTCAAGCAAGTAAACTAAGATGGTGAATGTAGCCTACTATACACACATCGGGATTAGAAACCCGATCTTCCCATCATCGGCAGTCCAGAATGTTGTGAGAGTGACGCTTTATACCATTCGACCACTAAACCGTGGAATTTAGCAGTTATATTAAAAGGTATGAAATAAGACGGAGATAGATCGGTAGCTATTTTGTTTGCTTCGATAGAATGTTCAACATCGAGCTTATTGACAAGTTATGGAGATGTTTAAGGAAAGGAAATGTAACAAAAATTAATTAATATTTTAACAGCGTGTCTTACTAACCTTTCGGGTTAAGGATTATGAAGGTTGAATTTAAATAAAGTGTAACCACATTTGCGTGTAAGTATAATGGAAAACTGTTTAGAAAAAAAAACTCTCAGTACAAACTACCAATATTCGAACATCGATCCCCATATAATGAGTTGTTCAATATATTGCGTGAGTGACGCCTTAGACCGTTCGACTACTGAAGCGGGTAACAGAATAAATTTGCCCACACCAGGAAAGGAAAAAAAAATCACATTTTAGAAACCACCCTTGAGTACATCCTTCCGAGATTCGAATCTTGGCCTCCAAATCACCGGTGATCCAGTATATTGAGAGCCTGACGCATTTAAAGGTGTTACCACCAGGTGACGGGCGATTGACCTTGCTAGCTGGCTCTATAAACACGCGGACGGCCTCACAACTCATAAGGAATGAGAGGTTTCGAGACATTTCGTCATTTAGTGTCATAGTTTCACAGTTTCTCTAGGCGACGACACGACAGAGCCGCGGTCAGAAAATATCCCATGAATCATCATCATCAGTCGACGTAACCCGTCGCCATTGCTCCGATTAATACTGTAGAGGTCGTCCGTTAAAACATATAGGTGGCGAGGTCACGGAACACAAAGAGGGAGTTCTTTACGAGGTGATCTCTTACTCAACTCGGCCGTGGCATTTCGGTGGAGAAGTAAATAAGGATCAGAATAGGTGAGCAGGCGGGATAAATAACAGGCTTAGGGCCAGTTTCATAGTCAAATTTAGTACGCCTCAAGTGCGGTGCTACACTAAATACAAGACGACACCTACCTAGACCAGAATGGAATGGGCCAGTTTTATATGCGAGAACGGCCCATTCCATTCTGGTTTAGGTAGGTGTCGTCTTGTATTTAGTATAGCGCCGCACTTGAGGCGACCTAAATTTGACTATGAAACTGGCCCTAAGTCTAGTTTGGTTCACTTGTGATGGGGAGTTCACGCTTTATAATCCCGGCTGGCTGCTATAAAGGTAGTTTTTTTCCCTCCTTAAATCTAGAGTCGGCAACTTTTTTTTAACAAGGAGTCATTCTTTATCTAATTAAAATAAAACACGAATTCAAAGAGCCTTGCTTGCAGCCTAGTCAGCCCTAAATGCTTGGGTTTGTTTCATTTTAGTACATACAAGCATACCTAATCACGCTGTTCCCTTACAGGTAGGCAAGAAACTGTGTATATAGCTCCAAAAAACAACTACTCCATACTTAATCCATCCTAACTAACTTTCTCCACACTTCTCTATCCTTGCATACTCCCTTCGCTTCAACAAAATTCATACACCGAGTCATACATGAGCTTTCATTGTTAAAACTTTTAGGTTTATCTTTTTCACACATTCTTAAAAAACATTTAACCAGGTCTTACATGGCCTACCCCTTCCTTTTTACCTACACACACTCTACCTTCATATATTTTCTTCGTCCCTAGATCCACACTCATCCTCTCAACATACACAAACCCACGTAAGACGCTTCTTTCACCTCGACCTATTGGAATCCCTTTCAAACCGCACTCCTTCAACCCTTATTCATTACTGACTGTGTCTAGACTAGTTTTTACAGATACATTTCTTGCATCTCATTCCAACCGTATTCGCCTTGCTCTTGTGTTTCTCCCGACAAACCCGCGCTTCACACCCATAAAACAATGTTGGTGTTAACACACTTTTATATACTGCCAACTTGCCTCTTTCGATACTACTTCATTCCTTGCAAAACATACATCCAACAGTTCAAATCCATGGTCTATGTTTTGTTCAAGTTGTAATGTTAGGCTACATGAATACTGATCACACACTAACATAGGCGTGCGCAGGGTGTGGCGGTCGGGGGGTGACAGATGATAGACGAAGGGGATGGGATCGACGTCTCACCCCCTAACACCTCCCCTAAGAATATGTTTGATTATTTTTTCAAACAAATACAATAAATTAAAAATAATAAATAATCAACGTTTTATTTTACAAGATTATTCTATGAAAAACAATATTTATAGATAAACAATAACATCCACAGACTAGAAGGTACCCTTTATTAACTCGTTGACAGTGGTGGCTCATGTATAGGCAATGCGGAATTGCAGAAACACCTATTTCCACTTGATATTATCGATAACATTTAATAATAATGAGTCCTTTTTTCTTTAATTATTTATTTATTTTTGTAGTACAATATATATTCCTAAAGCTTAATGTCAGTATTTCAGAAGCCATCCCCTAGTTTATGAAAAAAATAAAAAAATCTTTGTATGGAACTGTGCGCTTCACAGTGCCAGCGACGTGGTATTTGATTGTTGTGCGCATGCGCACATAAGAGGGGGGTGGGGAGGAAGGCGGTACTGCCAGGTAGAGAGAGCACTGTTGCTCTCGCAGTGCCGGCTCTGGTGTGATGGTGGAAGGCAGTTTTTTTACTCAGCGTGTGTTGTGCTTAAAAACCGTGTATCATATTCTTGAATGTGATAAAGTGTAGAAGAGTGTAGAATTAGATTATTATTCTGCTTCCAGCTATTCTATTTGATTAATTTTATTTCGGTTATTTTATTTAACAGAAAGACTAAATGCGCTTGCACTAATTTCAATGGAGAAAAGTTTCCTCAATTGTCATCCAAAGATCAAGGCGAAAATTATTGAACTTTTTGCGCAAATTAAAACAGGAAGAATGGATTTCATTTTAAAATGAATAGATCAAAATTGAACTGTAACAATTTAAGTTAGAGTAAGTAAAGAAATGTTTGGGGTGTTTTTTTTGTTAAGATTTTATCAAGTTCCTGAATAAATTTTATTTTTATAAATGTTTTTTCCTTAAACACAATTTTAAAACAAATGCTAAAAAAATTCTGGAGCAGCACTACCATTAATTTTAGATACGAGCCGCCACTGCTCGTTAGTAATGACATCCACGTCTATATCCACAGCCAGACCTTTGTTCGATGAACGGGACCCCGAGGTAATGTGGCAGGATCTCAAACCTACATTATATTTATCAATGCTCTTTCTAAAATAATGTTAAGTACTTCGTCCTTTTTGTCACTCCAGCAACGCTTTTTTTTTTTNTTTTTTTTTGCTAGTGGCCATGGCATCCACTATGCACCCACCTATGCACGCCAGTTTATTTTTTACGTTAAATGAACGTTAAGTTGGTCTCAATACCGACACCACAGACAAAAGTTAGTGGAGTAAATATGAGCTCTCTGAGGGGTTCCCTGAACCGTATGACCCACCACCTTGGAAACAAGAGAGGTGGATTGTGGTTGATGTGCCCTCAGAGTCAAGATGGAGGAAGGCGGCTGCCCTGCAGCCCTCTGGTACCATCGGGGTGATGGAGTTCCCCGGCAGGAATGGAAATAAAATAGTTAAGTTGCAGTAGCCCCATGGCTTCTTTGGTACTGACTGACAGCTTACGGCTTTGAAAAGTTACCAGACTAAATTATACATCCCTACGCCGAACCATATGATCTGCAAAAACATTTGTTTAGAAGCTGTCACTTCTGACAGTAAAAATTTTGGTATTTACCTAAATGTTGACTGTCAGAAGTCAGCTGTGAGCTGTCAGTCAGCACCAAAGAAGCCATGGAGCTACTGTAGCTTAGTTTAGCTTAGTTTATTAGTTAGAATAGCTAAATTAGGGAGGTGGGAAACTAAGTAGTGGGTAGATAAGGACATTCAATTGCCAAGGGTGGAAGGAAGGGTGAAAACGGAAGTGTAGTGACTAGAAAGTAGGCGGGGCACAAATTCTGATAAGGCACCTCCACAGGTGGTTGATATGTGGATGTCCCGCCTCTGCTGGGTGGACTCGGGAGTGAAATTCCGGGCACTGTGGAGCGCCCAGCGGGGGAGGGTACCGGTGGTGTAATATAACTGAGGCGGATAAAATCGAACTAGGGATACTTGAATCGCAATTAAATTAAGAGCCAAATATGTTTTATAATTTTAAAAAGGAAATTCATATTGTAATTGTAAAAAGTAAAAGTAAAAACTTGTGGAAAAAACGGCCCGGATTTAAAGTTTGTAAGTTAACGTACCTGTAAACACTGAATAAAAAAAAACTACCGACAATATATTTGGACTGATAGAAAACAAATTGTTCATTTAAATTAAACACAAACATTTAGGGCTGATTAGGACGCAAGTATTTGCAATGGAGGCCTTACCGGAAATACAAAATAAAGTGTAACAATAGATTAAGACGTTTCAGAATTCGCGAGACGTGGACAAAACTGTACCGAAGAAGTTGTCTGCATACCATAAACAAACAAATGAAGTAATAAATATCCGTGTTGACTGACGTTGCTCGCAAAATGATTGGCTGGATATATAAAACACGTGGGTAGCCTTCACTTAACGTTCCCATGACGATAAAGCTATCCTCTGGACATATTTGAATTTAACTGCATCGTGATGGCTTCCATTTAAAAACACAGGGCTAACTTTTACTTTACGTGAACATTACGTGAACATTAAGTGAACGTCCCGTGATCGTTGATCGTGGTAATGGCATTATTGAAGATAGGAAATCACAGTTATAAATGACATGGGTAAAAAAACACTCAATGAACTTATCCAAAATTTGACTCTTGGCCTCTACGTCACTGTCAAATTAGAAAAGGACCAGTGATTTGGGGTTTTTGAAACTGTTTTTAATCACTGAGTTTTACTACCCGTTCGGGTTATATGTAAGTGTACTAATTACGCTAATGTGTTAGGGGTGAGGAAGATTGAATCTAGAGGAAGTTTACCAGCGTTTGGGGTGGAGAGAGAGTGGGAAACCATTTAGAAAAAACCACCCTCAGTACATTATTATTATTATTATTATTATTATTATTATTATTATTATTATTATTATTATTATTAGCACCGCGTCTTACTATCCGTTCGGGTTATCCGCACTTACAATAATGTGTAATGGTAGGGTGATTGTGAGATGAAATGGAGGACCTATAGTTTAACGTGGGATCCGAACCACGGTGGAGGTCTGGCATTCCACACATTCACAAGTTGTGATTAATACACG
>CABEEJ010000241.1:98933-117762 GCA_901482245.1 Timema douglasi | reverse complement strand
CCCACACTCTCAGTACCTCAACTGGGATCGAACCATGATCTCCCCATCATCGGCATTCTAATCTATTGCGACAGTAGCGCTCTAGACCATGAGGCCACCTAAGTGGATTGTAGATTTATTAAACTTTCTAGCCGTCCGGAAAAAGATCTTTCAACCGTTATCTGACTGTAATAACTGCTACAGGGCCACTTTACACTTTTTTTATTTTATGACGTACAAAGAAGCATTTCTACCGTCGGAAGTTTGTTGCGTGTAAAGAGGCGTTGTAGAGGCTTCCTGAATTGGCATCAGCACCATCTCACCTTGTCTGAATTCCAGTACTTCCTCAACCTTGAAGGACCTCCAGTGGACAGAAGAGTATCGTCCTATCTCTCTCTAGCAAACTATACTCGTCTCACTCTACACACAAAGCGAAGCTATATAAGCTAGCCTATACTTGCGCGCGGGAACAATCCGTTTAAGTTCACCACTTTGGTGACTACAAACACAAATTGTTTTGTTTTTTTACAAACTATTATCATAATGGGGGTGTTCCGAAAATTGGTATGTATTACAATATATATTAGAGTGTTTAATCATGAAATTAATATCTTAATCTGTATTTTAATTTACTTTTAATGTATTATTATTATTATTAGCACTGCGTCTTACTACCCATCCGGGTTATACGCACTTACGCTAATGTGAAATGGTAGGGTGATTGTGAGATGAAATGGGGGACCTACAGTTTAACGTGGAATCCGAATCCCCACATTCACAAGATGTATTGTCAGAGGTGAAGGAAGGGTTTGGTAATCAGATAAATCTGTGCCGGGACAGAGGATTGAACCCCAGCCGCCAGCATAGAAGTCTGACACCTTACCCCTAGACCACCAGGTCACCTACTTTTAATATAACTTTTAATTTATGGTACATTGTTATTTAACGTTATTTCTATAATCACATCATATTCCTCATTCGACCTAAAACATTTCTTAACACCAGTACACCTAACACATCACACTCAACACTAGCACTTCCATAATTACAGATAAGATAGCAAGACGAATCCGTATACAAATATATATAAAATCTTCACCATCCCGTTGGAATCGAACCAGGCTCTCTTAGATATGACCCCTTAACTTTGATTAAGGTTGTTTCTGTTTACCTTTATTTAAAATGGAAGGTAGCCATAGTTTGACTCCCGGTGGGGCTAGGAGTTGTTTTAATCAATATCTTGGTCATTCACTATTCCCCTGAGATTTGTTTTAATAACTGTACTTTAATTAACAACATATTTATTTGAAGTTAATTTAATTCGAGTAATTTAATAACTGTATTTAGGTCAGTTTACATATTATTATGGGCTTATTTTTTAAATTAATTATATTATGTATCGTTATGGTCGAGTGGTTAAAAAAAAGCATAATAAAAAACTTATTATTTCTAAATAATATAAAATATATTATTTATTAGCTTACCTTAGTATTCTAGTATAAAAAGGTGTCGTCATAAGCTAGTTTTATTTATATGCAGTGTGATTATACCTTTAAATGTGGGTATACCTATAAGATCCACGTCAGTAAACTTATTACTATAATAAATAACAGTATTTTATGTCGTTAGTTATAATAAATAATTTATACAAGATCTATTTTTACAATTTTATAAAATTTATCTCAATGGCCTTAAATTATAATAAAAAAGGCACATTCTAAAATGTCATATAAACAATATCTTAAATTGCATTTAAATCTATATTGAATTGGTTTGAATTAAAATATTATTATGAAGGTCTTATTATAGATTAACTAAATTCATATTACTATCCAACTACTGATACAAATAAATCAGTTATTTACAGTTATTTACAGTGTTTTACTTAATAATGGAGGAAATTAAATATATATGCTTTTAATTATTCAAAGTTTGATAAATATCGTAATGGTTTGCATAATATATTAACGTGTCATATATTAATTAGATTAATTAAATATTCAATTGACCATAAGTACTTTCCCTGTTTAATACGGGTGGTAATAAAACTTTCACATTTTATTTCGAATATTAATTAGTCAATTATAATATTGGGTCATTTATTCTACACATTTATTAAAATAAAATAATATATATGTATAATCCAATTTTCTTACTAATGGACATATCTGACAGCTAGACAAACTACTGTATCTACCTTCACGTATCCATACGTCAAGTCATGGGATTGATATTGTCACTACCGATAAAATGGCACTAATATAATAGTAGCATGTTATCAATGTCGCTTGCAAAATAAAAGTGTGTATTTTCTAAAAGCTGCTACAAATATCCATTTGTAATAAAATCAAGGTATATTTATCAGGCAAATGCCTGCATTGGTGGGCACGTGGGCTAAATTTCAAGCTCATCTAGTATGTTTTTTCAGTCACGGTGAAGTAATTTCGGTAGTCTGTACTAAGTATAGTTTATCACCTTTCCTTCATGCCAATGTGGGTACCTTTATTCTAAAACACTTCCTTGCTCATCTCTAACCAATTAGAGTAGTTATCATAATATACGCGGATAATTTGACCGCATTGACGGTCTAAGTTCACTGACAAAAGGAATTGCCATGTCGAAAGACAGAACACCTAATAAATAATAAATAAAACCTGCACATGGTATTAAGACGCGGTGATTTTGTTTATCACAATGTCTTACTACCGGTTTGGTTATATTCATATATACTAATTACGCTAATAAGTCAGGAATGAGAAAGATTAAACTTAGAGAAAGTGTATTCACATTTGAAGGGAGAGATTGAGTGAAAAACCATTTTGAAAACAACCTCAGTATATCCGACTGGGATTCAAACCCCTCTCTCCCTAACATCATTAGTACACTCTATTGATAGAGTGGCGCATTTGACAATTCTACCACTGAGTCAGGTTTATTTGGCAGAAAATTAAAACCACATGTGACAAATTAGTGTGGTTTGACCTTGAAACGACAGCCCTTTCTCCAATTACACGAAACCGCACTCTCATACGATAAAATACCAGCCAGCACTCTTTCACAAAGAACACAACGTGAAAAGGCGTGGAACCTTAACAGGAAACTATTTTGGACTCGATCTCGGTGTGAAGGGGAAGAGGAGGTGAGGGGGGGAGGGGGGTTGAAGTGGTAAAGATTTGAACACCCACTCGTTATACCTTTTAACAACTTTGGCAACCCGTAATAGCAATAATTTTCAATCATTTTTCGGCTACTTAACTCCTCATTCGTAAACACTTATCACAAGTACAGTAAGAATTTGGTTTTTCAAAATAAATAAATATATTAATAAAACTAAAACCCTTCTCTATATTTGTACTAAAGTTTTAAAAAAAACTTCTTCTGATGATATGTTTTTTCCATCATTTCATTTATTTGAAGCATTTAACATGCACACTGATTCATTTGATTATATAAGCACAAGATAATTTCTTTGAGCTAGAGTGAAAAGACCTACCAATTTTTTTGGAAATGCTTTTTCTCATACCCTCCAGGTTTATTTTACACGTCACAATCGACGGATTTACTATCCCCCTCCAAAGGAAGTTGTGCTACGTACGGATTTTTATCGTTCAAAAAAAAAATACTTTAACCCCTGCTGGGTTTGAACCCACAAATATCTGGTACGGAGGGGAACACTCTATCCTAAAAACACCACGTTCGACTTTTTCATATCAATATATTTAATTATTCCAAACATTTTAAACCAATATCTATTTTAATAGCTTCCCAATCACCGGAATTAATTTTATTTAAGTTTGAGCACAAAAAGAGAGATAAAATATTAACAAAAATACAGAAATTATAATGATTTTAAAATACATCAAACATATATCCAACAATAGATAATGATATTTCTGGACTTGTTTCAAAGAAAACATTTTTATAGTATACATTAGGTACCAGTTGGAGAAAAAAAAAGGCTGTCATCACTAAATTATGTTCGTGTAACCCTTAAAAATGCGTCCAAAATAGTATAAAACAACTGATCTTAGGAGTTACTTTAATAATATACTAGATTTCCGATGACGGGAAGAGCGGGGTTCGAATCCCATTAGGGTGTACTAGAGAATGTTTTATTCCTAAAAGGCTTCCCACACTCACCTCCACCCAAAACCGGGTACATTTCCTCCAAATTCCACCTTATTTATTCTTAGCCGAATCGTTGGTAACGTACTGGTCCTCCGCCTCCAGATGTGTTTGGTTCGTATCTCTACTGTAAATTATCAAAGTAGTCATTATTCCATGCTTAGAAATTACTACATTTATTTTTTATTTAGCAACGCGTCCTAATAACCGTTCGGGTTATAACCATGAGTACTAATTACGCTAATGGATTAGGAATAGGGAAGGTTGAATTTAGAGGAAGTGAACCAGCATTTGCGTGGAGGGAGAGTGGAAAACCATTTAGGAAAAACCCTCCCCAGTTCACCCGACCGAGATTCGAACCTCGATCTCCCCGCTATGCCACCGAGGTGGGTAGAAGGTACTAAAGAACCCAGATATTTACTTATAGATGGCAATAGGGTGGGAAGGGGGGGGGGAACCACCGCAATTATTAAAATGTGTTATTTTAATAATTTTTTTCAGTTTAATTTTTTTTGGGGGTGGAGGCACTTAATTCTCTCTCTTTCTCTGTCTGTCTACGCAATTGCATGTATAATTCCTATAAATATAACCTCTATAGTCCCAAAAACCACCAGAGAGTAATTAGTACATAAGGTTACCTGGCGGGGTAAGATGTCAAACTTCTGTGCTGGGGTTCCGGCGTTCAATCCTCGGTCCCGGGACAGATTTATCTGATTACCAAACCCTTCCTTCACCTCTGACAAAGACGTGTATTAATCACATCTTGTTAATGTGGGGAATGCCAGGCCTCCACCGTGGTTCGGATCCCATGTTAAACTGTAAATCCTCCATTTAATCTCACAACCACCCTTACCATTACACATTAGCGTAAGTGCGTATAACCCGAACGGGTAGTAAGACGTGGTGCTAATAATAATAATTATTATTATTATTATTTGTACATAAGCGTATAATATATACGAGTAGTAGTAAAGCAAGGTGATAGAAAAAAAACCTCGACACTTTGCTAAATGCTATATTTGTTATTGGCACTGAGAGGTCGATGACATCGATATTATCTGTCCAGCTTTTTACTTTCCAGTGTGGGGATACACCGCAATAATTTCGGCCTTCAAGGTCCACTGACTAAACAAACATAGTTGTTACCTTTCATTTCCTGGGCTGTAATCTGTATTCGGACCATTATGTGAGCTTGACTTGTCTCGAGAATACTGGAGCAATTTCACATGCATGCTACACCTTCCATTATTCTATGGTAGGATTCTGGTAGGAAGAAGCTTTTAGCTACCTACTCTGTGGCAATAGGAACTTGAAATATAATTGTAATACTTATAAAAGTACGCCACCTGTATCTATCTTGAGCTAGTTATATCCATTCCACCTTATTACACCCTATCCCTATCTTGAACTATTTCTATGCAGTCCACCTCATTACACCCTATCCCTATCTTTAGATAGTTCTATCCAATCCACCTCATTACACACAATCCCTATCTTGAGATAGTTATATCCAGTCTATCTCATTACACCCTATCCCTATCTTGAACTAGATATATACAGTCTACCTCATTATACCCTATCCCTATCTTGAACTATTTCTATCCGGTCTACCTCATTACACACTATCCCTATCTTTAACTATTTCTATACAGTCTACCTCATTACATCCTATCCCTATCTTGATCCAAATATATCAATTTCATATTACTACACGATATTTCTTTCAGGTTCATTTTAATGTTAATGTCTAATGTAACTTCTATAATTATTTCTTGCTTTTGAGAGACATCCAAGCTATCATTGGCATTGATCAGTTCCAAATATTTCACAAAGGTGAACACGTGAACAAAGTTTCGTATTGTCTGGTTCGACGGTGAATGGAAGACTAAAGTTAAAATCCGGGACAGGTGAACTGAGGTGGTGTTTTTAGAATCTTTACTCTGGATTATTTCCCCACTCTTACTTCTCTTAAATGTTGGTACACTTCCTCTAAATTATATATTTATTGTAACTATTTCCTTATTGTAAATATGTGAATATCTAGGATGGGTATTAAATGGGGGAGGGGAGGGTAATAATACACAAATCACTCAAACAAATTTTCTGCATTTATTTAATACTTTAAATCCACACAAAATAGAAAAGATGATTTAAAAAAGTATTTGTTTGAATAATATTTTAAAAATCTATCCCAATTATTTAATAAAAGGCCTCTACTAACGATAGTACTCCTTATAAAGTCAAGGTTATGTCATTGTTTATGACATTGATAAAAACTTTATCAAAATACGGTATCTTTAGATCTATAAAATAAGTATCTAGATAAATACTTCCTGAACAATACAACTATCTCCTTTACAGGATTATTAGAATTTCTTCATAAAAACCAGAGCTATGATATTGAAACCAAACACACCTCTTTATTTCATTCGTTCTTAGCCACATATATCAATTATTAAAATATGATAATTTATAAAAAAAATGGTCACACAATAGAAGTTGTCGACCTTGGAAGAAAACAAATTAACATGCATCGCGTGTTTGCGAGATTTTATTTTGCGGTGTGTTTTACTACCCGTTGGGAGTATCCCCATAATTTCACTAAAAGGTACAGGATGGAGAAGGTAGTGTTTAAAGGACTTATACCCCTATTTGCTTAGAGGGAGGGCGGTAAACAATTTAGGAAAATAACACCTCAATAAACTCTGCTTAGAACAAGCCAGATAATACGATACTGACGCCTTTATCTGAGAGATTATCGGTGCCAATAGCTCAATATATGGTATGGTTACTAAATGTCTCTTCCTCCTCGAAGCATCATACTACCCAAATGTGCTACACACTTCCAGTGTACAGGGGAAGTAGGGGGAAAGTCCGATTTTAACACAAATGTAGCTAGTGCTTCCATCTGTTAGAAAATCATTAAACCTTTTTTAATATACTTTAGATTATGGTTAAAAAAGGTCTCTGTTATATTTAAATTTATTTAAAAAAGTTTTTTCTGAGGGTAATTATGGGGTTTGAGATATAAAAGTTGTATTGGAAAATGTGTGAAATGTGAATATCACCCCCTTTTTCCCTAGTACCCTTTATTTTAATTAGGTCAAAATAGTAGGAAACAGGAAGGTAGAGCTATATATTAAATGTACCAGTATCTGCATGAAGGGAGTGTAGGAAGCAATCAAGGAGAAATTATTCCACAGTATACTGGGCTTGAATTTGGGCCCCAACCTCTGCTTCGCTAAAAAAAAAACAGACTATATGTGCTTGATTAGTCTGCGTGCCCACCGATGTAGGCCTGGCATGTCTTGATTTTCCACCTCTATTTAGAACTGGAGCAATATTTTATTTAGCTAGGCAATTAAAAGTTTTGCCATAAAAACTGCAAATAAAAAACTGGCCTTTTCTCGCGTCCCCTTCTACCCCACAGTAAGGTAATTAGAAGAGACCAGTTGGCCGAGTTTTTGCAACATGTGTCTCTTCGGCCTCGGACTTGGTCCAGTTATGATTGTCTGCCTTTGGCTAAACACGCCTTGAAATTATCAGGTGGGGCCGCTAAGGGCATACACATAACCACATACCTTAACTCTATATATCAAGGTCAAGTCTGATCAAACAAGTCAAACACAAATCGCACAACAACCACTACCTGTATTTTCTACGTTAACCAAGAAGGTCTCATATCAAGTTACTCGTGCTTTCGTTTAAGTAACTTTTTAAAGCACGTTTTAACACCTAGGTTACCTAAATCGGTGGGCACATGGTTTAAGACGTTACTCTCTCAATAGACTGCATTGTGGCTGACTGAGAGCTAGGGGCTAGAATGCAGGTAGGGTAAACTGAGAGTTGTATTTCCTGAGGGGTTTCCCAATTTTTATGCCCGTGATTAAGGGTGTATTTCGTATATTGTTTACCTTCCTCGTATCATCCCCGTTAGTGTGAATTTATGGACACCCCTGGTAGGCAGTAGGAGCCGTATTCAAGAACGAGGCTAAGCGTTGGAATACACCACCAGTATTTTGTAGATTAGACATTTCCTGGTCTTCAACTGACAGTGGAGGATATGTAGCCGTCTTCTGAGTTTGGTGGGCACCATGTAGATATGGTTACTTCATCCCGATGAGCTGATAATTATGATTATAATTAGTATGTAGTGACAGTAGAAGTATTTAACCTAACCTAAGCCTAATCAACCAGACCATGGCAACCACAGGAATAATTCCTCTTCGGGGAAAAAATACCTTTAATACCGCTGAGATTGAGCTCGGGACCCAGACAAGAATGATGACCACAATATCAAGTGGTAGGCCGGTATGAGTGTTGAGCTGCAGGAAAGCATTTTCTACTCAACTCTAACTTGTACTCCACTCCACCTTCTGTTTAGCTCGGCCTCGTTCTTGCACACTGACTTAAGGGCCTTGGCCCTGTCAAGTGAAAGTTTAAAACCTATTTGATGGGATGGTAGGCGGGAGGGTGAAAGGCGTGGCGTGGCGTGGCTTCACAACCGACCAAAGTATCCTTCCGCGCCAACAAGAACAGAAATATCACGGAAACCGTATACGGCGCTAGTTACCGGACAGGTCTTGCGGAAAAAGCATATGTTTGGAAATACAAGTTTTCTCGAGAACGAGTGAAATGCTTATGTTAATATTTTCAACACCCCTTCTAAGATAATGTACTGATGTTTATTAATTGTTACATTTTCCTTTTCTTTTTTGTTATGAAGCTGGCAATTCTCTATTGAAAAATGTCAATTTTATTGATATTTTATCACTATTAAATTATGGCGCAGATAATATTATTTGTGAGGACGGAGATGCCAAATGTTGCGAATTAGTTTCCCAATTAAATCCAGAATCTCTAGCGGCATTATTTCCGCGACTTTAAAAGGCTATCTTAAGCTAAATATGGAGTTAAGGTTATCTTCATAGTATAATTACGTTAAATGGCTTTGTCACAACGATAACCAGTTGTCAGAGATCAACATTTCCTGATTGTTCACCGCGAATAAGTCACTCCCATCCAAGGTAATGAGCGTGAGGAATGTGCATAAACTTTCATTTAGAGTCAATAATATTGCAAAGTATTTATTTATAATCTATTTCCTCCATTTTAACATTAAAAAACCCCATTCCAATAGCATTGATGAAGTGATGTAAATAATTTGTCTGAGGTACCACGTACGGGTCCGTGAATGTGAAAGGTTTTTCAAGCTAAATGGATCTAGTTGAATACTTTGTAAAGTGAGAGAACCAACTCGTTCATATGATATATGCTGAATATTATAGTAAGCTCGTTCTGAGAGGCCTTATTTCCTACTATAAAATAAGATTCTGGTAAGAAGTAAGGCCTCAATGATTAGGTTTCCTGACAAACCAGGCGTTTTATTTTTTTCTTATCCATCTTAAACACACACGCTAAGCTCATTACTAACACAAATTACACAAATACTAGATCCTCCCCCCTCCCCCCTTACCCGTATTATTATTTTCAACACACATATTGAAGAATCATCATAGACTACCATAAAATATGAGTGACTATCGACATTTTTATGAGTAATAAATTAAATTTAAAAAAAAATTATATTAAATTTTCAAATTAAAATATAGCCTATGCTATTCGCTGATAATGTAGCTTTATATTGGTGAAATAATTTTTTTAAATCGGTCCAGTAGTTTTTGAGTTTATCCATTACAAACAAAAAAAAACTTTCCTCTTTATAATATTAGTGTAGATGAAACGAGAAAGAGTATTTCAGACTTGTTTAAAGATTCTAAAACATGTGATCATATAAAATTATGTAAAGCACAAAACAACTCATAGTATTCCACACCAAGAGTTCAGAATTTTGTAATATAAAAAGAACGATTTTACGAAAATAAGACGACTTAATACGATCGGCAATATTTAAAACTCAAGGATAGCAACTTTAAGGAGGGAAATCACAAGTTAGATTGGAGCATGGCAATATTCACCATTTCTGGATAACCTCGAAATATCTCAGGGATAGGACCATTGGTAGATTTTTTATTATTACTAACGACGTTACCTACTTGGTAGTTTCAAAGCTATTTTACCAAGAGGGTTGCACGCGAGTAAGCATTCTAAGTATTATCACAATTAGATGTCAGTGTATGAAATAGAGAGAGATGGAAGAAAATTGAGCAGTTAACACTTCAAGGCTTCTTGTCTCGGTACTGATGACACTCTCTTCCTCCAACGAGTATAAACACTCACTCTACTATATGCGCCTGGATAGCATTGACTTGGATTTCAAAACTACATTTTTTTTTTAAATTTATATACTAGATATACATATGCTTCCACATATTTAAAAAAAATCTAAATCATAAATTTATAATCATTACTGGACCAAATAGTCTAAGTTGTAAAGGAATACTAAAAAAGTTGTTTACAAAATAATTCTTTAAGGTCAAAAAACTAATTTGATGACAATTTAAGATCAATTTGAGAACTATTCAAAAATGTATGGTATTTGTTTCAGTGTTATATCTTTAGAACTCCCAGAATAAAATTTAAATTCATTAAAATAGGAAATCCTATCTTGACTTGCCACTACGTAATATGTAGGCAAATCCTTAAGGTAATAGAATAGACAAGCAGAAATTAATAAACGCCAAAAAACAAGCGAATTTATAGCGTTCCTGAGCGCGACTCTCTGGCAGTAGGAGAACAAACAAGGAAGAAGGAGAATACAAATGACAATACAATTTGAGTTGTGACACCCCATATTAAATGGCATTGATCGATTCACAAAGAACCATTCTACGCTCTTAGCTTCCCGATAAATTAGGCCTTAAAGATCAACCAAAAAAAGTTGACCTGGCGGTCTAGGGGTAAGGTGTCGGACTTCTGTGTTGGGGGTCCGAGGTTCAATCCTTGGTCCCAGCACAGATTGATCTGATTACCAAACCCTTCCTTCACCTCTGACAAGACATCTTGTGAATGTGGGGAATGCCAGGACTCCACCGTGGTACGGATCCCACGTTAAACTGTAGGTCCTCCATTTCATCACACAATCACCCTACCATTACACATTAGCGTAAGTGCGTACAACCTGAACGGGTAGTAAGAAGCGGTTCTAATAATAATAATAATAATAATAATCAACCAAAATATGAGTAAATATCAAATTTGTTGAACTATGTGTACAATTTTATGTACACCTATGTAAGGAGCCATAGAAAATATGTGTGTGTTCATTCCAGTAAACATCAAACTCTTGTACTGCTTTTGGCAATAACTAACCTAAGTGCAACATCTGATTGGAAATATCTCAGCTACGTTCCAGTGCTGTTCATGTTTTCACAGTTAATAAACATTCTTATGGTTCCCTTTAGAATAAGTACGGTATTTATAATGAAATGAAATATTGACCATTAAATAATGACAAACCCTATTGATGTGAAAATTTACGTAACAAATTTTGGAAAAGGTGGGTGGAGGGGGTCAGGCTAAATGTTTACTTGGTGTTGCATGGGGGGAAGGATGGGTGAGAAGGGTTAAAAAAAAAGGTAGGAAAATATCGTTACGTGGCTTATAGATTATCCCCAAGTGAATGACGTAGGAAGTAATTCAGTACGAGACGGATTTATGTATATTTTGGTGTTTTCTTTTCTTCAGACGCTTGGCGTCTTCACTGTGACATTATTGTGCGTGGCGCAGGCCCAGTACAACAATAACAACCAGTACACGACGCCGGTACCCATTCTGAAACAAATCAACAAACACAACGAGGACGGTTCTTACAGCTACGGATATGAGGCCGCCGATGGCTCCTATAAGATCGAGTCCAAACACCCTACTGGAGAGGTAAGACTTCGTGTGTGCGATACAGACAAAGGCCGCCGTCTCGTATTGTCTGGGGTTTAGCTGGGATGGCTTATGGTCAGGGTCTCGAATTTATAGATGGATGTACAATGGTGCTTCTTCTGCCCGATTTGGTTTGCTTACACGTAATTATTGGTAAATTCCCTACTAAATTCATTCGTCCTCATCTTTAATAATATTGGTTTGGATCTAAGGATGGGTTGTAAGTCACAGTAAATCAAAAAACCTTTTTTTATGCAAGACCTAGCAATAAAATCTATATTTTGTTTATGGGTTCAACCTAATAACCAGATGATATGATTTTAGGTCTAGGGATGAATTTGACGTATTAGTGCCCTGGGTTAGTTTGGCTTGTGTGTGAATATATACATTCGATTTCTCGTTGGCGGTGGAGCCCCCAAACCCCCTGTGAGTTTTCTTTACAAGTGGATGTAAACTAATGTAATTCCAGAGCCATTTTTTTTTATATATATATCTTACCGTTTAGCCACAAGAGACCTCCAAAGAAAGGTCTGCACCGACTTTAAAGTTGCTCCACCATTTTGATTTCTTTTGGAGGGGGGGGGGGGGAGGGGGGTGAGCCTNGGTAGGGGGTTAGACTTTTTTTTTAAATTGGAATTTTCCCGTCGGTTACAGATTATAAGCTATAAGTTTGCCAAATTTCAAGTGTCTAGCTCATCTGGAAGTGGGTAAACATTAATGTCAGTGAGTGAGTCAGCCATGTGGCTTTATAGTAGTATAATATACAGTAACCCCATGATTTCTTTGGTGCTGACTGACAGCTCACAGCTGACTTTTGACAGTCAAAATTTTGGTATAATACCTAAATTTTAACCATCAGATGTGACAGCTGCTAAACACATGTTTTTGCAGATCATATGGTTCGGCGTAGGGATACATAATTTGGTCTGGTAATTTTTCAAAGCTTTTAGCTGTCAGTTGTGAACTGTCAGTCAGCACCAAAGAAGCCATGGGGCTACTGTACTTTGCTGATACAGCTCCTCTGTTTCTACAATTATCAATTCACCTTTCCCATGAGTTTTTTAAGACCCATTCTCACCCTCCCATGATAACAACTGACTCGTGTAGTTAGTATAGCTTGAACCAGAAAGTAAAGTTTAAAGAAATGGGTCAACTTTCTCTTGGGTAAGATTGTAGACTGATCTTTTCTTCTTTTTTTTTGCTGCGCAGGTTTACGGCAAGTACGGCTACGTAGACGACAGTGGCTCCGTAAGAGAGGTAGAGTACGGTGCGTCACGACGTGGGTTCGAACCCTCCGGCTCTGACATCAACGTCCCCCCTCCCACTTTGCAGAACAGCTACACCGGCTCCAACAGCGTTTCCGGCAACGATTACGACGACGGTCAGTACCACGAGGACCCCAGTGTCTACTACAAGAACACCAACTACAACAGCGCTCCTAGGCAGAGTTTATTCAACAACCCCGCTCCTGCACCTCAGCAGAACTATAACTACAACCCCCCTGCCAGACAGCAGCAGTATTACGACCCCCCTGCACCTCAGAGGAGTTACTACAATCCTCCTGCTCAGCAGTACAATCCTCCTCAGCGGTACAATCCTCCTCAGCAGTACAACGCACCGAGGCCGGCCCCCGCAAGGGTTGACCCCAACCAGTTCGCCGGACACCCGGCCACCAGTTTCGACGTCAACACCGGCTCTTACAGCCTCTCATATTCCGGATAATGCGTCTAAAACTCTTTAACCAGTCTCCGGTCAACACGAAG
Source organism: Timema douglasi (assembly GCA_901482245.1). Classification (NCBI taxonomy): domain Eukaryota; kingdom Metazoa; phylum Arthropoda; class Insecta; order Phasmatodea; family Timematidae; genus Timema; species Timema douglasi. Next base: position 104,059 of record CABEEJ010000241.1, on the reverse strand, counting down.
GTGGAAAAAGGTATCGGAAAATACCGTTAATCTTATCAAATGCTCTTTAAGTTTGAGTTGTTTTCAATGAAAATGGTGCTAATTTGTGATTCTTAGATGCTTATCATCATTTACAACTGAAATAAGGGAAGATTTTGTCCAAGAAAGAGCTAAGACCATAACTTTTTTTATATATCAAATAAAAGATTGTGTGCTTTTTTTAATGTGGCTGTAATCGATAAAAAATAATCAGAACTGTATTAATATGATTAAATAATAAACACCAAGGTAAAAAAATTCATAATATTCCATTCACTTAAGCGTCATAATTGCTATTTAACTAATAGTTCAACTGAATAGTCATTTATACTCTGATCTGACTTCTTATTTGGTAGGTTAAATTCTAAGTTCTAAGTTGTAGTACTAGTAGTAATGATCAATAAATACCAACAGAAACCACATCTAAGTAGATGGCACACTGACGCTTTTCAATCGTCCATCGTGAAACCGCTTGCATTTTTTATCGTCTAATATTGGGGTTGTTTGATTTTTTTAATAATAAGAGTAAGTATGTAATCTTAAACCAAAAACTCTTTTATAAGTACCTTTTGTCAAGCATTATTTGCATTTGTTCAATAGTAATAGTACGGTTTTATTAATAAATTAATAAGCATTGATGAACTTAGAGTAAGCTTAAAGTGAGATGAAAGTTAGTGCTAGCTCTTATTAAAAAAAACCGTGGCCAACTTATATAAAATATTGGTTACATTTAGTTTGATTTTCTACATTTTGTCATCTCAACAAGTTTTTGAGTGGTCATTGGTTTAGGTGACTTTTTATCTTAATCTGAAAAGGTTTTTTATTTTAATCTGAAAAGGTTTTTTATTTCAAATGCCATCATGCTCATGCCAATTATTTAAGTACTGAAAAATACCAACAAAAAATAAGGGGGGAAGTCACATTACACACAATTTTTAAGACAACTTTTATATCCCAAACCCCAAAAGGACCCCAGCAAATACATGTTTTTATAATAATCTAAATAGGACAGATACCTCTTTTAACCATAATCTAAACTGAATTAGAAAGTTCTCATGATTGTCTAACAGATTGCAGCAGTAAAATTATACTTTCCCATTTTTTACTCTTTACCAGTCAAGTTTTGAGAGTATTATGTGTATAAAATTAACCGAATCGTATCAACTAACATAAAATTTTATTTCAGCCAAATATTACATTTTTTTAAATAAAAAACAGCAAAAATACTGACAATAACTAACCTACTTTTCCATCCCAATTTGGTAATGTTTATAAATAGTAAAAAGACGAGATATTTAGAACGTATTTTTCTTGTACAAAAAGTTCCTTGTAAAAGTAACTACATTAACCAAAATAGAATGATGTGAAATTATATCAGTTAATTGGTAAGTTAATAACCAAGCGACTTCCGGCCAGCATTTTTTCTTCCTGTTTTTAATTTCAAGATACAGCTAGAATATAAGAAATCTAGTCGCTTACAACAAAAGTTTTCAAATATTGACAAAACCAAATACTCTCCTCAACCAATAGTAGTGTAGTTGTTTTTAAAATAAATTTATCAAAAACCACACACAATGTTAGTTAACTGAATCATTTCAACTATTTATTTCTTTATCTGTAGGTCTTTGTAAATTTCAATAGCTTAATGAATTTATATCCCTACTATTATATGAATTTGTTTCTTAGTATAGTCAGTAATCACTAATTATTTATGAATATGTTGTACGCAATTAGCGATTTACAGTACTTATCGTTGATATTTTCAATAAAAAAACATAAAAACTTGTTCTAAATCTTATTTTTAAAATAAATTTAATTTTAATGGTTCATTGCCACACTTAGGCCTACACTTACTTACGCCACCATATTCCTATCTTGAACTAGTTCTATCCAATCTACCTCATCACACCCTATCCCTATCCTGAGATTGTTCTATCCAATCAACCTCATCACACCCTATCCCTATCTTGAGATAGTTCTATCCAGTCCCTCATCATTACATCATATCCCTATATATAGCTAATTCTACCCAGTCCACCTCATTACACCCTATCCCTATCTTGAACAAGTTATAGGCCATTCCACCTCATTACACCATATTCCTGTCTTGTGCTAGTTCAAACCGGTTCATCTCGTTAGATCCTATCTCTTTCAGATTCATTCCATCTCCCATCTGCGTCTAGGTCTTCCCATTGGGTTTTCCAGTCAGTACCCTGAACAAGGTTCTAGAATCTCCCATCTGCGCTGCATACCTGTCCACAATAATCTGTGAAACTTGACTATCCTAACGATGTCTTGTGATGAGTACATGATAAGTAGCTCATCATTATATAGACTCATCCACTCACCAGTAGCCTCATCACTTTTTAAGACCAAATATCTTCCTGAGCACCTTGTTTTCGAATATAATACGACCCGGTTAACAGAAGTTGAAGAATTATGATGAAACGATAGTGATGACTGATCGACCGAGCTGTATTTAATGGACCCGACGCTGCGGGATCATTGGGGCTCAGTTAAATCTTATTCCGGACAGGCAGCATCCCGCGTGTTTAGTATTTAATCGAGCGAACCAAGCAAGCACTACTAATATTTACTTAACGACGCGTGGGCAAACGTCTTGCCATCGATTGAGGCAACTTGGAGTGCGAATTTAGTAAAAATGTAACAATACGTTCCTATAACATTTAATAAAAATTAATTACAGATGGACCCTCGATTCTTCTGGTATTCGAGAGCTTTTAGTTTCGTAAGAATCTCATAAAATATATGTAGAATACAATAATTATGAAGGCCTTGATTTTGAATCAAAATTTAAGCAACTGGTAGCATTAATTTTAAATACTTGTCTAGTTGGGAAAATGACAAAATCACTAAAAAGGAAAATGTATTAATTTATTCAAAAAGAATTATTTTTGTTTTATTATGACGTAACAGATATGATCAACAAAATAGCGTTTGTAAGTGGTACCAAGCATTTAACAGCTCTTTTTTTAAATTTAAATATTTTGATTAAACCAAAATTGTAGATTTTCAAAGAGTCAAGGATTAGAATATGAATTAGAGATTCGAAAGAAAATTTTAAATTAGGATTCAATCCATCATTAATTTTAATATATTATTTATATTGTACACGGGAATATAACTTGAGACCTTCGGCTTAGTACGCCAATACTCTTGCCCTGAGCTATCCAGGAATCGACATGTGTTGAGGGTCATTCTTCACAATTATTTTAAGACAGAGTCTGTGATGGACGTGTGGAAATCGTCAGCTACATATGAGTGAGCTATCAGATAACGCAGCCATCTTCACCTCAGGTAGGTTTTATGCTGCAAATTAATTGCTCATATTTAGCTGATGATTTACACACGTCCATCACAGAATCTGCCTTAAATTATGCGTGAAGAATGACCCTGAACAAGGTAAGACTCACGGATAGCTTAGTGGTAAGAGTATTGGCGTATTAATTCTGAGGTATTAGGTTCAATTCCTGTGTCCAGGTGATAATTTTAAATCTAAAGAATATGATATTTAGATGCGGATATATCCGTAATTAACGAATATAATAACCTGCGGTGCTAATAATAATAATAATAATAATAATAATAATAATAATAATAATAATAATAATAATAATAATAATAAAAATAATAATTAAGCCTAGTTATTCATTTAAAAAACCCATTCTCAATGGTGTATTAGTGTCACTTTCTTTGTTATAATTTTCAAGATGTATAATCTTAAATTGTTAATAACGAGACACAGTGACGTGAATGAAGCAAACATTCTGTCTACAGTGTTGAGTCATAAACTTAATGGCATGTAAGACGTATGAAAATTACTCCATAGTTGAAAGGTCAGCTGTAGGTTTCTTAATGGCATGGTAGCAAAAAAAAAACAGAACTATAGAACAATCCTTATCTCCCAAGCGTGGAACACACCGTTGGTCACACGGTATATTGCGTCAGTCTCGCAATAGACTTGTTTGCTATTAATGGGGAGGACGGGTTTCAAACATTAGGTCAGGTGTACTTAGAGATATATTTTAATTATTGTACCAACAAATTAAAAACAAACCTAAGCTGCATTGCTATAAATAAATGGTACGGTGTATCCAACAAATTTATATCTTTATTTTATGTTAAAAATATAATCATTTTCTAAAAAAACTCTCAAGATTTTTGAAACGAAATAATATTGGTCATTGTTTAAGATACACACCACCAAAGAACATATATTAAATTATATTTACTGTTAAAGAAATATTGAGAAAAGAGAAATATATCTGATCGCAAAAGAGCATAATTTCTATTTTCAAAGAGCTGAATAAAAAAAATCAACCAATTTTCTAATAGCTCAGAAACTATTGGTATCATAAAAATATATTTCAAATCAAATATCTTTATTTTTAATAGTACCTACTAAAATGTTATCGTGAAAAGTTATTTCGTGTATCAAATAGTTGCGGAGATATGATCGAAATTGGAAATTTCCGATTTAGTAAATGGAAAAATGAGAGTTGTAATTTTGTTTGTAATGTTAAATAATGCCTACAAGGCCATAGCCAAGGGGGTTTTGGGGCTTCTAGCCCCCCACGAAATGTTACGAACAAAAAATATATGGCTTTATTTATGGTTCAAACAATATAAAAATTAAGATACAAATACAAGTTAGGGGGTTATAAAAATCACTTCAGAGAGCTTCTAGAGATGTTAAATATTTATATTATTATTAGCACCGCGTCTTACTACCCGTTCGGGTTATATGCACTTACGCTATGTGTGATGGTAGGGTGATTGTGAGATGAATTGGAGAACCTACAGTTTAACGTGGAATCTGAACTACGGGGGAGGCCTGGCATTCCCCACATTCACAAGATGTCTTGTCAGAGGTAAAGGAAGGGTTTGGTAATCAGATAAATCTGTGTCGGGACCGAGGATTGAACCCCGGAGAAATATTTATAAATTTCCTTTGGCATTTTGGAGGTTATTTTACCATAAAAATAAACAACTTCACAGAGCTTCGAAACGTGTTTAATGTTAAAAATCACTTCAGATAGCTTCTAGAACTGTTTACCATTTAGAATTATTTTCTAGCTTCCATAAAC
>CABEEJ010000241.1:55879-98829 GCA_901482245.1 Timema douglasi | reverse complement strand
CCCCCAAAAAAAAAAAATATTGGCTGGCTACGGCTTTGAATGACTAGGTACAGACTTGACTCAAAATCGTTATAGTGGATCTAAAAAAAATTAATTAGTTATCTTTTTACCCTTTAATAAACCACCTTTAATTTTAGGGTTAGAATTTTAATTCTAAAAATCCCTCAGGGGAACCTTATTTAAACCCTAGATACCAAGTTTGAGCCTAATTGATCAAATTTTTTCGGCTCTAGACTGAGATATAGACAGACAGACGGACGGCACCGCAAAAACAACTTTTTCTGTTCAGTAGGCCATGAAACGTTGACATTTATCAAAATCTTGAGTTTGATATTTTGACGATCACAGTATTTCTTTCTCTAAGAGGTCGAGAGAAAGTGATAAGATATAGATAAGGCCAACAATCCGAGATGGTTTACTTTGATGGAACTGAACACATTTGAAAAACAAGATAAAGTATCCACGAGTATTAAATTATTATTATTAGTACCGTGTCTTACTACCCGTTCGGGTTATACGCACTTACGCTAATGTGTAATGGTAGGGTGATTGTGAGATGAAATGTAGGACCTACAGTTTAACGTGGAATCCGAACCACGGTGGAGTCCTGGCATTCCCCACATTCACAAGATGTCTTGTCAGAGGTGAAGGAAGGGTTTGGTAATCAGATAAATCTGTGCCAGGACCGAGGATTGAACCCCGGCCGCCAGCACAGAAGTCTGACACCTTACCCCCTAGACCGCCAGGTCACCCTACGAGTATTAAAGGTTTAGAAATATTTCAATACGAACTTAAAGACTTTAAATTACACCCAGTCGGTTACTTTTGTATGCCGCATTTGTTCTAAAGTATCCTAACTGTAACAGTTTACAGTTAATTTGCATATTCCATTTTTGTAATTATTGTTCAAGTGGTCAAATGTTGTATCCTTGATTTTAAGACATAAAACTTAGTACATGTATACCTACATACATTTATACATTAAAACATATATACAAGCATTCACATAATTATTTACACATGCACACACACACACACACACATATATATATATATATATATATATATATGGCCACGTGGTCTAACGCGATAATCTTGAAGTAGACCAGAATTTCGATGACGGGGAGATTGAGGTGCGAATCTCTGTCGGGTGTACTGAGGGTGGAATTTTCCAAAATAGTTCTCCACTCTACCTCCATGTAAATGCTGGTACACTTCCTATAAATATAACCTCCTTAATCTCTAAGACCATTAGCGTAAATATTACATAAATCATTACCCGAACGAGTGGTAAGATGTAGTGCTAAGAATAAATAAAAATTAAAGTCAAAACCCACCCACTCACTAACTCATCACCGTATTACCCCAACCCCTAGGTATGGAAACTTAAATTTTGCATGAAGGTACCTTTTAAGCCCTTGCCAAGAGATAACCCTTTTTTTTAAATTTTACCTCCAAATACTGAACTGTGATGTTCTATTTTCCAAAATATTTCTGTAACAATATATATATATCTGTAACTATATATATATCTGTAACTATATATATATATATATATCTGTAACTACATATATATATATATATATATATATATATTAGTTTTTCTATGTAAATATTGCAATATTGATAGATTGCGTTTATTTGTGCACACAAACAAAGTAATAAATCTTATATTTTTATTTTCTTTATTAATTAACATAATATTTTTGTGATTGCCATAGCAAGGCTCAGGACTATAAAAAGAGAAACTATAAAAAAAATGGGCAGCCAGTTGTTTAAAGTTCTAGTTTGACTAAATTTTGGTGATTCTTAACCATTCAAAGAACGGCTCAAACTGCTAGCATGTGTAGCGTTTTAGTGTATAGTCCCTATATTAGTTAAGGTGTTATGTGCATGTATATGTGTGCATGTTAAATAAGTATACATATACAAATAAATACGTAATATGTATATATACATCAATAAACAAATGTTATACATACATTCATAAATACATACATTTGTTACACGAAATATTTTGGTTATTAGAGCGTATTCGAAAGAAGGAGTCATTCACGAAGTGATACGTGCAAATATTCATACATCGTAACATATTATTTGTTCCGGCAAGGCTATAAAGATCACGGACAACATGTGATCGCCTGAGGGACTAGTGAATGTATACGTAGACTTATGTATGTATTTACCAAAATATTCGTACACTTTCAAACATGTGTTGTTTATAATTGGTATTAATTTAATATATAATTTGGGTTATGTGACCTTTGGGGTTGTAATATAAGCATTGAAAAATTATCGCCGATAAACCATTATTATAAGGGTAACGATTATCAGTAAAGTTAAATTTTTACGGGACGGTCCTTTTTATATAAATACAAACATAATTTTGTGTGGCCAAATTTCCCTATTTGAGGCCATAACTCAGTTACTTTCGAGAACTTCCTGGGCCCTGAAAATTATATTATACCTGAACGTGGTGATAAAAAAAATTATACCTGAATACTTTCTACATGTTAGTCATGTGATGTGTAGCTGTAACTTTTGATAGGTATTACAAATAATTTTAAGAAAACACTAATAATATAGAAAAAAAAATCATCTTTTTTTTTAGCTCAGCGTCTTACTGCCCGTGTGGGTTATACGCTTATGTACTAATTATGATAATGGTTTAATGGATTAAGAAGGTTATAATCATAGGAAGTGTACCGAATTTGCGTGGAGGGCAAGTGGAAAACAATTTTGAAAAACCTGTTTAAGTGAACCCAACCGAGATTCTAGCCTCGAAGCCCTCATCATCAGCAGTTTAGTCTACTGTGAGAGTAACTTATTAGACCATGCTGCCACCCAATTAGGGATGTTATCAATGTTTACAGCAAATAAATTCGTATTTTATAAAAAAAACGTATTAATAATAGACTGTAATTAAATTAATGGGGTAAGTATGAGGAAGGTATAATCTAAAGGAAGAGATAGAATCAATTTTAGAACGAAAAAATCTTAAATATCTGGCAGGCATTGAAATTTTAACTTCCCTCTAACCGGTAAAACAGACGTAACGAGACTTATGCGTTGTGAAGGCGTCTATCTGCGGCCTAAAGGAATTATTTTCAAACACAATTTACGTCCTGGTTTTTTTACTCACACAAAATTTGTCACACCTACTTTAAACCATTGTAGCATATTTATAGTGTGTCAAACTAGATCATTAGATTTAAAAATATTAAATCCGTGAGAACCTCCGACCACACCTTTAAAATGTTGGAAACACTCCAGTAAATGTTCTGAAAAGCCCCCGATGAATCAGTATTGACTCCATTAATTTGACCCCACGTATGACAAATCGTTTATGAAAAGGTCAATCTCACCTCAACTACAACGTTAGTTTGAAGGTGCAGCGTTTTAGTGGAATCGTGATAGTAAAAATAATCAAATACTAGGTGGAAATACTGAAGGTAGTTGTTTCATAAATTGCTTCAAACTTTCTTTCCCTGTAGATGAAGGTATATTTCTTTTAATTTGTACATTTATTTAGATCAAACTTTTTTCTTTGTGGTACGTCTTATTACACATAGAATAAGGTACGAGAAATATGGATAGAAACACATAAAATGGTATGAACACAATGTGTTTCTTACAATAAAAGGAAGAGCAGAGTTCACACTTTAAATTGCTACCCCTGGACAAAGAAGTGATGGCTGCTTCTTGAAGAAAATCGATCGTTACTGCCCAATCTATTATAAATTCTTATATATCAGCTATCAGTTAACTACCCCAAATTAAGTTTACTTCATTTAAAAAAAATGATTTTTATAGTGAAACTCTCTGCAAATATGATTTTTAAACAAAATTACTAAACCATTTCTAAAAAAATTACCGTATAAAAAATTAGTCAAACTTAAACCACCTGCAACTGATTATTTTTATAAAAAGTAATATATGATATTATTAACCTTAAAACATTTCTCAGATATATATACATATATATATATCCATTTTGAACATAAAATTAGTCATGAATAAAATATTCTTGAATAACTTTTTACCACAGTGCTACTAATATCCTCCTGATATGTACATCTTAAGCTAAAATGTCCATGCCATTTTCAAAAAGTTTCAAATTTTCAAGAATAAGTCAGCAGTAAAATACACTCAAATCAACTTTTATCTGAAAAACAAATATAAATTGCCAAGATTTAACTTACCATACTAAACACGCTCCAGTTATATATTTTTACACACCTGTAAGTTGTAACAGACATATTTGAAAATTTATAATTTTCAAACATCAGTCATTGTTTAAAAATCCTCAATTTTAAAGCTTGAATTAAACTACCATTTGGCCTTGAGGTATAATCATATAACAAATAAATATCAAGTTTGAATAAAATAAATCAAACCGAATGGCCTCTAGTCACGGGTACTTACATACTGATCGGTGGATAGACAGACAAACATTCAGAACGACAGATATAATTATTATTAGGTGTTTTGTTTTAAGGAAGGTCCATTCCTTTTGACAGTGAACCTAGATCGCCAATGCCTTGTCTTCTGCCTCCTCCTTCATCTCCCAGAATTTTATTCTTTCCTCCAAGTCATTCAATACTTGAATCTTTCCTAAGCTCCTCTTCCCCTCATACTTTCCTTCTATGACGTCATGCAGAAGACAGTTCTTCCTAAAGATATGTCTGATCCAGTTTTCTTTGTACCGAAGAATCACATCCAAAATGGTTCTCTTCTCAGGACTTCTTAATTTCTCACCGTGTTTGTCCACCTGATCTTCTCAAGTATTTTACACCACCATATTTCTAAACTCTCCAAGTAAATATTATAAGACTTAACATTTTTTAGTTTACGGTCACAAAAAAACCATGAAAATATATCATAATGTTGAGACCGAAAATTTTCACAATTGCCAAACTTTGTTTATATAGGAAATTTAAAGACTGAAAAGAGGAAAGAGGATTAATTTAAAACGGTGTGACATGACACACAGTTTTCATAACTCACCCTTGCTAAATTCACCATCTTTAAAGCCGCATTCAGACTACTCTGACGTTTAGTGTTAGAACGTTTTATAACGGTTTAGTGAAAAATCCATTCCACAAAATTATATGGAAGTGCTCACACTGTCGTGATGTGTTGTGTTGTGACATGCCATGTGTTGTCTGACGCCAGACGCCGTGACACGCATCATCCCAAGATCTGGACATCTAGATTTTCATCAGACGTGTTAAAGCATCAGAACGCGACATTACAATTTTGGTCGATATAAGCATAATTTTGTGATATATTGAAAATAATGGATGAGGAAGCTGTAATTGAGTATGTACGGAGTGTTTCATTTTTCTAGTTTTGGTTTCACCATTTCCAGAAGGGTAGAAAACTCCTTTATTGGCATCATTGTGTACATTTTGAAACGCTATTCATCTTTCAAATGTTCGGGCCATAAATTCAACAAAATTCACCCCTATCGTCATTCATGGGATGTATCCAATCTCTCGTGTGTTCCAGTACGAATAACAAACTAAGAGCGAATACAATCTCCTCCTCTTCGTCAAGTTCAGCTAATATTCTTTTATCCATTTTAATATGGTCCACCAGATAATTTGAATAAACGAATCGTACACAAAATGGTGTGCTCTGATCAGGACCAAGAAGTCAACTGACAACAATTTCATGTACAAACGACACAATACATAAGATACATCAGATCAGTGTGGTCACTTGAAGATGATGTGTTGTGTTTTCCATATTATGTTGACACGAAACGTCAGCGTAGTCTGCATAAGACCTGCATAAGATGATCAATTATCTATAAAATAACCAGATTCAAATCCCAGTCAGGACGAATTTTTAGTGCCGTGAAAACACATGAGGTACTCATGATTTTTTAATGTTAGAAGCAATACCTGCCATTTAATCAGCTTTCAATTAAATAACGATAGTAAAGTAAGATTATTATTATTAGCACCACGTCTTACTACCCGTTCAGGTTATACGCACTTACGCTAATGTGTAATGGTAGGATGATTGTGAGATGAAATGAAGGACCTACAGTTTAATGTGGGATCCGAACCACGGTGGAGGCCTGGAATTCCACTCATTCACAAGTTGTGATTAATACACGTCTTGTCAGAGGTTGAAGGAAGGGTTTGGCAATCAGATAAATCTGTGCCGCTACAGAGGATTGAGCCCCGGACCTCCAGCACATAAATCTTACACCTTAACCCCTGACTGCCAGGTCACCAACGATAATAAAGGGTAGTTAAAATATTGCTTAGAAGCTTATTTAGAAATTTAAATTGAGTATATTAAATTTATATTGGAAAAGAGACTATAATTTTTTGACGGGATCATAATATTCTAGAAACCCCACAAACTTTCCTGAATCCCCCTTTCAACATAAAGGCCTACACTTTTTATTGGTTCGACTTTTAAATGAAAGTCGGTACAAATAAGATCTTGGAGGGATTGTCAAAGGAGCAGGGGATTTAATTAAGGGGATAACCCAATGGGATTTACAGTGGTACCACATACCACGGTGTTCTGTATATGACCTTGGACATGGAGAAGTATCCGGCTCTTTCAGATAACTTCCCAGGATGTCTCAAACTTATGTGGGTGTCTCAGAGGTGTGGCTTTATTGGAGGCCCCTTGCATGGAGAAAAGAAGTCGGGGGAAGGGGGGTAGAGGAGGTTAGGTCAGGGGATCACCCCCTATTTGGCTCGACCTTGCTTTTACTTCTCATACCCTGGGATTTTTCAACACACACACACAAAAAGATAATATTTTATTAGTAGGTACCTATATATTTTTGCGTGAAATGAAATAATCGTTAGTAAATAAGTTACTTCATTATAAGAATGTGTAGGACCACAGTGATATATATAGTAATATACCAAGCTAGCAAACCAGCCCCTCGGTGTAGTGATAATCGCACCCAGCTACGAGTCTAGGGATCCCAGATTCGAATCCTAGCTGGTACCTTGGGTATTTTTTTTTCCTGAAAGGGGAATTGCCCCCACTGTCACTAGGGTTTGGTTAATTAATCTTAAGCTAGATTTGAGTGTCTCCACTGGTTCCAAACCCTCATACTCACCATCAGCATCAACTCATCTTGTTGAAACACGTAAAGAGCCTCCACGGAAAGAATGTGCGATTAGTACACTCGGGTGTTTCCTGGACAACGGTGCATTAGTACCGGCTAATATTTCCACGACAAATGATGTATATCAGACTCTGAATATATTATTAATTATTATTATTGTTACTAACATAACAGATCTGAATACAAGTTTAAACTGAATCAGTGTTCACGTGTACTAAACGGCAATCTCATCTTTGTCTTGCTTTCCGGCCATGAGGAGTCAGGGTTATAACCCGGCTGAGTGTATTAAATAATTTCTCTCTCTCTATCTCTCTCTCTCTCTATATATATATATATATATACATAAAATTGTGTGTACATTCCCTCTAGATCAAACCACTCTCACAATAGACTGGACTGCCGATGACGGGGTGATCCAGGTTTTTCCTAAATAGTTTCCCTACTTTCCCTTCATGCAAATTCGTGCACACTTCCTCTAAATATAGCCTTCCTAATCTCTAAAAAAATCATTAGCGCGGAACACAAACAGTTAGTGAGACGTGGTGCTAAAAATATATATAGCTATTCCTTCCCGACGCAACCCTCTCCACCTTAGTTCTACAACCAGATAGGCAAAGATATTACAAAGTTCATTGCCTATATTATTTCTCATTCAGACAACTGTGTGTTGAAAATGTTTGTGTTTGAGTATTTTAAAAATAAGCCTCTTCAACATAAACATCTAAAAAATTATCCAAAAAGACCTCAAATTGACTAAATTTGCTTAAATTTAGCTTGTGAATATTTCCTTTTCAATTAAAGTTTTAATTTTCAAATTACTAATCGTTTAATTTTGTTTCGGCCTCACCATGTATATGAACTTTGTCTGTGATGTACAAAAGAACAATTACGTCATCAAAATCTGAGCTATGCCACTGCCACCTACTACCAATAAAAAGAGAAACATCATCACTTCCATCGAAGACGAGCGATGGTAAAAGGAACTAGACTAGTTGACACTGTGGTAGACAGGTTTGCACACCACTAGGTCGTTAAGTTAGGAACTGTGCTCTACTAATGGAGTCATAACTAACCATCCACACAACCTTGATATGGAAATGTCACCCTGATACATTTCCAACAAGGATGTCGTAAGAATCAAATAACCGAAGCTATGGTGTAAGCATTTAGTGAGGGATTACACCACTCAGATATCATTTTCTGAAAATTTAAAAAAGACACCTGGACACGGGAAGTGAACCCGGGACATTTGGCTTAATACGCCAATGTTCTACCCACTGAGCTATCCAGGACTCGTCCCGTGCCCAGGGTCAATCTTCATTCATATTTTAAGGCAGAGTCTATGATGGACGTGTGGAAATCATCGGCTACAAATGTGTGATATGTGGCATCAATATAAGCCAACTACCGAGTCACAGATGGCTGGATTATCTGATAGCTCGTGATATTATTAGAAATCACACCTTTGTAGCCAACGACTTCCGCACGTCCATCACAGACTCTGTCTTAAAATATGAGTGGAGAATGACCCTGAGCAATGAAAGATTTCTGGATAGCTCAGTGGTTAGAGCATTGACGTACTAAGCCAAACGTACCGGGCTAGAATCCCGTTTCCAGGTGTAAATTTTTAATTTTCAGAAAAGTATGTCGTAGTTTACAATTATTGGCAATCAAGAAATATATTTTCTTACCTTTTTAAGGAGAGGATCTTATTTTTTGTTCTAAGCATCTCAAAAAGGGCTCTCTCAATAGCATCCATACATTCACTACTCCTAAATGATAGACCAAGACACACCGACAGACAGACAGATGGCCTAGTTAAAATCATTTTTCGGCTTCAGGGCGTCATGAAACGTCAACATTTATCAAAATATTGAGTCCAATTTGTTTTTTACGGTCACGATACTTCTCTCTCCAGGGGGTGGATAAGAGGTAAAAACCATAAGGCATGACTTTGACAATGGTATAATATGACCTAATGACGGATTTATATCCTAACCATAATTCTTGAGACTGTGAGACAGATTTCCGAAATAAAACAAACCATTCTTCTTCCTCCAAAGATAATTTAGAAACAAGACTTCTTCTTGACCTTGAATTTGTTCTGCCCAGCATCAGTTAAAAGGATAAGGTGATAGTGAATTATGTATTCTGATTGTTGATCAGATCAGATCTCACCGTGGCGAATGAAACAAATAATAATAATAATAAATAAACGTTCCGGTAAGTACTCGGTGACGAAATGGGTGCCACATCGCAAAGGAGTCATCGAGTCAAGGTGAAGACTTCTCCTACATAGTCTGTGATCCCTCTCTCCTCCCCTCGACCCCTTCTTCAGATGACCACCAATCCCCCACCACCATCCATCACTGTCCCCTCCCCCCCCCCCTCCAATCAACAAGGTCATCGAGTTCCTTTTGCAGAACTCTTAAAAGTATCAGTACTTAAAGTCGTCTACTTCTCCGCTCCAGAAACCGACCTGCGGAAGGGACCACACCCAATTTCAAGGTCGATCAACAAAGAGATATATATATATATATATATATTGTTGGGTACAGAAAAAAATTCTTCATGGTCACTTAAACCCTCCACATGACAAAGTGTACTATCTCCTATAATTATTAATTCTGCAATTACAACTTATAAATGTCTGCCGGTTGTATACCTTTTATCTTGCTTTACTTCCTTGAAAACACAAATGAAAGACAATTTTAAAGATGTGATTAGATGAAAAAAACTCAACTCTAAGTGCTATTTTGTTTAATCAACATTCCTAAACCCTTTTGTTATTTAGGTGTCCTTTTTTGTAAGAGTTTGAGGTTGGTGCAGAATCAGCAAGAATATTCTGGTGGAATGGAGCTATGAAATATTTTGGAAATACTTTTAGCACAAAATAACTAACTTAGTTTATGTGCTTTATTGATATGTGGAGCATGTTACATAATTATGAGTTACATACCCTGTATTCGTCACCAAACATTGTTAGGATAATCAAACCTCGAATACCATGATGGGTAGGACACGCAGCGAAAATGGAATAATTTAGAACCGCGTCCAGAGTATTTTGTCTGGTAAACCCAATGTGATGAAATCACTATAAGTGATGTTAATTGGGATCGACTCTTATACTCCTGGAACAGAGCTAGTACCAATATATTTTCAACCTACCTACTAAGTAAGGTTTGATATATTTTATAAGTTCAATAAAAAAATTCCAAAACATGATACTAGATTTTAATTAGAGTGCAAAAATTAAGATTCACTTCGAGAGTGAACATTTTGAATTAGGCAGAGGCTTGATTTTTTTCTTATGGGGATCAAACAAACACAATTAATAAATATTTCAAAACAATTAATTCAAATAATTAGTTTACGTTGTCGAGCTAACTTTAAAGAGAACGTGTAGGAAAACGTGAGCTAAGGGAAATATTTTTGCAGTTCCTATCTCAGCACATTTTTCTGGTCAAAAGAAATATAAAAAAATCCAGTAGAAATCTAGAGTTTAATTTTCTTCAAATGTTGATATCAATAGTTGTTGAATATCTGTCAAGGGTGTCCTGGAATTTAATGGCAAATTTTTATCTTCATTTAAAAAGTTTCTCATCTAATGTCGTTATGCTCATCACAGATCTTCAACAACTCTTGCTGTCACCATGTGAAAAAAAAATTACTCTATATTTCTATTGAAGAAATGTTTTATTTATTTTTGCAAAAAAATGTTTTGCTATAAAAACTGCTCTTGGCTCGAGTTCCTTAAACTCTTACCTTAAATCTCGCCTCTCATCCAACTAACTGTCCATATAGTTAAATACGTCTGACAGAACTTGAGGGGATGGTCTGTTTTTGCACTAAGTGTACTTTTTCTCTACTTTTACTGACGTCACCACAACCAGAGCTTAAGTTTCTTGAGGAGAGTTAGGAAGTGTTAGAGCTGTATCGCAGAAGGTCGACATATCAGAGCCGGAAATATTTCCCCCATGGAAGTATTCTGAGCACAATAAGGAAGTAATATTTGAATTCTAGGTAGAGTTTAAATCTTCATGTCAATGTCAATTATCTACGTGGATTACGTTTTGAATTATGGTTGGCACGATGATTGGGATACCAATCTTCTTTTTTTGTAGTTAATAAATCGAAACAATGTTAACTAACTCTGACATAAGCTATGGGTTATGAATGACCTTGAGAACTGGACAAGTCCTGCAAAGCTCACTGGTAGTGTTAGTTGTGTTAATTCCCAGATTACGATCAACTTAACGTTCACGTAACGTAACGTAACGTTAATATAAATAAACTAGTGTATGATAAGGTTTCATGTAAAGTAACGTGGACAACTTGAACTAAATACGGGAAATGGATTTGGACTGTTTGAAAACAAACTGTTCACAAAAATGAAACCCCAATCATTTCGGGTTGATTAGGCTGCAAGTACTTGCAATAAAAGCTTTAAGGTCATTTCACACTGACGTCCACGGTGTCACAGGACTAACTAGGTGTCCGCGGTACGGATGTTTTTCAGATCGCTAAGGCGTCCGCGTGGACGTTTTGGACTGAGCATGCGCAGTGGCGTTTTGAAGAGCACGTGGTCACCTACACTACCCTACAGTATAGCAACTCAAGTTTGTTGCCATTAAAAATGTCCGCTAACGTTTGGTGGCAATGTGAATTGGCACGTCCACGGACATTTATTTCGTGGATGCCAGTGTGAAATGGCGTTTAATGGATATGAACATAAAATGTAACAGGAGGTTAAGACATTTTGGAGTTCACTAGATGGGAACAAACTATACCGAAGATTTAATCTGCATTCCATAAACAAACAAATGAAATATTAAATATCCCCCGTTGACGTAATTAACAACATGATTGGCTGGCTAGGACACGTGACTCGCACGTAACGTAAAAGCTCTGCCCTGGATAACCCTTAATTTTGAGTGAACGTTAAGTAAACTGCATTGTGATGGCTTCCATTTAAAAACATGAGGGGAACATTTACGTGCAGTGAAAGTTAAGTGGACGCTAAGTTTATCGTGCTCCTGGCATTAGATAAAAGATAATGAATTTAATGCTCGTGTTCAGAAGTAGTTTTGCAACTATATTTTAATCTTAATTCAAATATGTTAATTAAGATACATACCCGCCTCGGTGGTGAAGTTAGCCAACGCGTTAGCTTCGTGTTGAGCTAGACTGCCGAAGATGGGGAGAGCAAGGTTCTAAACTCACTCGGGTGAATCGGGTGTGGTTTTTCCTAAATGGTTTACCCCTCTCCCTCCACGCAAATGTGGATTCACTTCCCCTATATTCAACCCTTCCGATTCCTAAACAGTCAGCGTAATTAGTACTTAAGCATATAATATGAATGTGTAGTAAGACGTTGTGCTAAATATTAAATAAATAAACAAATACATTGAGATACATAATTTATACTTTGGCTGACGTGGTGGTCTAGGGGTAAGGTGTCAGACTTCTGAGTTGGGGTCCAGGATTCAATCCTAAGTCCCGGCATAGATTTATCTGATTACCAAACCCTTCCTTCACCTCTGACAAGACATCTTGTGAATGTGAGGAATGCCAGGCCTCCACCATGGTTCGGATCCCACGTTAAACTGTAGGTCCTCCATTTCATCTCACAATCACCCTACCATTACACATTAGCGTAAGTGCGTATAGCCCGAATGGGTAGTAATACGCCGTGCTAATAATAATAACAATTATTATTATTATTATTTATACATTAAATAGGTAGTGATGTTTGCTTCTGTTCTTACTATAGTAGATTTTGATCATTTAGGTTGCATTTAATGTAATTGTAATTTTACTTGCAATTTGATATTATCACTAGGTAATCCTAGAATATATTGGTATTCTTGCAATTTTAGTCGGAGGAATTCTATGTCACACGTTTGAAATACTGTAGAACGTCTATAATTCAGAATAATTGGAAATCTACCCAATCCAAATAATCGATTTGTCCGGATTTAAAAAAATAGGTACCTATACCAAAAAATAATTATAGTCGGGATACTTTCAAAAAGTATAAATTTTTTTCTAACAAGGGTTGAGGTGATCTTTTTTGTGTTGGCCATGTCTCTGATATTCGTACCACTGTACTAATTTTTTTAAATGATATTTTTTCTTGGCGATCTGAATTTTTGTCGTTCAAATTGATGCTCTAATTTAATGGAATTTTAACCTTAAAATAACACATACACCTATTCCGTTACGAGTATAGCTCTGAATTTAATTTTTGTGTTTTCGTTGACCACCATTTAATTAATTGCCAAGTGTGTCCAAATAATTTAGCACTTTATTGATGCAAGGTTAACTTAACACATAACTTACACACTAGACTTATCTAGGACAACACAATTAATACTTAAGGCCAAATCTTAGAGTCACAATTTATCATATCAAGGATGTGTAGTATACAAGTATGTGTTTAAGTGGCAGTATACTTATGTATTGTACGTGCAAGTATGATTTAGTGATTGTGTACTTATATATAAGTAGGCTTTAGCTGCAGTAAAGTACAACCTTCACAGGCAAGTCCACTAAGTCGATAATATTTTGTACCACAAGTGGTATTTCATGTGAAATATGCATAAGAAAAAAATTATTGTTAGGTAAAAATGCTGTCTTATACTGCTTATTAAACGCTTCCATTAATATACTTACCAGCTTTAACAAGGGGACCCGCCTCGCTGGCGTATTTGGTTAACGCGCCAGTCGTGTTGAGCTCGACTGCTGAGGACGGGGAGATCGAGGTTCGAATCTAGGTCGGGTGAACTGGGGGTGGTTTTTCCTAAATGGCTTTCCACTCTCCCTCCACGAAATGCGGGTTCACTTCATCTAATTAAACCTTCCCAATTCCTAACCCATTAGCGTGATTAGTACTTAAAGCGTATAACCCGAACGGGTAGTAAGACGCGGTGCTAAATAATAATAATAAATTTGTCAAGGGGGAAGGTAGGTAGTAGCCTATATAATGGTGGGTGGTCGACACACGCATCGAATGCTTATGAAGTGGTCCTCCATTGGAACGAAAAAATTGGAGAAATATTGACTTATCTAATAAAATAGCAGGATAATCTTTTTAAAAAAAATTATTTATTATATTTTTCAACCCCGCTCCCCCTCCCCCTCGGTATTAAACCAGGGTCCCCGGACCACTTAGATACAAGCATGGAGATAAAAAAAATAATAATTCTTCCTTTTCAGAATAACACGCGGAGACTTCATATGAATGAACTAGTGATTAATTTAAAACACTCAAAGCAGACTTCTGGGTCAACCATAACACAAATATTTGAGGTGATTAGAACTGGTTTGTATTACATTAAAGGCACCGCTGGCTCAGAAAAAATGATAGTTTTTATTATTATTGTTGTTGTTATTATTATGAATATTATTTCTACCAGGTCTTAACTGGCCTCGTGGTATAGTGGTTGGAGCCCCTGGCTGCTGACCTAAAAGTCATAGACTAAACTCCCGGCTGCTACAGGGATATTTTTCTCGAAAGGGGAATAATTCCCATGGTCCCCAGGGTTTGGTTAGTTAGTCTTAAGTTGGTTTTTAAGTGTTTACTCTGGTTCCACACCCTCATACTCACTATCACCATCACCTCATCTCATCGGGACATGGAAAGAGCCTCCACCGAAAGGATGTACGATTAGTACATTCGGGAGTCCCCTGAGCAATGGTACATTAGTACTGGCTAATATTTCAGTACTGGGCTACGAATGTTGTAGTCCGGAAACAAAATTATTATTATTATTATTTCCACGTCTTAGTATCTGTTCAGGTCATACTAACAACTCCATGGAGTAAGCCCATAATCGTGCAGTCACCGTTTGATGATGAATATAGTGCCAACTTCTGCGGATAGAAGGTGTCATATCGTCAACACAACAAACGCTCCGGCTGTTAACCTCAGTTTTATAGATTAGGCTGCTACTTTTTCATTCAAGTAGCTCTTCATTTGCTCTCGCGGGGCAGAAAATTTTTGAATCGTTTTGGAGTCGAACCCGGGACCTCTGGATCTGTAGCCAGGAGCTCTGACCAGTATCTCACAAAGTCAGTCGTTTGGATCATAGGCAAACATTAATCACGCTCATACGATAGGGTTAAGGAAGGTTTAATTTTAGAATAAATATAACTACATTTGCGTGAAGGAAGGGTGGAAAACAACTTAAGAAAAAACAGCCTCAATACACTTGACCAGGCTTTTAACCCCGATCTTCCCCGTCTCATGTAATCCAGCCCAAGACGAGTGTGACACCTTAGGCCATGTAACCACAATTCTTGGTCAATGGAAACTGTATGCAGGATCGGTAAACCTTATATTTTGTTATAATATTTGAGAACTTGTTTGCCCTATATCACATAATATGCTAATGGAGGTTTGTGACAGATTTGCTATTATAAGTAAAGTCTTTATCTATTAGTAGTGTTAGTTTACCAGGAACTTTGACGCAAATATATTTTAGCGTCAGGGATCACAGTTCCATTCAACTCAGAATCAAATTTGTTGTTACTTTCTTTCGCATTTAAGAAAGATTAATATCCAGTAAGATAAGCCAGTACTAATATAACGTTTACTAGGAGAGGCCCGAATGTAGGATGGAGGAAAAACAGAAAAAATTAAATATCAAGACCCTCCTTACAATTCATACGTCCGGGATTCAAACCCCAACCTTCTTGTCAACGGGAATCAAGTCCATGAAGAGACTAACGTATTAGACCATTTTGTCACGGCTTTAGTTACTTAAAGCTTTCAAATGCAACTGAAAAAAAAATCATTTCTCCTAGTCCTAAAGGAGGTTGTCCGGCGATTAACACTCGTGAGGGCGTATAACCCGAACGGGTAGTAAGACGTTGTGCTTAAAAGTACCTCGTGAGATATAGACATTGTTGAACACGTGGACTTAGACATCAGTCTCATATGATCTTGGTGTGCCAGTGATGAAGAGCTTAGGGATCGAATCGCGGTCGGGCTTACTGACGTTGGTTTTCTCTAAGATTTTCCACTCACGCTCGATTTTCAATTCTACCAGTGTTTTCCCCGTTCCCTCCTTTTTCCGCACTCCCTCAATTTCCTCCTCTCTCTCCACTATTTCCTACCCCTCCATTTTCACTCACCTTCCAAGCTACACTCCCCCTTCCTTTTCCACCTGCTCTGCGTTTTAAACTCTTCATAATTTTCAACTCTCTCTATTTACACTCTCCAATTTGCCAACTCAATTCTCGACCTCTCTTTACCTTACACATGTTTTCCCTTTTACAATCTTTATCTCCTTTTGTCCCTCTCTCTCCATTTCCCACTCTTTCTCTATTTTCTACTCTCTTCCAATTTCTCAATATATTTCTATTTTCCACTCTTTATCTCCATTTTCTATTCACCCTCAAATCAAATGGGGGTACAGCTCTTTAAAAATCAAACCCTCTTCATTCCTTCCATATTGGTCCTAAATATGCTTGTATCCCGGGCTGGTAGACTCAGTGTATCAAGCCAATCCATCACCATCGTAGGCACAATCAATAACCAAAGTGGGGTGACTTGGCGGTCTAGGGGTAAGGTGTCAGACTTCTGTGTTGGAGGTCCGGGGTTCCATCCACGGTCCCGGTACCGATTTATCTGATTTCCAAACCCTTCCTTCACCTCTGACAAGACATCTTGTGAATGTGAGGTAATGCCAGGTCTCCACCGTGGTTCGGATTCCACGTTAAACTGTAGGTCCTCCATTTCATATCACAATCACCCTACCATTACACATTGGCGTAAGTGCGTATAAACTGGACGGATAGTAAGACGCGGTGCTAATAATAATAATAATAATAATACCCAAAGTGTATTTGCGAAGGCTCTTGATCGCACCAATCATCAGACGTTGGTCGCCTTCAAGGTGACGCCCGAAGACTCGAAACGGGGCGTTTGAGGAAGTGGGCGACCGATAAGTTGCTTTGATCTTGTCCTATATAAGAGGTCACTAAGGCCATCTTGTCGACACCCATCCTTTGACGGCCATTTTTATTTTTTACCTGTAACTCCTACAGTCGGCTTAATTTTATATCAAGTTTTTAATACATTAGTAGCGCGATCAAAAAAACTGTACCCTTAAATGTATAGTTTGATCACAAAAAAATGAGACATTTAAAAATAAACTAATCGTATCCAGGTAAAACATTTCCCAAGTAAATTTTCATGCTTGTCCAAGTCACAGGATGTATAGTAAAGTCCGGTGTAAGCTCAAACGTTTTGAGGTTATTGTATTATTATTATCATTATTATTATTATTATTATTATTATTATTATTATTATTATTATTATTATTAGCACCACGTCTTACTACCCGTTCGCGGTATACGCACTTATGCTAATGTGTAATGGTAGGATGATTGTGAGATTAAATGAGAGACCTACAGTTTAACGTGGAATCCGAACCACGGTGGAAGCGTGGCATTCCACACATTAACAAGCTGTAAATAATACACGTCTTGTCAGAGGTGAAGGAAGGCTTTGGTGATAAGATAAATCTAT
Source organism: Timema douglasi (assembly GCA_901482245.1). Lineage (NCBI taxonomy): Eukaryota > Metazoa > Arthropoda > Insecta > Phasmatodea > Timematidae > Timema > Timema douglasi. The sequence goes on along the minus strand of CABEEJ010000241.1, from coordinate 81,184 downwards.
GCCGGGACCGAGGATCAAACCCCGGCCGCCAGCACAGAAGTCTGACACCTTACCCCTAGACCGCCAGGTCACCCGAGGTTATTGTACAAACCTAGAGATCAATGCCTATTTTATTAGAGACATCAACTACGTTTTACTTTCTCTTGATACCTTAGAGAGAGAAGTATTGTGATCGTCAAAAATATTCGAGCTCGAGATTTTGAAAAATTTTGACGTTTCACGACCACCTGAAATATAAAATTTGCTTTTCGCGTTGCCGTTTGTCTTTCTGTACCTCGGACTAGAGCCAAAACCATTTTACCAATCGGGCTTGTACATGATATCTGGGGTTTTCATAAAGTTCCTCCGTGGTACTTTTTGGAATTAGATATCTAACCCTTAAACTAAGGGTAGTTTACTGAAAAGCAAAAAAGAGATCAAATCAATTTTTATCAAAATCCGCTTTAAAGATTATTGATTAAATGTAGTATCCAGACAATTTTTACCATTTTAAACAAAATGGCAATTCTAGTTTTCCTATGAAAATGAATTTAAAGGTACTTTACATGAGCATAAATATACAATGTTGATCATTTCTCCACAAATATTTGAGATAAGAAATAACTTATCATTGTAAAGTCATAATACAATTAAAAATAAAAATACTATGGTTGAAAAATTTGTTTATAAAATGAAAGGTTTCTGAGCTATAAGTAAATAAATATGTTTTATGGAGCGTTTGTGACAAATAAAATGGAATGTTATGATCTTAGGTGGTGGAGGTTTTTTTTAATAATTTTCTGTACCTTATCTCGTTTCACAAATATTTCGAGTTTTTAGTAAATGTTTAGTTTTAAGATAAAGTAAAAGGTTCATATCTGTGTGGTGCACTGTATCATTTATTTTATGACGTCGAGAATCCTGTATTATTAGCGTCCATACATTCACAGACTAACGTAAATTGTATAATAGATTCCGACTTTACTGTTGAAAATTTGTTAACTTTGGTATGATAATCCTTGAAGTAAATGCTTATTACAACTTTTTTTTTAAATCGATTATCGGTTTGGTAGAACTCAAGAAATTTCTGTCGAAATAAATAGTTGTTTTATAAAATGGTCTCATCTACTTTGAATACTTATGAAATTGTATTTTTTTTTATTTTTTTTTTTAATTTATGAAAATTGATTTGTAAGAGATCCAGGAATCTTTGTCAAAAGGTATAGATTTTTATTTAGGATAATCAAATTCAAGCATTTGTTCATCACTTCTTACTAATAGTCAGGGGATGCCAGGCCTCCACAGTGGTTCGGATCCCACGTTAAACTGTAGGTCCTTCATTTCATCTCACAATCACCCTACCATTACACATTAGCGTAAGTGCGTACAACCCGAACGGGTAGTAAGACGCGGTGCTAATAATAATAATAATAATAATAATAATAATAATAATAATAATAATAATAATAATAGTCAGGGCTATCAAAATATTAATAGTCAACGGATGGATATAAGTAGGATAGAATTTTAGAATAAATATAGCAGTATTTGCATTGAGTCATAGTAGGGATTAATTTACGGGGGAAAAAATCTTCAAAAACACCCGATTTAAATTCGAATTTCATCTTCCCATCAACAGAAACAAAAAAACTCGACGAGACTGAGGCTTATTCTGAATTTCCACCAATAAATAAATGAGTCTTCAACCCTAAAGTTGGTCCTGATGTGCTTCCCATACATCCAGAGCTGATCATGTCGCTTAGGGTTATCCGCACCATCTGGGAGAAAGTACTTGTCCTAGTGAAGTCCTAAGAGTGTGGTTGTTTCCCGTTGCTTTACGCACTGGGCTTCTACGAAATAGTGAGAAAGAGCCTAAATATTTTTGCCGGGAAAGGTATATTCACAAAATTTACAGGGTCCTTTCACATGCCAAAATTGACATAGGACTAACGTCTTTACTTCCCCTACGAGGTTAAGTTGTCATACGGATCTTCATCGCTCAGTAAAAATAGGTCTACCTCTGCCGGTTTCGAACTCGCGACTATCGAGTCCAGAGGCGAGCACCTTACACCAAGACCATTGAGGCCAACATACGGATAAATAAGATTTACTTTATTTATCTCACAACCGTCAAAATTGTCACCATCTGTTAAAACCAGGTGGCCTGGTGGTCTAGGGGTAAGGTGTCGGACTTCTATGCTGGGGGTCCGGGGTTCAATTCTCGGTCCCGGTACAGATTTATCTTATTACCAAACCCTTCCTTCACCTCTGACAAGACGTGTATTAATTAATCACAACTTGTGAATGTGTGTAATGCCAGTCCTTCACCGTGGTTCGTATCCCACGTTAAACTGTAGGTCCTCTAATTTCATCTCACAATCACCTTACCATTACACATTAGTGTGTGTACGAACGGGTAGTAAGACGTGGTGCTAATAATAATAATAATAATGTTAAAACCAATTGACGCAGAATATAAGCAACTTTTTAACGTGCCAGATAGGTATCTACCTTTGGCGTGCTGCGACTATACCAAATATGTGATTGCCACAAATGGGAACTTCATTTGTTTAATATCAGTTTATTCGTCTTAGGTTGTAGCTGCGCTTTAATTATTAGGCCTCCGAGACGACCGGTCATAAATATTGATTCTCTTCTCTTGAAATGATGTCATTGAATAGAACAGCTCGTTTTGATTGAACATATTGTTTTCTTCTTTCGAGTCATTATGACAGGACGTGACTAGCTCGTATGTTAAATTGTGTTTTTAACATATCTCACTAGTATATCATTACTTTGATTAATATTATACGTTATATGATAAGTATTATAACTGTGATGTTAAGTGAGAAATAGACTCTGAATATGAATGTGCTCCATTTTTTATTCTCTTTGTTCTTTCTTGTCCTACTATCAAGCTAGCCCATCCTGCCTATCATAATATTCACATTAATGAGGTAGGGATTATGATGGTAAAATTTAGAGGAGGTAAACCCTTATTTACGTGTAGGGAAAGGGGTAGAATAAGGTGAGATGGAAGAGGGACAACATCTAACAACCCAGCTGGAATTCGAATAAAGGCAAACAAGACAAAAAACACACCTTTTTCCATGTGCCTACCAAAGCGGATTAATCCTTTTATTTATTTACGGTCGGATTTATATTACTTATAATAATCTACAATAAAAATATTCAAAATCTAAAAGGATTTCTTTTGATAATGATTTCCGGATTTATTCCAAACCATTTTTCATAATTACAAGAATTAAATAAAATTTCTTCAAAATTTTTAAATTTCAAAAATATTCCAAGGAGATGAAACCATTTTATAAAACAACTATTTATTTCTACAGAAATTTGTCTGAGTTCTACCAAACCTATTATCGATATTCATTTTATTAGGAGCTTTTTTTTTTTTACTTTATCTCGACAACTCGGAGGGAGAAGTATTGTGATCGTTCGTTAAAAATGTCGAACTCGAGATTTTGATAAATGTTGACGTTTCATGACTCTCTGAAACCGATGCCATTTATCTGTATCTCGAACTAGAGCCTAAACTACTACTCGTATTTTATCTATCGTGCTAGAACTTGGTATCTAGGGTTTTCATAGGGCTCCCTCCGAAGAGTTTTTGGAAATAGATATCTAACCATAAAACTAAGCGTAGTTTACCGATGGACAAAAAGGAAAAAAAATAGCTTCTCTCAAAATTCACTATAACGATTTTTATTTTATTTTTTATCTATACACGGTTTATTATTATTATTATTATTATTATTAGCACCGCGTCTTACTACCCGTTCGGGTTATACGCACTTACGCTAATGTGTAATGGTAGGGTGATTGTGAGATGAGATGAAGGACCTACAGTTTAACGTGGGATCCGAACCACGGTGGAGGCCTGGCATTCCTATACACTGTTTAACATTACAAACAAAATGGCTTTTTGTTTTCACCTTGAAAATGACTTTAAGACCCCTTCCGGAATGTTTCCATTTTTATCCTATATCCAACACTATCTGAGCTATGAAACAGCTTATAACTACTAATTTGTAGTGATATTAAAAATAAAAATAAAAATAAAATATTCGAAATATAATTTTACTAAGCAAATAATTTTTGGAATATTGGCAAATACATAATTTATATTGAGGTTTGGGAAATGGATTGTTATTCTATTTGTTGAACAGTGATATTACTTTTTTTTCTCTACATGTTTCTGTAACAGTGTGTATTAATTCATATATATGCTATTTGGTGGAGTGTCTCCGCAACAATGTATATTATTTCATTTCACATATCTTATTAGTTTCAAGGGTTCCTAGAAACTTTAGAATCTTTTTTGGGATTGGATTTTTTTAATTACGCTTCAACCAAAACCAAAATGTTGAAACATATTAAATATAGAAGAATACATGCGATTCTAGCTTCTTATCACCAAGTATTACTACCCGTTCAGGTTATATACGCCTATGTGCTAATTACACTTATGACTTAGGGATTGAGAAGGTTTAATTGAGAGGAAGTACACCCGCATTTGCGTGGAAGAAGAGTGGTAAACCATTTAAGAAAAACTCAGTTCACCCGACCAGATATTGAAGAGATCCGCAACAATGTTAAATAATGTCACTCTTCTCACACACACACAAAAAACCTATTTTGGAAAGAAACAAAACATATGATATGTTTAAAAAATAAAGGTTTTAAATAATTTATCAAGTTATTTATGATTATAATTAAATTAATTAATCAATATTAATTTATAAATTTTCTCAAAGTCTTAAATTCTAATGCAGTAATTATTGGTAGATGTAACCCACTTTAAAAACAAAACAAAAAATGTGTCTCCACAATCTTTGATAGAAGTGTAAAGTATTCCTGAGGTTACAAAGTTTGAGAGGAGCTGACCAAGGTCATTGATAGATTAAGTCGATGTAAGTTGGTCGTGGCACTAGGTGGGGCAATCACTTCCCCCCACAAATGTGTGTTTGGGCTTGAGGGGGAGGGGGGAGATGCGAAGAGAGGAATGTAAACCCAGATACCCACTGGTACATGAAAGACCATGGTTTATTGATTATTTTTTTCCAAGGCTGTAGTTTTGTAAAGGTATTAATAATATTGGTGACCTGGCAGTCTAGGGGTAAGGTGTCAGACTTCTGTGTTAGGGGTCCGGGGTTCAATCCTCGGTCCCGGCACAGATTTATCTGATTACCAAACGCTACCTTCACCTCTGACAAGACATCTTGGGAATGTGGGGAATGCCAGGCCTCCACCGTGGTTTGGATCCCACGTTAAACTGTAGGTCCTCCATTTCATCTCACAATCACCCTACCNGTGGTTTGGATCCCACGTTAAACTGTAGGTCCTCCATTTCATCTCACAATCACCTAAGGCTCTCCGGTGTTTTTTTAATGTAATTATATATATATATATATATATATATATATAGTTATAAAATGAAGGTTAGTATATTTATAGGAGAAAAGAGAGGAAAAAAATCAATTTTCTTTAAATTATCTTCAAAGATTTTGATTAAAACTTGTATATTGACACTATTTTAACATCATAAACAAAATTACGTGTCTATATATTTTTACGGGAAAATTACTTGGAGGGTACTTTACATAAACGGGAACCTCTGATTTTGATAATTTCTCCGCAACTATTTGAGATACGAAATAATGTATCATTGCAAAGTTTTAGTAATATCAAAATTTAAATAACTTTTAGCTTAAACATATTTTAATGAAACCAGCATTTTCCAAGTTATAAGCACACACATATATATATATATTTAAATTGAGATCTTGGAAATGGGAAGTTTGTTGATTTGCTCTTGTCTTTGGTGTACCAATATGTTATTATTTCAATCACTATTGAGGTTATCTCTATGGTCTATTGATAAGAGTTCTTGGTTACAGATCCAGAGGTCTCAGTTTCGATCCACGACGCTTCTAAAATTTGTCTGTGAAGCAGTAGGTCTAAAACGGGTTCAAAATCAACCTCATGAGGACAAATTAGGAGATAATTAAATAAATAAGTAACAGCTCCAGTCTAGAAAACTCCTAATTAACAGCCGGAAGGATAATTGTGTTGACCACATGACACTATATCCGCAAATGTCGAGACTATAATTGCTACCTATGGTAGCCTCTCGATTGGTATAGCTCGCTTGCCGCTTATGTCATGAAGTAATCACTAGACGCAGAGTTGGGCAGAGGGGGGCAGAGGCGGGCAGAGGTGGGCAAACGTTGCTCCCCGAGGGTCATATGGACATCAATATCTAGCATGTGAAAAAAAATCTAAATTTACTAAACAATTAAATTTATCTTTGTACAAAAAAAATACATTTATTATTCATATAACTTTGGTACTCTCGTACACAAAGAAAGTAGCAAATAAATTCAAATATGTCATGACTAATGTTGCTTCTTAGTCTACCTAAATTTTGTTTAGCAACTACTCAATCTGTTATCGTTATTCGGATGTAAGCAACTGTCCAAAACCTTCGGACCGAACAAATGGTCGACGTGGGCTGCATGCGGCCTTTGGCTGCACTAGATTATTATTATTATTATTATTATTATTATTATTAACACCGTGTCTTACTACCCGTTCGGGTTATACGCACTTACGCTAATGTGTAATGGTAGGGTGATTGTGAGATGAAATGAAGGACCTACAGTTTAACGTGGAATCCGAACCACGGTGGAGGACTGGCATTCCTCACATTCACAAGTTGTGATTAATATACGCCTTGTCAGAGGTGAAGAAAGGGTTTGGTAATCAGATAAATCTGTGCCGGGACCGAGGATTGAACCCCGGCCGCCAGCACAGGAGTCCTACACCTTACCCCTAGACCACCGACCACCGACGGAGACACTAGAGAATAATTTTCACTTTTAATTTAAATACACTTTTTCCTCATTTATTATTAAAACATCACTTTTTTGTTGTAATGTAAAACCACTTGTTCAGAAATCCTGTGTTATTTAACGTCTTCAACGCGTCTCAATGCCACGGTAGTCGGCCCCCTTAAGACTAGATAAGCCAAGCACCACAATGAACACGATAATTGGGTGCTAGATTTGAATCTAGTCTACAATGAATGACAACACCACCTGTATGTAACTTTAAAATACGAGTCGTTAGCTAATGCCGCCCGCCTCCACCATTCCTGTGAACTCGATGAGAGGTTCACAGATTACGTTCTACCCCTGGAGCATATATTCACTGCAACTCACCATTCCTGTTGTTCTCAACACCGACCGGGCAAAAGCGGTCTATATGAAACTGTATCTTAAGGTTAGAAAAGATACTAGATATACCTTCATTTATTCATACGGCAATTCATTATATATTCAGCAGTCACCTTTTATATATATTAATTTCCATACATTATTATTAGCACCGCTTCTTACTACCCGTTCGGGTTATACGCACTTACGCTAATGTTTAATTGGTAGGGTGATTGTGAGATGAAATGAAGGACCTACAGTTTAACGTGGAATCCAAACCACGGTGGAGGCCTGGCATTCCCCACATTGACAAGTTGTGATTAATACACGTCTTGTCAGAGGTAAAGGAAGGGTTTGTCAATCAGATAAATCTATAATGGGACCTAGGATTGAGCCCCAGACCACAGCACAGAAGTCCGACACCTTACCCCTAGACCACCAGGTCACAGAATTTCCATACAATAGTAATGAAATAGTAATATATTCTTAATTTTGATAGAAATAGAAAATATTTTTTTATTTTTAATAATCCTTTTCTATGAAAATTGGACTGTAGACAAACCAACACTCATTTTCTCCGAGACAATCAGCTGATTTAATAATTTACCAATTTTAAAATTGGTATTTATTAACATTGCACCTATTTGTGACATCTTTTATTTTGGTTCATTAGTTAAAAGATTTGTACATTTCTTTCAAGAAATTATTTTAATAATTATACAGTTAAGGTTGATTTTGATATACATACTAAATGGGCAGATAGTATGAAATTAGTAGTGATATAAATATTATAAATTAATAAGGCAGTTTTTATTTTGTTATAAAAAAACTTGCGCATTTAAAAAAGTTTGAAAAAATAGATATATGGATTATATTGAAAGAAGAATACAGCTTTACAAATTCAAAATTATTTTAGTGGCTGATACAAGCTAAACTGACTTACAAGTCTGTAGTTTAATCCCTACAGGCTAAATAATAACTAATGACAATTTTTGAACTGTAAAGTTTTAAATTCTCTTAGTTAAATGCTGATACATTTTTTTGTAATAAATCTTATCTAGATGCACGTTCTTAATTGACTGACAACAATCCGCCATTAATGATTATACTATAAATAAATGAATGAATTATTCATCCCTGTGAACGGTGAAACTTCGATTTCACCAAGTATAAATGTATCATTTATGTGGGGAATCGATCTTGGGACCCCTAACTCAGTATGCAGACACGTAACCAACTGAGCTAATATAAGGCCTTGAATGGTATTTAGTTAAAATTCACCTATATTATTTTGTTACTAATTTAATCTAATTTAGCACCGCGTTTTTTAGGCCTTTGAATTATACGCTTAAGTATTAATTAAGCTAATGGGTTAGGAATTGGGAAGGTTGAATTTAGAGGAAGTGAACCCATACTTGCATGGAGAGAGAGTGGAAAACCATTTAAGGAAAAAATCTCCAGTTCACCTTACATAGATCTCCCCATCCTCAGCAGTATAGCTCAACACTAAACTAGCGCGTTAGCTAACTACACCACCGAGGCGGGTTATTTTGTTACTTAATATTAGATAATAAAAGTTTGCTGATTTACAGAACTGGCATTTAACGCATATCTATAAATAATAGAAGTTAAAAGATAAAGCAGCAAACAAAAACAAACAAACCTTTTTACTATCCTTTAAACCTCTCTTAGTGAAAATATGTTTATATCAGAAAGTACAAAAACATCTTAAAATATCTCCAATTACGTCCGCCAGTCTAACCATTACGTAGAAAATACTCAAGAAAAAGAGCCTTGGGAATACGAACCCATGACCTAGGATGTAGCTCTCCCTGTCCGTTGTGCCCTTTTTCCGCTACGGCGCCTTTTCCTCGACTGACATTTTCGCTTACCAATACTTTCGCTCCATATAAAACTGGAAGTGATCTGAAGTGGCGGTCCCAGTTGTACATACACGCTAACCATAGGTGGTTTAGTTAGTGAACGTGGACCAGAAAATAATTAAATATTATAATAGTTGGTAGCAAAAGTGTAGGCTTTGTTCAACTATGAAGCTTTTTACGATGGTATGTACCTCCGCTAGAAATTATACGTCTATCTGTAGTGTGTGTTCTTCTTACGAGTTTAAACTTCATGTGTGTGTGTATAAATAGCATGTGGGTAGAGCATGCATATTGTGATTACTGTATGCATAAGTGAGAAGAAGGCTTTGTTTGATTATATCTGGGTGTGTATTTATATTCATGTAAATTAGTCTGAAGACGTCCTTAAGGTAGTTTATCATGTGTTTGCGAATCAAAAGATTATAAGCATTGTAATCTATGTTTTTTTTATTAAAATGTAGGGGTAGAGCGAATTGTTAAGGTGGGACGGAAAGAGAAAAAGTTTTTTTTTGCAGTTTGTATGGCAAACACATTTTTCCAGCCTAAATATAGAGTTAAGTTTACTACAAATGGTGATATTAACAGTTGTTGACTATTTTTCATGAGCATATTAGCATTTGATGAGAGACTTTTAAAACTAATATAAATAGTTGTCATTAAATTCCAGGACACCCTTGTCAGTTATTCAAAAACTGTTGAGATCATCACGTAAAGAAAATTAAACTCTATTTTTATAATGGAGAAATATTTGATTTATTTTGCCGAAAATATATTTTTGCTATAAAAACTCCAAGTATATTGCCCCTTAGCTTTCATATTCTCTTACACCCCCACCCCCACCCGCACACCCTCCTTGAGTTTTTTTTAGCAGTTTGTCTAAAAGAAAACAAAAAACTGAAAACATTGTTTTAAGTTTGAAAAGAGCAAGTTTTCATAGGCATATATAGTTTCACTAACGTTTGAAATTAAAAATAACGCAACAAAATATTTCATCTGTTACAATTCCAAGAAATTAAATAGCTTTTAAATCATATTTCTTGAAATAAACTTAATAATTTACGTCAATAAATATTGATATTGATTTGTTTAATATTTTCAAAAGTGGATTTTAAATACAGTAATTTAGCTATCAGTAAACTTAGATTTTTTAAAGTATATTTTTTATATTATTTGTATCTTAAAATAATTTATAAAAAAAATTCTATACACAAAAATAAAACACTTAGTGATACTCATGTTTGTAGTTTGTCTAAATCTTGACTCGGTAGGCTGGGATTCAATTCAAACCTGCAGGAACGATGCCATTCCCAACTCATAATTTTAAAGTGGCTCTCTAAAATACCATCTCCTAATGCTAGTTATTTAAGTTATTCGTAGCAATTTTCATCAGTGCTGGTCTTTAAACGTAAGTATTGAGTAAAAATTAATTAATGGCTTATATCAATAAATTAAAGCATGAAATAGAATTCTAAATTTGACACTTTTATTTAATTTATACACTTATATAACTAAATAATTAGAGTATGGCTAATAAATATTTAAATATTGAAATTGTTTAAACTTAAAACATAATTAAAATTATGTTATTTATAGATGAACATTTTAAAAATATCACTCGTATATTTAGGTGTGTATTGCCTATATTTAAAATAAACAGGTTTGGTTCTTCTGTAACGCAGTTAGATGTTAAAAAATGAAAGTGAAATTAAAAATATGGTCCAATTATTACATCATATCCAGTGTAATTACGCGATCGGCTGACCTAGTAACGTAATTTAATACATTGTAATTATTGTCCGCTCATAAAAGTTTTGGATTTTTACTAAAGTTTAACTATCTGCCTCACGAATATGTTGTATAGATTAGACGAGAGACATATATTATGATAAATACTAATTATAATTTTTTTTAAAGGAATATATGGGAAGAGCAAAAAAGTTACACGAACATTTCGTAATTTTTATTACTTAAAAAAATTTAAGTTTTTCGTATTATTTATTTTCAAAATAATAACAAACAAAATAAATACAAAATCCATATGTCTTAAAAACAATTTTTTTTATTAAAATTGTTATCACTTGTCAAAATGGTATAACATTTATAATATATTTTAAAATACCAGAAAAGGTCACAGTTACCATTAACGTACTATAGCGAGCAATTAATTCACTCATGCATGGAAGCGGCACCATAACATGCTCCCATTACTTGTCCGAGATTTACTTGTTTGAAGGTAGCATAATCGATCAATTTGGGACCCACTTCGGTGGCCGCATGGTCTACTCAAACGTATTACTCTCGCAGTAGACTAAACTACTGCTGACTGGGAAATACAGGTTCGAATCTCGGTCGGATGTACTGATGGTGGTATTTCTCATGCTCCCTCCATGTAAATGCTGGTACGCTTCCTCTAAATATAACCCTCCTTATCCTTAAAACCAATAGCGTAAATAGTATATAAACCTATAAAGACCAGCCTAAGTTACATTTTGAGATTTTTTGTTAAAATTAACACCTAAATACTTTTTTTTAAAGACATCAACCACTTTTTTTTTTGTGAAATTGAAAACACTGTCCTTTTTTTTTTTTAGNTTATTATTTTTAGCACCACGTCTTACTACCCATCCGGGTTATACGCTTATGTACTTATTACGCTAATGGTTTTAGAAATTAAGGAGGTTAAATTTATAGGAAGTGTACCCACATTTGCGTGGGAAACCATTTTGGATAAACCAACCTCATTACATTCGAACGAGATTCGAACCTCTATCTCCCCGTCATAGGCAGTATAGTCTACTTTGAGAGTAGCGAGTTAGACCACGTGGCCACGGAAGCGGGTAATGGGGAACTAATAAAATTAAATAACAAAATGTAGTTCCAGTTTCACTTTCAAACGAATATATAATTTTGTCCCGCTCTGCCGGGAAGAAAGAGAAACCATGTAATAAAAGAACACACTTAGCAACCTCGAGAAGGCCTGCTCTAGTAACGGTAATTGATTGTGTCGCTGCCGTAACGGAAACAAGTTAGTTGCCCACCGCCTTGTCATTGGCCGGTACCTGCCTAGTCAGCCTTGACAGTCGCGCTGGGAGGTCGCAGTCACTCCAGATAACGTCATCAAACTACCTCTTTGTATCCATCCGCGTCGATACGCCCCTGGCGGACCTTGGGAGCATTTAGATGTATCCTTATCACCAAACCTAGGCGTTGGTTTACGAGTAAATCTGAGGACATATTAATTAGGGAATTAAAAACATAATTACATTCGAATCAGAAAACTTTCAAATCAAAAATATATTGAGGTACGAATTTTGGCATTCTTCACTTTTCAACAACAAAATTTATAGCATGCTAATAGTTTCTAATTTTAAATTAATTAATTATCAATTTTTTTTTAATTTGGTAAAACTGTAGAACTGGTTTGAACTTAACTATTTTTTTTCCTAAAAGTCTAACGCAGAAAACCGCAACACAATTCAACCTCTAGTTTGATCTACAATACCCAATTGAGTTTTACGTTATTTGTGGGTTGAGATGAGCTCTTAATTAGGCCTACTCTATCCACGAGTGTAAGTTTTTTTAAAAGATGTTACCTTCTTGGATATTTCGAAGCTATTTTACAAAGTGGGCTGCATCTCAATTTGACGCATACAAGCAGCCAAAACACTATTACACCTGGACACCAGTATGAAATAGAAAGAGAGGGAAGAAAATAAGCAGTTTACAATGTTAACGCCTCTAATTTACCTAGTGATAGCACTTCCCCTCTTCCTCTGACAAGTTCACACAAACACTATATTATTCATGCCTTAAAAACATTTAATAGATTTTTAAATCACTTTTTTTCATGTTAAATCTTTAAAACTCATCGAATAAAATGTGAATTCATTAACGTGAGGAATCCTATCTTGACCTGTCATGACTTCACAATTAGGCAATGGCATGTGCTTGAATAGGTGTGCGTTAAAATACACGTTTATAAACAAATAAAATGGTTTATTTTAAGATAGGATGGAAATAAATCTGAGCTAAGGTCTAGACAGTTTTTTTGGAACATAACATTTTTGGTAAAAATAACTAGATATTGCTTCATTAGATACCTTCAGTAAAATTTAATACACTTTGTGATCCTAACAGTTATTTTTTACTTGTCATGATTATAATAACATTTGAACAGGATTTTTTTTTTATTTTAATTAAAATTTCTAATCAGATTATTCAGTTCCCACGACAAGTATTCAAGAACGTTTGTCATTACTGTGTGTAGACAATTAAACTAAATGTAGCCACTGAACAAGATTTTTGTCAAACAAATTTTATTTGTAATAAAAACTGATAAATATCTACCTTAACCAGCATTTACTTCTATCCACCTTAAAAGGCCAACATGGGCTTTAAACTCGATGTCAAAACTCTAATTAACGAATGTATCATACATTTATATGATAATGCTTACCCATCTCTCACCACCCTCCCTCATTATATTTCTAATCATAAACAAGAATAAAAGTCAACTGACCAAAAATTATTCATTATTTCAAAGGGTTTCCTAAATTATTTTTCAGAACTAATAAGTGAATGACAGTCATACGCTGCCTGATAAAAATTACATACTGAAATGTTATAGTAACAGCAAAAAAAAATCTTAGATATTTAAGGACTAAAAATGTATCTTAGTTTGGAGTTGATGCCAATACTTGCCTGGAATAATTGTCCTAGCTATTGGTTTCTTCTATTCGTACATTGAAACCTGTCTCCAACTACATTGTACTTTTTTTTTTCCTACAATAAACTTACTCTTTAAGAATGACTAGCTTATAGTTTCCTCTTAAGAGCTATTCGCTAACACAATTACTTATACATGTCACCAATAGATGGCAGTGGTGGCGCTGACAGCGTCAGCCACGCTGGCCCAGCAGTACAACACAAATTACGTTGATTCGGACTACGACTACCAGGAGCAGCAGCAGTCTCAACCACCTCCTAGGCCCAACCCACCACAGAGGGCGTACTCTCGTCCACCCCCTGCCCCCGTAAGGCAGAGTGGACCCCCGGCACCCAAAGCTACCCCCGTGCCTATCCTCAAGCAGATCAACAAGTAAGTATTATAATATATTAATTTTACATTAAACACAATGTTTATTAACGACTTAGTTTAAGAGATATAGATGAGGAGGGTAACACTGAGGAAATTCATCCATACTAGTGAAAATATGTGATGGAGAAACAAAGTTAAATTTCATATTGAAGATAAACCACACTTCTCCTTGCCAGTATTCAAACTCCAACCTATTGTTTAATGGTGACCAAGCGAAACGCAAATTGATCCCTTCAAACCATTGTAATTGATAGATAGTAAAAAATATTTTTTTTAATACAGCCTGGATATAATAACCAGACCCATGCCATTTAATAATAATAATAATAATAATAATAATAATAATGTTTTATTTGGGGGAAGTTAAGGCCAGCGCCTTTTATTACACTTAAACCTTTAGTAATTTTTTTTAATGCTAAAAACTAATTTAAAATACCCGTACAAACTTCATAATAATAATAATAATAATGATAAACATGTTGCCCACATACATAATTGTAAGTTTATAACATATTAAAATAAAATAAAGGAGCGTAGTAGAACTAAATAAGGAAGAGATAAAAAAAATCATTCCGCATTTGGTTCAGCGTGTCAAAAGCTCTCGCTACTGATGGATTAAAGAGTATTTAGTACATTAAATTCTAAGGCTGTGCATAATTTAAAGTTAATGCTATACAAGTATATTTTAAGATCCCATCTCACGGTCGATGGACAAATGAGGCTATACTTGAATAAATAAACAGCAGCTCTGGTCTAGAAAACTGAGATTAACGACCACAGGGTTCATTGTGCTGACCACATGAAACCCTCAATCCATAAATGCTGGCAGTATCCTCACTTTCGGCGATGGCCCCTTGGTTGGTTGGTATAACTCACTTACGTGGCTCAAACCGTGGAGGTTTTTTCCCCCGCGGTGATTAACCGGGTTATTAGATACAATATTACGATTTAATCAGGTTTCTTATCACCCACGTCGATGGTCACATGGTATAACGTATCACACTATGGATTGCTAGTGACAAATATATTGGAGTTTGAATCCGGTCTGGTGTACTGGAGTTTTTTCCCTCCTTCGTAACTGCCCAGTCTACTTACACGTAACCCACCTTGGTGGCATGGTTAGCTAACACGCTGGTTTTGTGTTAAGCTATAATTCCGAGGACGGAAAGGTCAGGGTTTGAATCTCACTTGGGTGTACTGGGGTGGTTTTCCCTAAATGGTTTTTCACTCTTCCTTCACGAAAATGTGGGTTCACTTCCTCTATATTCAACCGTCCCAATTAATAACCCATTAGCGTAATTAGTACTTAAGCTTATAACCCGAACGGGACCTGAACTGGACGCGAGGCTAATTTTTTTTTATTACTTCCATTTAGATGCGGGTACGTTTCCAATAAAATTTCCCCTTTCTCATCCTTAATATACTAAAGTAGTTGATGTACGCGTATAGCCAGGATGGGTACTAAAACTCAGTGTAACATTAATAATAATAATAAATATATTGTAATAATTTCAATTATTTTTTTTTGAAAATATGGTTAAATGGTGCAATTGTTTTCAAAGGTAGAATGTTAAAAAAAAAACCCACTCTACTACGTTCGTTTCGAGCTGTACTACCTACCTAAGGCAAGCGCACGCGCTCTCCGTTTCGTGACAGAGGTTCTTAATAAGTATACTTACGTTCGTATAGTATTTTATTATTATTATTATTATTATTTAGCACTGCATATTACTACCCGTTCGGGTTATACGCTTTAAGTACTAAATACACTAATGAATTAGGAATTGGTAAAGTTGAATTAGAGGAAGTGAACCCACATTAGCGTGGAGGGAGGGTGGAAAACAATTTAGGAAAAACCACCCTCAGTTCACCCGACCGAGATTTGAACCTCGATCTCCCTATCCTCAGCAGTCTAGCTCAACACGACTAGCGCGTTAGCTAACTATGCCCCCGAGGCGGGTATTTTCGTATTGTAAAAATTATTCAAACGTATATTAATTCTTAAAGAGCGATAAAGACGATTTTTCTTATCAATTGAGGCAGTTCATGCAGTGATACAAGTAAGTTAAGGCCAGTAAAAAATTAATAAAGGAGTAGTTAGCGGTTTATTTTCGAAACATTATATATTATCTTTTAAAAAAATGTTTAAATCAAAGAATGATTTTGACAAAAAAAATCTAATTGTTTGAATTAATATTTGGTCATTACTTAAATTGTTGTTTTTTCTCTTATGCTATGTAGCACCATAATATTCTTATTCTTTGTTTGATTATATCCTAAATTCCAAGTTGTTAACATTTACTATACTTTATTTAGCTTAAGCACCCAACCAACCTCATATTTAAATCATTAAGAATCACCCTGGTTTTATATATTAAGTTGTATTTTTTATTTAATTAATACGCTTAATACTACTATTATTAACTAGGTAATCTAAGGTGTAGTAGGGCATTTAAGAAGAAGTGTGCCTCCATTATAGTTAAAGGGGAAGGGGGAAATTCCGATGTAGAAAATCAATCCTAACTACACCAGGCTGGTACTCAAACGTTAAGCTCATCTTTAGCGGTAAGCAAGTAAATTGACAAACCCATTACCGCCATTGCAGGTGTGATAAAATATAGATAATGTTGATATTAATCATGCAATTTCTAAATTTCTATAAGGCAATAATATATTTACAAAATAATCCCCAATATTGATGAAGAAAAGGTGACTTTTCAAGTAGCTAGCATATGAATGCTACCACAATAAAGCTAAACATTTTCTTTAAAATATATAGTTTACTAAACCAGTTTTATCACTCACATATTTAACTAATTAATTTATAAAATATAAAGCCAAAAGAATAAAAATTCTTAAATTTAGTATATATCGTAATCCCCTATAAATAAATATCAAGGAGAAAAATATGGCCCTGTTAATTCACAATTATGAGATCATTTTGAGCTAAAGGTTAATTTTATAAAATTCAATAGGTTTAATGCACGATTTAAATTATCCCTCTCATATTTAGAATGTTTTATCTACTTAATATTATACTCTTCTATTTAAAAAAAATTATATGGATAATTTTTAAATATTTGTACATTTAAAAAGTAGCATCATTGTTTAAAAATGTAATCCAAACAATACTTCGTAAAAACATTTTAAACAACAAATAAATATTATAAATTTCAAGAAAATAAATAAAAAATTTAAAAAGAAACACAGTTATTTGACTGTTTTAGTTTGAAACACTTATAAAATGTCACATACACTGTTTATGAACTGATCGTTTCAATGGATTCTCCATAGAGCGCATGCGCCTTGTTGGTCGGCAACTATAATGGCTTTACTTTTCTGTGGGTGGAGTTTCATTAGGCGCGGTCCAACCAAAAACACAAAGTGAGAGTGTGAGAAATTTTAATAGGTTTTGACAAAACGGTTTTGGTTGGTTGGTTCTAGTTTTCATATTTTATTAAACAAAAATATGATTTTTCTTTATTGATCCTTTTACCCCTAGTAATTGGTTAAGTGTGAGTATATTTCTCGATGAAAAAAATAAACTTAAATCTTTTAATATTTCATTTATATTTATATATTTTGTATTTGACTTAAAAATTGAAATGCTTAATATCATTAAATAAAAAAAGGCACATATTACAATTTTTTTTTTTAATATACTATTGCGTGCAATTCATAAAATAAATTTTAAGGATGTCTCCGCGGTAAACATGGAAGTTTGGTTCAAAAGATGTCCTAAGCTGGAAAATTAAAAAATAAAGTTAATACATTAATTATTGTATGATGTTCTTATATTTAATACAAAAAATCTTTTATACGCTCTTATTTATATTTTGATTGGACATTCTTGTTTCGAAGATATTTATTTACTTGTTTAATGGATTGTTTATCCTAATACTCGATAAACATAACTATGAATGCTGAATGGAACCTCGTTACTTGAATATCTGTATTAAATTATGGGGACGATACAGTGATTTATTTTGAATTATATTTTTCCACTGTTATTACCAACAAGATATATTTTCCTGTATCTTGGCGTCATCATGGTTCGTGAAATATAGACCTAAGATATATGTAATTAATTTAAGTTGCTACACGCCTGTAGTCTTATAAACAATACGTTAGCTTAACAACATTTTTGAAAGTAAAATTTTATGTATGTGTCAAGTGACCTGGCGGGTAAGCTGTCAGACTTCTGTGCTGGTGGCTGGGGTTCAATCCTCGGTCCCGGTACAGATTTATCTGATTACCAAACCCTTCCTTCACCTCTGACAAGACATCTTGTGAATGTGAGGAATGCCAGGTCTCCACCGTGGTTCGGATCCCTCGTTAAATTGTAGGTCCTCCATTTCATCTCACAATCACCCTACCATTACACATCAGCGTAAGTGCGTATAACCGGAATGGGTAGTAAGACGCGGTGCTAATAATAATAATAATAATAATAATAATAATAATAACGTATGTGTCTTCGGAGAATGACTTCCTTAAAAATTGGCAGAAAACCTTTATTATTACATTTTATCTAAGTATTAGTTATCTAGAGTTAATTTCTAATAAATCCCTGACAAAAGTAAAATTAGTTTTAATATTATCCGCATCGTTAGTCGAATAGTATAACGCGTCACTCTCGTGTTAGACTGAACTATACTACAGTATGTATGAGGAGATTAGGGTTTGAATCCGAGTAAGCTGTATTGAGGTGTTTTTTTTTCTTACCTGGTTTTTCACTCTCACTCCACACAAATTTTGATAGATTTTTTCCTAGTGTTTGCATTCGTCACCATTTATCCCTAGCATAATAATAACTTGAACGGGTACAAAGATATTTCAAATTAATAAATAATTAAATGACGCTGAAGGATACAGGCAATATAGACTAGCTTTGAGTTAAATAATGAGAACATTTCAAGGTCATAGAAGTAATAATTATATATTATAAACATGTGAACCATTTTAAACGTAATGTGTGATTCAATTCTTGATGTTTTTAGTAGTAAATAATTTTAAGTTCAATAAATACGGTGATACTTTTAATGTAGCCCTTAAAGTATTAATAAGATTCCATACAACTATTTTAAAACAAAAGTTGGTCAATCCAGAGGTACAAATTGTTTTTCAACATAAAATAAAACATCACAAATAAATCCACACTCTCTGGGACCCCCTTAGTCTTCTTGTGAACTAAACCACTCTCCGTTATGTTGAGCGCGCCATCTCTGATCCACAGACACAACGAAGACGGTTCATACACTTACGGCTACGAGGGCGCAGATGGTTCCTTCAAGATCGAGACGAAACTCCAGACGGGCGAGGTGATGGGCAAGTATGGCTACGTCGACGACGTCGGTAAGGTGCGCGTCGTAGAGTACGGCGCAAACAAGTACGGCTTCCAACCATCCGGAGAGGGCATCACCGTGGCACCACCTACGCTCGTTGATGAAACGTTGAGAACCAGAGGACCCGGAGATCAAACTCAGTACCCGGAGTACGATGATGGTCAGTACTATGAACAGGCCGCCCCCATCAGGCCTCCAGCGAGAGCTAACCGCCCCCAACCTCGTCCCGCCCCCAGACCCGCGCCGGTCCAGCAGCAACAGCAGCAACAGTTCAGCTACGATACCTACCAGTCGGAGCAGCAGTACTCAGCCCCCCGTCCAGCCCCCAGACCATCCCCCACCCCCGTAAGGCCATCCTTCAGCAACCAGGGCCCCGTCCCACCTAGGGCCCAGATCCCGGGGGCGGTCCCCGCCGACGGGTCTAGCGTGACGTACGCTGCCGCCCCTAGGAGCCACCCGGCCCCCGTGAGGCCTGCTCCCGTCCACCAGATGCCTGTGTATCACCAACCCCCCGTGCAGCAGCACCAGGCCCCCCAGCAGTCAGCCCCCCAATACTCAGCCCCTCAGCAGTCGGCACCCCAATACTCCAGGCCCGCCCCACAGGCTAGACAGGCCGGCGGAGGTTTCCTTGACCAGCTCGCCAGGGACTACGCCCTACCTCAAGGAGGTTCTCCGTCCCTCACTGATGTATCTTTTGGTTTTTATTAGACGCATCGAACATAAGGCATGATAGGTCGCCATCACTTTAACAACTTGTATCAAATATCTGAACACTGCACATCATAAACATTAATTTTAAACGAGAGCCCTATTTTTAATTTTTTTTATATATATATATAAACTTAGATAGAAACCAACTGTGCCATTAAAATCCGAATTGTATTTTTAACATAACTGAATTTACTTAGTTTACGATGACTCCAAATCTACTTAACGAACCAGGAAAGTAAAATACTCATCTAATGCAAATACACTTATAAGAATATAAACTTAATTTTAGTTTTTTAGTTATAATTTTTTAGCACCACGTTCGGGTTGTACGCTTTTTCATTTATTATTGAAATACACTTTACACACTTTAGGTTTTCTACATTAAAAACTTTAAAAGAGAAATAATAAATCGCAAAGAACATAAATCACTTAGTTTGACCATTTTAGTAAAAGGACTGATTTTTAGAAAATTTGTTATGATTAATAGAGTGGTTATTCCTAGTTCTTAAAATATTTTGATGTTACATCTTTTAAGAATCAAATATTAATTTGATTCAAAAATAAATTATATTCTCATATTTTAATTTGTGTTAAAAATGTTGTTTGATAAGAAATTTTAAAATACTACGATTATTCCCGTTTTAAAAAGATCGATATCAGTAAATTGTAAAGTAGTTTGGAGTTCCATCATGAGTAGCTTGTAAAGTGTTTATTTTTAATTTATTTTCGAAAGTAGAGTACAAATATTCCTGATACTTATAAAGAAACCACTATTTAAACAACATATAAATGTTTTTGCATATTTTTTTTCAATTATTTGGTTCGTTTACTCTTAAATCTTCAAAGATTACCCTGCTTGGTTCTACTATGGTTCATAATTATTAAATAAGGCCATAATGTAATCTGTAAAATTCATTCAGCGTAAACGAATAATAATCTGAAGAGAATTCTAAATGTTATTTAATTTACTCTGATAAAAAAATCACAAATGTTATTGAATAGTTTAATAACAATTTTACGTCTACTTCTAATGATTCGTATTTCAGTTTGAAAATACAGTTTATTAGGCACTCGTTTGTAAAGTTTTATGAACATTAATGTAAACACAACTGTATTTTTTTCCTTAATTTTAATTACTTTGATAATTTTTTGAATCGATAATCAATAAAATCTAATATAATTGAATCTCCGTTTTCAAAGAAAGACCATTGAATGTGATTTTTTTTTTATTTGGTGAAAGTGCGTAGCCCAACGCAGGTCTGGCTTACCTTCAAATACGTGTAGTATGACCTAAAATCATTTGTTAAGAAATGACGAAATGTTTTGTTTTTAAGACATATGGATTTTGTATTTATTTTGTTTGCTATTATTTTGAAAATAAATAATACAAAAAAACTTAAATTTTTTTAAGTAATAAAAATTACGAAATGTTTGTGTAAATTTATTGCCCTTTCCATGTCTTCCTTTATATTTAAATTATAATTAGTATTTATCATAGTAGCCTTTAGTACCTTTAGTTTTGGTTTTATTTTGATTCTTTATGTATAAGAGCAAAGCTATTAAAGGTTATGTTTAAGATATTGGAATAAAGAAGGTAGCTTAAAGTACGTACGGGAAGCATATAATGATAATTATCATATAAAAAAATCACTCCCATTGCTCCTGGACGAGATTCTAATGTTTTAAAATAAACAAACCGGTACGTATCTATCATAAAACACAGTGGAGGCTCGTAGCTAAAATTAGTGGGGGTGCTGCTCCAGAAAATGTTTAGCCTTTTTTTTAAATTGTGTAAAAGGGGAAAAAACATGTACAAAAAGAAAATTTATCCAGGAACGTGATAGAATCTTAACAAAAAAAAAGCCAAACATTTTTTACTTGCTTTAGCTTAAATTATTACAGTTCAAGCTTGATCTATTCATTTATAATTTAAATCCATTCTTCTTGTTTTAATTTGCGCAAAGAGTTCAATAATTTTCTCCTTGATCTCTGGATGACAATTGAGGACATTTTTCTCCATTGAAAGTACTGCAAGCGAATTTAGTATTTCTGTTAAATAAAAGAACAGAAAAAAACACTAATCTAATTCTACACTCTTCTACACTTTATCACATTCAATAATATGGTACACGGTTTTTAAGCACAACACACTCTGAGTAAAAAAAACTTCCTTCCACCATCATCACGCCAGAGCCGGAACTGCGAGAGCAACAGTGCTCTCTCTACCTGGCAGTTCCACCTTCCTCCCCACCCCCCTCCTATGTGCGCATGCGCACAACAGTCAAACACCACGTCGCTGGCTGTGTGAAGCGCACAGTTCCATACAAAGATTTTTGTATCTTTTTCATAAACTGGGGATGGCTACTGAGGTACTGACATTAAGTTTAAGGAATATATATTGTACTACAAAAATAAAGAAAGACTTAAAGAAAATAGGACTAATTATATTAAATGTTATCGATAATATCAATTGGAAATAGGGGGCGCTGCAGTTCCGCAGTGCCTATACACGAGCCGCCACTGATAAAACATTTACTAAATCTATAATTTGATCCATTTGAAACCCTATTTTCACTTGCCGATGTTCAGTTTCCAAAATAAATTACTGTACAGTAAGGATTTTAAACATTTTTTTCTCATTTATTTTTTAATGTCCCCCTCACAGTTATTGTATTGTACGCTTATGTACCAATTAAGCTTATAGTTTTAAGGATTAGTAAGGTTATGTTTAAAGTTTCGCATGGAGGGAGAGTGGAAAACCATTTTGGAAAAAATCCCTCAGTACACCCGACCGTGATTCGAACTTCAATCTCCCCGTCATCGGCAGTCTATTCTAATGCGAGAGTGGCGCGTTAGGCCGTGCGCCCACTGAAGTGGGTACGATCTTAATTGATCCCTCATTTGTAGTCGATGGTTTCCACATGTCCATTAAGGACTCTTCCTTAAAATATTAGTGAGAAATGACCCGCGCTGCAGGGCGAGTCCTGGATGGCTAAGTGGTAAGAGCATTGGCATCTACGTCTAAGGCTTAAGGTTCAATTCCCGTATTCAGATGTCATTTTTCAATTTAAAAATACCATTTGATTTGGCTTACCAGTGATGGGGAGGTCAGGCTTCCAAACTCGTTTGGGTGTACGCAGGGTTATTTTTTCTAAGTGGCTTTCCACTTTCACCCCACAAAAGCTGGGGTACATTTTCTCAAAATCTTAACTTTTCAACCCTGCCATTTAAATATATAATTACAACCATGGGCATTCAGTGAAAATTATTTTGAAGAGATTGGGGGGTTATATTTAATATAAAGTACCTTTCCACTACGTTACAGAAAAAACTATTTATGAGTGTTTGAGAAACACATATACTAAACATACATACAGTACGAAGAGTTTTTTTAAAATTTAGCACCGCGTCTTACTACCCGACGGGCAAGATGCTTATGTACTAATTACGATAATGGGTTAGGAATTGGGAAGGTTGAATTTAGAGGAAGTGAATCAGCATTTGCGTTTGAGGGAGCGGGGAAAACCCTTTAGGAAAATCCACCCCCAGTTCACCCAACTCAGATTCGAACCTCGATCTCCCAGTCTTCTGCAGTATAACTTAACACGAAACTAACACGTTAGCCAACTACGCCACCGAGGCGGGTCAGTGGGAAGCTAGCTATCTGGATAACAGACTATACACAGTTATATTTATATAGGATATATATGGTTAATGTTGCCATTATTTCGGGGGAGAGAGGTGGGTACAACACTCTTGACCACCCCCTACCCCTATCGCACACCCATGCAGTTACAACCCAAAAGGGCAGGGTGACGTGAT
Organism: Timema douglasi; assembly: GCA_901482245.1. Lineage (NCBI taxonomy): Eukaryota > Metazoa > Arthropoda > Insecta > Phasmatodea > Timematidae > Timema > Timema douglasi. The sequence continues at coordinate 57,108 of CABEEJ010000241.1, read as the reverse complement.
GGAAATATAAATCAAGTCCTCGGAGAAGAATATAATACCTTTGGATGGGGGCTAATCTGTTATTGTGATATTCTACCTTTATCGCGATAAGAACAAGTGAAGGTTGTCCTTTGTTTGGAGGGTGTTACGGTGTCCTTTGAGGTCGGGATATCCATGTTTAGCACGCAGACAAGACTTACGATACGTGCCAAGGTCTGAGCAAGGCGTGGCTTCCCATAAGTGAGGAAAGCACTTAAGATGTTGTTTTTAAAAGAAATAACAAGTAGATCTAAATTGAGGTTCTAATGACAGTGTAAAGAGGTGTATTTTTTCCATCCGGTCTGCAAAGCATATTTTAATGGGTAAAGTCCATCGCTATCTTAACCTCGGCCGGCAAAGAGTATTCTACACCTAGGTCACACATCTATCCGCATCGCTTCGTATTGGTTTGGTACTTTTTTTTTGTTATGTTGGTGCACACTTATTCGTATCGCATTGAATCGGCTCATATTTTGTAGGGTTTTCCCCCCTAGTATCAAGGTAACTATAGTAGCCCCATGTCTTCTTAGGTGCTGACTGACAGTAAACATTTAGGTATATATACCTACATTTTGACTGTCAGAAGTGACAGCTGCTAAACACATGTGTTTTGCAGATAATATGGTTTGGCGTAAGGATACATAATTTGGTCTGATAACTTTTCAAAGCCGTCATTTGTCAGTCAGCACCAAAGAAGTCATGGAACTACTGTAGTAGTTATGTGAACAGTAGAATGCACTTCCTCTATTCAAAAATTGCTAAGTACGTGAATCATATTAATAATTATTTCATACTAGCAGCCCATCCCGGCTTCGCACGGGCATAATAATATAATAAAAAGAAATACACAATGTTTTACAGTGAGTTTCTAAAAAAATAACATTCATTGAAAACAAAAAACTAAGATATTAATTTTTTTTGTGAATATATTTTCTTAAACTTTTTTTGTATTTACATTGTTTTTTTATTTTTTTATATATTATTTATCACTTTTATTTTTTTTGTCATTTTTCAATATTTTTTTAATTTATACTTATACTAATTGTTAAAAGGTCATAACCGCAAAACAAAAGCCATTTAATTTATTGAGTAAGAGCCTCCCTGTAAACAATATTTGATGTGGTTTTATTTTGTGGCAGCAAAATAAATTGATTTTCAGGGGCTCCAACCCGCGATAGGCCAACGTATAATTGACCATGAGTAAAACATTT
>CABEEJ010000241.1:44451-54717 GCA_901482245.1 Timema douglasi | reverse complement strand
ATTTAAACTCGTGATATCTTTTGAATGGAATATCCAAATCGAATCATTTAAAAGGTGATATGAAGGTATTGAAGTAGTCTTAAATAATGTTCTATTTATTTTGATAACGATCAATACCTAGGTACGAATAAAGAGCCTTTTCTAGCGGTGGTATTTTAATAATTTTTTTTAAATAAAAGGACGCTTATTGTGACGTAACTATAAAAGATAGAGACATGCTGTCGCGACATTTTTATAGATAGTGATGTGTCCTGAAAAATTGTAATACATCATTTTGTTCTATCATTAATAGTTTTCGCAGCGCACGCGATTGAAGGAAGTTTTTTGTTTATTTTTTTACACCTTGGGTTAGATTATTCAAGTTTTAGTAAGCATCCCTAATTTTATTGAAAATGAAACATAGCCTATGTCATTCGGGAATAGTGTAGCTTGCCAACGGTGAAAGAATTTTTTAAATCGGTCCAGTAGTTTCGGAGCCTATTCATTTCAAACAAACAAACAAACAAACAAAAAATCAAATCTTTCCTCTTTATAATATTAGTATGATTATTTTCGTTACTGCAGTCTTAACATTTCTCTTTAAATTTCGAGTTGAAATATCGCCCATAATTTCTCGTTGGATTTGAAGTCGATATTTTCCCTTGGTAACTAAGTTATAGATAAAAATTAATACTGTATCCAATAGTACAGTATATTCGTAGAGAGTAACCATGGTTCGTTTAGTTTAGTACACTATTCTCTCTCTTCCCCTCTCTTTTTTCTCTCTTTCTATATACATAAGAAAATTAATACGCCCTAAGTACTCGACCAATTGCTTATTATTATAAATTCAAATCACTCGATATAAGATATTGAGCCAAAAGTAACTTGGGCAGTAGCCATATTGAAACGGTTAAACATATTATTATTATTAGCACCGCGTCTTACTACCCGTTTGGGCTATACGTACTTACGCTAATGTGTAATGATAGGGTGATTGCGAGATTAAATGGATGACTTACAGTTTAACGTGGAATCCGAACCACGGTGGAGGCCTGGCATTCCCCGCATTCACAAGATATCTTGTCAGAGGTGAAGGAAGGGTTTGGTAATCAGATAAATCTATGCCGGGACCGGGGATTGAACCCCGGACCCCCAGCACAGAGGTCTGACACCTTACTCCTAGACCACCAGGTCCCCGACGTTAAACATATTGAAACACGATGTAGGCCTGCGTATATCGTTCATTCTAGGGTCGAATAATGTATCTGCCAACTTTCACCTGTATTTCACACTTATAAAAGCTGATCGGAACTATCTTTATGATAGTAAAATACATTATACATTTTTATGGATAATATATAGCGCCTTTCTATAAAAAAAAATTATAAATAGTATCTACATCATCAGATCTAAATTCATTGTAAAAATAATGTTTTATGGGTAACTTTTATAGATTTAATTATATTTTATAGGTAGTATCTTTTACATATATATATATCAGGAAATATTGTAAGCCATTCAAATATTTGATACTTTTTTTTGTATTAATTATATCATAAAAGTGTATTTGAAATGTATTTTGATAATGAGGCTTAAGGCGGCCGCCTCGATCAGCGAGAAAGTATCAATCACTGTCAGGCATCACGTCTTAAAATACAATGGTCTGTGTCGTTTTCTGGAAATATTTCTCCATTCTGTAGAAGCTTGTACTCCCTTTAACACCTTCACCTGCAACATTATTTGTCATGTCGATAAGAAATAGGGGGAAGTAAATTAAGAAACTTCTTATCTCAAGGTTAAGAAGAAATCTCGCTGCTCGCTCTCAAATATCTTAAAATGTTATGTTTTGAGCGTATCAAGAAAATTATTTTATTTGTTAGAAGGAAATTAAATCCAAAGCCCCTTTTCATCAAGCCTGGTCTCATAGCTCCACAAATATGCTTAGTATATATATCTACAAATATGCTTAACATAGCTCTGGAAATATGCTTAACAGAGGTCCATATATGTGCTTAACAAAGGTCCATAAATATGCTTAACATAGCTATGCATATATGCTCAACAGAGCTCCGCAAATTTGCTTACATAACTCCACAAATATGCTTAAGGACTAAAAAGCCTTTGAAAAGGCACTAATGTTACATTTTCTCAGACTTTTTTTCTTTTAATAAACCTCAAACTAAAGCATTTCAAATCTATTTTGGCGTGAACCATATTTTAAAATGACACATCGTAAAATTAAATATTCCGTTAGAACTGATTGTTTGCGTTGCAATTTTTCGCTTACCGAGGCGGACCTCTTCACCACCACAATCATTACTCAAGAGAGACTTTAGTATAAAAAGTTTTGAGAGCCCCTGTCTTAAGCCGACCTTGCTCCTTCATCCGATCGGAACCGCGCAGTACACGATACACGCCTTAAGTTACTTTTGAAGGTAACTCGCCTCTGCCTTGATGGTCGCTAATTACCACCAACCTGTATTAACTCTCTATTGCTTTGATAAAACTATTATTATTATTAGCACCGCGTCTTACTACCCGTTCGGGTTATACGCACTTACGCTAATGTGTAATGGTAGGGTGATTGAGAGGTGAAATGGAGGACCTACAGTTTAACGTGGAATTCGAACCACGGTGGAGGCCTGGCATTCCCCACATTCACAAGATGTCTTGTCAGAGGTGAAGGAGGGGTTTGGTAATCAGATAAATCTGTGCCGGGACCGGGGATTGAACCCCGGCCGCCCAGCACAGAAGTCTGATACCTTACCCCTAGACCGCCAGGTCACCGATTTGATAAGACTTTTCCAGAAAGAAAAATTAAGCAAGGTTTTTAGTTCCTAGAGCGGAAATAAGTCGACCATAGGTTCGTATAAAGGAGAATAATTGCTTTATAAGGCTTTATCTTAAGATTACATCATCTTTAGATGATATTATTTTATAACAACAGTCAAAGGTAGCATTTTACCACAAAAAATAAAGCCTAGACAACATTTTTATTTAGCACCGCGTCTTACTACCCGTTCGGGTTAAACGCTTTAAGTACTAATTACGCTAATGGATTAGGAATGTGGAAGGTTGAATTAGAGGAAGTGAACCCGCATTTGTGTGGAGGAAGAGTGGAAAACCATTTAGGAAAAGTCACCCCCAGATCACCCGACCAAGATTCGAACCTCGATCTCCCCATCCTCAGCAGTCGATCTCAACACGACTAGCGCGTTAGCCAACTTCGCCACCGAGGCGGGTCCTAGGAAACAAACGTTTCGTAAAGTTATATTTTAGCTCATATTATTACTACCCGTTTGAGTTGAGCCCTTATGACTAATTAGGCTAATTATTTTAGGGATGAGGAATGTTATATTTATAGGAAATGTACCCACATTTGCGTAGATGCAGAATGGAAAATATGTTATGAAAAAAACCTCTCAATCGACCCGCCCGAGATTCGAACCTTGATCTCCCTGTCATCGGCAGTCCATTCTATTGTGATAGTAGCACCTTAGACTTTGAAATCACTTAGACAGGTTACAATTAATGATCTAGAGGTCCCGGATTCGATACCTGGCGCTTCCAGATTTTCTGTGAAGCAGTGAGTTTGGGACCAGATCAAACAGCTTGGTGATAACTTAATGAGGAGCTACTTTAATAAATAAATAAAGTAGTGGCTTCGGTTTATAAAACTGAAATTAACGGTCGGAGGGCTCGTTGTGTTGGTCTATGACACCCTCTATCAGAATAAGTTGGCACCACCTTTGCCAACAGACGATGCCCCCTCTTTTGACATGATTCGATTGTGGTCTGACGCGTTGGAGTTATTGTCGGACGATGATTCTCCACGCATCCATCACAGATTCTGCCTTTAGCTATGAATGAATAATGACTCCTGAATAGCTAAGCTAATGGTCCCCGGTTATATTCCCATGTTCAAGGCTCATTTTTTTTTTTCAAATTTATGAATAAAAAACTGTTTGCATCAGACTCAAAGAGGATTTGTTTTAATTGGTACTGTCAACAGTATGATTTTTTTTATCACCACATCTTACTACCCGTTCGGGTTATTCTCCTATGTACTAATTACGCTAATGGTTTTAAGGATTAGGAAGGTCATACTTAGAGTAAGTGTTCCCGCATCTGTTTGTAGAAAGAGTGGCTAACCATTTAGGGAAAACCACCCTCAGTACACCTGACCGGGATTCGAACCCTAATCTCCCCTTCTTGGACAGTCCAGTCTATTGCGAGAGTGATGTCTTAGACCATGTGGCCACCAAAGTGTATTTTTATTCCTTCAACTTCTAACTCAAAACAACCCATTCAGTGACACCTGTGTTGAAGGAGGGAACACTAGCTAAGGCGCCAATATCGTCTTGTCTTGTTTGCTAGTGACTTGGGAAGAGGGGGTGGGAAGGGAGGTTTAGCTAGGTCTTGAATCTCGGTAAAGCTACTGGAGAAATGTTTCTCAAATAGTTTCTAATATCTATATTTACACAAATTCTGGTACACTCACTCTAAATTCTACCTTCCTCATCACTACTCATTGGTGTAACTATGCTGATAGGCCGGACGGGTAGTAACACATAAAGCATGATTTAAAAAATAAACTAATGACCTAATTCTTATCATTATTTTTTTTCTTTCACATTTCTTACAAAAGTCATCTCACGCATGAATTTCTCCAGTCATGTGATTCACAGATAAACGCCTGTGAACCAGAAATGTCGTTTCTTCATGTAATGGCCAGCTATAATCAAAACAAATGTCTCGCTAAATGTAAGACCATGAGCTAACCACACAGTTAATTATAGTTAATTGTATCACAGCTCACGCGTTTCCCAAACCCTTCGTACCCCCAACTGCGTGGGTTCCAACGAAACATTTGTCACTGAAAGAAACCACATTTAAAAGAAGGCTTCAGGCAATAATATAATATGACACAAAATTTTAATGTTTAAAGTTTGAAAAAATATATATCTATAAGCCTAAATAATTATTATTTTGTACTAATTGTATACAAACTTTGCACATTTTTTTTTTTTCATTTGTTAAAGTTATTTAACGTGCATTTTTTGAAACGACTGATTATATCAACACACAACTTATAAACTAACATAAATCTAGAACATACACAACATCCAACCCCTAACCGTTAATTCATCACTGTGAATAGGAAAACCAACATTTTACCAAATATAAATTTTTGGCCATGACAAGAATTGAGTCCAGGACACTTAAATAAATATACAAACACGCTACTTTCTGAGCTAAGGTATCGGACAACTTTGAACTAACAGACTAATAAGCTTTTCTACTCTTTGTAAGGAAGTATAGGAACACGATTAGATATTGATTATATTATTATTATTATTATTATTATTATTATTATTACTATGACCACGTCTTACTACCCGTTCGTGCTACACGCACTTACGCTAATGTGTAATGGTAGTGGTGATTGTGAGATGAAATGGAGGACCTACAGTTTAACGTGGAATCCGAACCACGATGGAGGCCTGGCATTCCCCACATTCACACGTTGTAATTAATACATTCCTTGTCAGAGGTGAAGGAAGGGTTTGGCAGTCAGATAAATATGTGCCGGGACTGAAGATTGAACCCCGGACCCCAGCACAGAAGTCCAACACCTTACCCCAAGACCACCAGGTCACCATGATATTGGCTATAACCGTTCTAGTTGTGACATAGCACATTATTGTCCCAAGGCGTTAATTTAAACTCAGACTAATAATTTAGTTACAGCACTACTTGTTTGGTGTTATCTTTGCTCACAGGACTATTGTATCCATATCGCAACTACTGGAAAGTACGCATAATTCAAATTAATCACTGCTTTCACATCCTTGGAAGAAATGTGAAATTGTTAGGACCTTTCGCTCTCACTAATAGAAATTCTCGAGTGCTGATATAATCAGTCTGTTCACAAAAGTGCAAGTTAAATACCTCAAATAAATAAATAAAATAAGAAGAAGATGAATAGATCATAAACATAGACTGGAATCGAACAAGGATCCCTTAGAACACTGCATAACGTGGCAATATGTCCCCACAGGGATGGAGGGTAACTGGCCTTGTGGTATAGTGATCGCTGACCTAGACAACCCAGGATTGATTCCCGGCTACTCCTGAGCATTTCTCTCGAAAGGAGAATAATTCCCATTGGTCACCAGGGTATTTTTAATTAGGGTTAGGATAGTATTTTCATTGGCTCCACTCCGTCATATTCATTACCATCATCCCATCATCTAATCGGGACCAGTAAAGAGCCAACATGAGAAAGATGTACGATTAGTAACTTCGGGCGTCCCATGGACAACGGGGCATTAGTACTGGCTAATATTTCCACAAACTGGGCTACAGCTCAATGTAGCCCAGACTCGTCATTATTTTATTTGTGATGGTGGGAACGAGATATCACTTTGAATGAATTGCTTCAAACTTGAATCAACAAACGGCAGTAGCTGCTTACTATTCGGTGCAGTTGTTTAAGTTGGGTTAGTCCGATGTAAACACGCGATGTTGCCATATGGGGCTCAGAAATGATCAACCATGGTGCGCTTTTGGTGCACCTATCTTGTGTGCCTCTGTTATACTCCAAAGTAGGTACACAAATTTAATCTTTTGATCCACCTATCTTGTGTGCTCCTGATATATTCCAAAATAGGTACACAAATTTAGCTTTTTGATCCACCTATCTTGGGTGCTCCTAATATATTCCAAAGTAGGTACACAAATTTAATCTTTTGATCCACCTATCTTGTGTGCTCCTGATATATTCCAAAGTAGGTACACAAATTTAGCCTTTTGATCCACCTATCTTGGGTGCTCCTAATATATTCCAAAGTAGGTACACAAATTTAGCCTTTTGATCCACCTATCTTGGGTGCTCCTAATATACTCCAAAGTAGGTACACAAATTTAATCTTTTGATCCACCTATCTTGTGTGCTCCTGATATATTACAAAGTAGGTACACAAATTTAGCCTTTTGATCCACCTATCTTGGGTGCTCCTAATATACTCCAAAGTAGGTACACAAATTTAGCCTTTTGATCAACCTATCTTGTGTGCTCCTGATATATTACAAAGTAGGTACACAAATTTAGCCTTTTGATCCACCTATCTTGTGTGCTCTTGATATATTACAAAGTAGGTACACAAATTTAATCTTTTGATCCACCTATCTTGTGTGCTCCTGATATATTACAAAGTAGGTACACAAATTTAGCCTTTTGATCCACCTATCTTGGGTGCTCCTAATATACTCCAAAGTAGGTACACAAATTTAATCTTTTGATCCACCTATATTGTGTGCTCCTGATATATTCCAAAGTAGGTACACAAATTAGGCCTTTTGATCCATCTATCTTGTATGCTCCTGTTATACCCCAAAGTAGGTACACAAATTTAGCCTTTTGATCAACCTATCTTGTGTGCTCCTAGTATACTCCAAAGTAGATATACAAATCTAGCCTTTTGATGCAACTATATTATATTGTGTGCTTCTGAGATACTTCTAAGTAGGTACACAAATTCGGTCAGTGCTCCTTTAGTACGTAGCCCATCTGGTCACAGAATTGGAAAATCATGATTATACTTCATCATTAATCGTAATGAGCAATGACTTTAAACATTCGTACGTGTTATAACGACTGGTAATTATCACCGGTCGATACATTCTCTATCGTTCACCGGCAGCGATTTGTAAACGGTAAAGAAAGCCGCCGATCGTAATCCATGGTTGAATGAACTGATGCCTCGTATTCTCCAAAAGACACGCACTCTCTAACACAATCCAAGGTGATGAGTTTTTCCATCAAAACCATCCAATAAATTTAAATATTTGCAGTTATGGTTATACCTTTATTTCCTGGTATAACATATTGATACAAATTTTTTGTTTATTTTAAGAATGACGCACTCGAATCCTCTAAATCTCTAATCCTAAAAGAGATTTGAAATTATAGGATTCGAGAAAATATTGTATTAATGATTCAAAATTTTAAAGAAAAAATTTTTCACGGATTTAATTGGAATATGTTTAAAGCTCTAATACTGTTTAAAGTAATAAAATCACAAAAAATAGAACAAAATTTTATTAATATAATTAATTTACATAAAAAGTGTTCTATTTGTCATGTGTGACATAATAACCATGACTAAACAAAATTTTACTTGACAGTAGTACCAAGTCTTACATAACAATTTTTAGACCAAATTTTAAATATGTTTACTTTAAAATTGTGCATTTGTTTTAAAGATTCTAGGATTTGAATTTTAATTCGATATAAAATTTAAGATTTGTATTCGAGAAATATAATATTTGAGCAATCTCTAAAAAAACATATAATTACAAATTATATTGTATTCTATTATATTTGTATTTTCTATTTGATTCAATATTTTTATTCGAATTTGAAACTCGGGATTTAAAGGTATAACTTCGATTCGATTTTTTAGATTTTTATTCATAATAAACTGGAATCTAAACTACACTGGATTGCCTAAGACAAGGAGATCAGGGTTCAAATCCAGGTCGGGTATACTGAGGGTGACTTTTCTTAATGGTTTTTCACTCTACCTAGACGCAAATTCGGGTGCACTTACTTTAAATTTCAACCTTTTTATCGCTCACTACCGTAATTTGTACATTTGCGTATAATCTGAACAGGTAGTAAGACAAGTTAAAAAAAAGTTTTTGTTTGTACTAAAGAATTTTAATAAGCCTTAGTATTTTATACCTACTACCCACCTCAGTCACGTGGTTGTCTAACGCGCTAGATTCATGTTGAACTAGACTGCCGAGGATGGGAAGATTGAGGTTCGAATCTTGGTCGGGTGAAATGGTAGTGGTTTTCCTAAATGGTTTCCCACCCTCCCTCAACGCAAATGTGGTTTCACTTCATCTAAATTCAACTATCTCAATATCTATCCCGTTAGCGTGATTAGTTCTTAAGCTTATAAACCAACCTGGTAGTAAAACCTGGTGTTAAATATTATTATTATTATTATTATTAGCACCGCGTCTTACTACCCGTTCGGGTTATACGCACTCACGCTAATGTTTAATGGTAGGGTGATTGCGAGATGAAATGGAGAACCTACAGTTTAACGTGGAATCCGAACCACGTTGGAGGCCTGGCACTCACCCACATTCACAAGCTGTCTTGTCAGAGGCGAAGGAAGGGTTTGGTAATCAGATAAATCTGTGCCGGAACCGAGGATTGAACCCCGGCCACCAGCATAGAAGTCTGACACCTTACCCCTAGACCGCCAGGTCACCAATATAATAATAATAAATAATAATATACCTATCTTTTTACTTATATTTATTGACGGACTGTTAACAAGCCAGGTTTATAAGCATCAGGGACACCATTTTTCTACTTGATATACTTCTACTTGAAGAGCTCTAATGTGATTCAAACAAGGACCTTAAAGATTCTCGTGGGTTTTGCAAATGCTATCAAAGGTGAGAAATTTGATGTTATATCATAACCTGTCAATATACTGTCCAAATAGTTATAATCACTATAAAAAACCTCAACTAATTTAAGTACATAATAACTGACTTTAAAGAAGGATTGATCTGTTTTTTATGGCCATGCACGATTCCCTCTCACTTTTCATTGAGTAATATAAAACAACGAATCAAATCGTAATTTCATGACTTCAACCTTGCTGTGATGACAACAGAGAAAAAAAAAGAATTAACGTTGGGATCACTTTTTCTTGCCCTGTGTTTAAAAAGTGTAGCAGTTAATCATACAAGGTGGAAGGTATTACAAAATCAGCCCTAGTACCCGGATTTTGAACAACTGAACCGTCATTGAGCTTCAAAGGAAATAAACAGTATTGTTATAGTATTATTACATGGACTTTACACACTGTTTGTGTAAAAAAAATTAAACCCTCTTTGAATAGTTTTATTAAGGAACTATCCCCCTTCCCCGTAAAAAATATTGTAAAGAATCCTGTAAAAAAAAGCTTCAATTCATCCATCATGTCAATATAAAAACAAAACTTTTTTTTAATACAGTCCTACCATCACTCCCTCTTTTTATCCTCTCTCCTATTTTCATCTCCTTCCTCTATAATTTTGTTTGCTCTAGGCGCGAAAGGAATTGTGTATACACCAATCAAACAAATTGCTAAAATAAAATTAATTTTTCAGCTTCCTCCACTTTCATTTACTCCCCTCGTTTCCCCAAAATTTATTTTAATCTTTTTTTTTTTGCGTTCCTCGTCACTACATCTTCTCTTTCCTCACCTCTAC
>CABEEJ010000241.1:15379-44444 GCA_901482245.1 Timema douglasi | reverse complement strand
CGTACCCATCAACAATTTTTTTTTCCAACGACTGTATAATCGACATTGTTATGAGGAATAAATTAAATTTTCAAAATAAAATATAGCCTATGTTACTCGCTGATAATGTAGCTTTATATTGGTGAAAGAATTTTTAAAATCGGTCCAGTAGTTTTTGAGTTTATCCATTACAAACAAAAAAACACATCTTTCCTCTTTATAATATTAGTGTAGAAGTATAGATGTAGATGAATATTTTTAATGAAACACGTTTGTTTTTGTGAACTTTTTTTTTTGCACATCAAGTTTTACCTTCTATCTAGGATGTTCACATATTTACACACTAAAGCCAGCTTTGGTGGTTGAATGGTCCCTCTTGATGTGTGGTATTTAACCTGAGGTAGACGTACCCCTCTTGGGTACGCAGGGGCATCTGAGGGTGGGCATAAAATTTAAATATGTATTTATCTTATATATAATGATTGAGGTGAAAGGTGTAAGTAGTGAGGATTTCCCTTGAAGTGTTGTAGGGAGCGTATTTTGTACCCATGGTCACAAATTCAGCAGAAACATGGACATTGAATGTAAGAGAGACTAGGAAAGTGGAGGTCACGGGAATGAAGTTTGTGAGGAGCATGTTAGCTGTCACGAGGAGAAACGAGATTAGGAATGGAGTTATCCGGGAAAGCGTAGGGATACATGCAGTAAATGAGACAGTAGAAGAAGCAAGACTGAGATGGTATAGGTATGTAATGAAGATGGAGAAGAGGAGGATGACAAAGAAAATGCTGAAAACGAAGTATGTAGGATGAATACCAAAAGAGAGTCCAAGAAACAGAAAATCAGAACAGAAAGTGTGGAAGAAATTAAAGGAGCAAGAATATTAGTAGGATAGAGGAAGATGGAGGTATTTATTAATCTGACCCGGCTACAGGCTGGACACAGTTGACGTTGATATAATTTCATAAGCCCATTTCTGTTTATTTAAATTACAAGAAAACGACTGAGCTGGTTTTGACAAATGAACACTCTTTTTCTAGGTTAAGGGTCCAGGATATCGGCAAACACTAGTAGCCTAAAACTAAAACCCAATTTCCCTCGTGATTTTTCCATCTTTTCCTTTTATGTGGGCTGTAGCTAATCTGTATTATCATTCTTTGTTTACATCACCACGGAAACAATAATTTGTGTATTATTGTATATCAGTAAATAAAATATTAATTTATCTTTACGCTCTACTCTCGCTGTTGACTAGACTGCTAATAAAAGGGAAATCAGTGTTCGAATCTCATTAGGGTGTACTGATGATGTTGTTTTAATGGTTTTCCACTCTCTATTTACACGTAAACATGGGTGCACTTTTCAAATATAGCCTTCCTAATCATCAAAACAATTAGCGTAATTAGTATATGTGCGTATAGACCGAAAGGGTATAGTAAAACATTATGCTAAGAAATGTTTACCGTCAGTCATATTTATTATTGCCAACACCCACCACTCGAAAGACTCGATTTCTTCATGGAATAGACTATAACTTATACCGCCCCCCCTTTTTTCTATGATAATCGCCGCCATTTGGGACAGATTGCTGTTTAACTACCTCCCCGTCTAGAACACCCACACTCTCCAAGGTATTTCTTTACGGACCATATCCGTGGCTCCATCCGTCGAGTTCTGGATCAGAAAACGTGCTATGCTGTGACGTGGTGAAAGGTTCTTTGGAGCGTGACGGACGGTTTATTTGGTCAAAAAGAACGGACGCTATACAGTCTTTGGTGCCTTCAAGATGTGTAGCTATTTCCCTACGGCGGAGGCTGGTTTTAAGTTGTCTTGAAACTCTAAAGGTCTACTCACACATGAAGTTACACTATACTACACTATACAATCCTTTACTTTTCTTCAACCCCTCTAAAAGAGATGTATTGTGATTGGCAAAAATTCTAACTTGAGATTTTGGTAAATATCGACTTTCATGACGATCTGAAACTGAAAAAGTTGTTGTCACGATGCCATCTGTTTATTTGTATCTCCAACTAGAGCTGAAACAATTTTACTGATCAGGCTAAAATTTTGTAACATAAGGAATTAGGTATCTAACCCTAAAATTAAGGATAGTGTCATAGCTTGTAGCCTTAATCAATGTAGAGCATGAAAAGGTAACGTAAGCCTAAAACCAATACTTTCAACTGTCCTGAATCAGCAGTCGCGTATTCGTACCAGGTAATGTTTTTAAAAACAGAGATTGTTTTGCCAATTAGCATAACACAAGAGTATTGGCAAAGCTAGTAAATGGTAAATGATAGAGTTTTTAGACCTTTTGAAAGCGGGGGTGGGGAGGGTGGAGAGAACCCCAGTTGTTAGGGGGGAGGGGATATTCCGAAGTGCTCTACATACTCGGCTATAAAGTTTCATCAACTTGTGGGGAGAATATCCTACAGTTTGAGTTTATGTTCAGTATAGCGGAGGACGGCCCAACTTATCTTGAAAGTTTGAGTTAGACAACAACCGCGCAGCGCTGTGTGGTCGAGTTTTCGGAACCAGTTTGAGTTATAACACCAAAAATAGGTCAGGGCGTGAAACTGCTGAGTAGGACATTGATAGAACAAGGACCATTTTCTAAACTCTTTCAATTAGCTCTAAGATCTACATCACATTTATAAACACGTATAGTAATTAATATATTTCAATGATCAAGATCCAAACATACCCTAATTTTATTTGGCGCTGCCTACCAATCCTACTAAACCCATCCTGACAAGTAAGACCACGGGAGGGGGAGTAGTGACAGTAGCTTACCGAGGGGTAAAAAGAGATTAAATCTATTTTTATCAAAATCCGCTTTAACGATTTTGATTAAATTTTGCACTGTTTAACATTACAAAATTAATAAAATGGCAATTTTAATTTTTCAATTAAAATGACTTTGAGGGTACGACACATAAGCGGAAATTTACAATTCTGGTCGTATCTCCGTAGCTATTTGACATACTAAATAACTTAGTATCATTACTAAGTTGTAAAAATGTTAAAATTAAAAATATTTCAATCTTAAATATTATCTTCTTATAAACCCAATAGTTTCTGAGCTATAAGCAACCATATACTATTTTTTTTATGGAGTAGGCTTTTTAGAAATATGAAATTGATTACTATGCTTTTTGGGTGGACAGAGATGTTCTCTCTTTATTTTTCTCAATGTTTCTGTAACAGTATATATCATCACGTTTATATTTTTGGGTGGATTATTTTTAAGACAATGCATATTATTTTATTTGACAAATTTTACGAGTCTTTAATAAATGTTTCTATTTTAAGATTTGAGAGAGAGAGAGTTTGTGTGGTTCACAACATATATAATAACAATAATAATATAGTAAATGTTACTAGCTTGAAAGCTCATGGCGGCCAGAACGTAAGCTCGCCATTCAACCCTATCCTCAAGTCATTTCGAGTCAATCTTTAACTTGACACCTCACCTACTTTAAATCCTTTTCTACATTACCCTCATCCGCCTCGGTGGCGTAGTTGGCTAACCCTCTAGTCGTGTTGAGCTCGACTGCCGAGAACGGGGAGATCGAGGTTCAAATCTCGGTCGGGTGAACTGAGGGTGGTTTTTTCCTAAATGGTTTTCCACTCTCCCTTACGCAAACGTGGATTCACTTCCTCTAATTCAACCTTCCCAATTCTTAATCCATTAGCGTAATTAGTACTTAAAGCGTATAACCCGAACGGGCAGTAAGACGTGGTGCTAAATAATAATAATAATAATAATACATTACCCTCCAATCGACGTCTGACGTGAGCCTAATAAAACTGGACTGTACTGTCTGTAAATTGAGTCTAAATTTTAACCCCCCTAACTCCGCTTTCCACACTATTTATGTAAATATAAGTATAGTTCCGACGGTAATAGTATTATTATTATTATTAGCACCGCGTCTTACTACCCGTTCGGGTTACACGCACTTACGCTAATGTGTAATGGTAGGGTGATTGCGAGATGAAATGGAGGACCTACAGTTTAACGTGGAATCCGAACCACGGTGGAGGCCTGGCATTCCCCACATTCACAAGATGTCTTGTCAGAGGTGAAGGAAGGGTTTGGTAATCAGATAAATCTGTGCCGGGACCGAGGATTGAACCCCGGCCGCCAGCACATAAGCCTGACACCTTACCCCTAGACCGCCAGGTCACCCGGTAATAGTAAGTCAAGGATTTTTAAAAAAACATAGTGTTATTGCACAGCTAGTTCTACCGGTTAAGGTAGTCTCAACTTCTTGATGAAAACGTTGCGAAATCTTTACAAGCGGTAGACTAGACATACTAACAGCAGTGCGCGCTTAACGGAAGTTGAAAACAAAGAAGAAAATGGTTTACATGCAAATGACAACGAGTCACCTTTCATTTTACAGCGGGTTTTGTAATATCCTATGAGACCTGTTTTGTTTGGGAGTGAGGTGCACAAACCACAGCCTTAATACCCAACTGGGTTATCCGTATACTTAAATTAGAGTATTGGGATGAGAAAGGTATAATTTGGAAGAAGTATATCTAAATTTTCGTGGAGAAAGTGTGAAAAAACTATTATTTTCTTAGCACCGTGTCTTACTATCCGTCAGTGTTCTACACATATATACAAATTACGCCAATGAGTTAGGGATGAGGTAGGTTGAAATAGAGGAAGTGTACCCGAATCAGCGCGTATTGGGAGGGTGAAACAAAATTTAGGGAAAGCCACTCTCCCTAATGCTAGCCAGGATTTGAGCTTCAACCTATCCACCACTCGTAGATCAGACAGTTAGTTAGTCGACGTACCCACTGTAACACGCGGTTTTCAATCTGATTCCGTTATGACCATGACAGATACTTAACATATGTTAATACTAAGATATGTAGAAATTTAAAATAAACGTATGTAGGCCTACAGAAGCAATATTATATTTATTTTAGTCGACAGAATTTTTTTGCTATAAAAACTGCCAAAGTACTGACCAAAATTCGCGTTTTATTTCACCCCGCCATAAAGAATCAAAGTATTTTCAAAACCAAAAGTTCTCACATGTTTTAATACCTTATATTATCGGTCTATAACTACATTTTTTTTAAAAGAAAAATACAATTTTGGACTATCCAGTTGGATTTTTTTTTAATAGACGAAGCGAGTACAAAAATAATAGTCTCGATTTATTGCAATTTGCAAAATGTAGAATGTTTCCATATATCATATAGACCAATGGACAATAGTAAGCCTACATAGAAAACTTTTTTTGGGTTTATTGATTTCAATGTGAAGTGAAATATATGCAATTTTCTTAGAGTTAAATCTGTGTCTTTTTGTGCGAAATAAAACTTTTTAAGTGTGTTTGTTACAAAAATGGCAAAAGGCTCAACTCATTTTACTGACACACGTTAAAGAAAATTACTAGATGATAAGTGAGCTAACTCCTCTTTAAATAATCTGAAGTGTAGTGTTAGCCCTGATAAATATGTGGAGCTTATTAGGGCTGAGAGTATAAAGCTCATTCGAATGAAAACAGCTGTTCTTAGATGCATAAATATTATCATGCATCTAAGAACTGTTATCATTAGAATGCATTTCATAGTATTGGCTTTAAGAACCTATACACACAAAGAATAACATCCCATGAGTGAACTGTTGTCATTAGAATGAACTCTAAGAACCTAGATAAGCCAATATTAACATGAAGTGAGTGAACTGTTGTCATTAGAATGAACTCTAAGAACCTAGATACACCAATATTAACATAAAGTGAGTGAACTGTTGTCATTAGAATGAACTCTAAGAACCTAGATACACCAATATTAACATGCAGTGAGTGAACTGTTGTCATTAGAATGAACTCTAAGAACCTAGATAAGCCAATATTAACATGCAGTGAGTGAACTGTTGTCATTAGCATGATCTTCATAGTATCGACCCTTAGTCGCGTATCCCCGGTTTATCCCAGTCCAGCAAGTTTTTCGACACGTCAACCCCCCCCCCCCCCTCCACACACAAACACAAGGATGTTCGTACAAAGCACGGGTGTTGACGTTATTACATATTGTAACACCCCATGAGGTAGCCTAGATCGGCTACTTGTCGAGTCTGTGCGAGTAACAAACAATTTCTCTCTGTATGAGTCGTGCGTACAGGGACATAGAAAGAGAGAGAGAGAGAAAGGTGAGTAAGTGGAACGGCATAGTATTCTATGCAGAGACCGTTTAAGAGGTGGGCTCATGTAAAAATTCATTTAGCGTCTTTAAAATCATATTTTAATAAGCACGAGAGAAGAAATGTTTACTTTAATATATCGATTGACCGCTGCTAAATTTTAATCTATCATTTTATTATATATATTCCGTGCTCCTTTTTTAAAAATTATATTAAATCATCACATAAGTTACAAACTAACAGCCTGTAATATTAATTTACAATTCATTTTTCATTTTAAAAAAAGGGTCTTCTGATAACAGAAAAAGTTACTGCATCTACTTTAATGTACTCATACTTTAAGTCGTGTGACATCCAGGTGTAAATTTAATAAATATTATCAATACCAATAATATAACATTAATAAAATAATAAACCATTTTCCATTTATGACCACAAATATATATGTTTGTATTTTCTTAAAGGTGTTTCGTAACCAAAGTACTAAGGAAAACATTTGTTCCAAAAAGGAGTAAATAATATTATTTAGAGTGGAGTAGGTTACATAAAGATGAGTTACATACTCTGTACTCATAGCTAGAAATTATTAGGGTCATCAAATCTCGCAGGTTACGTTGGGCAGGACACGCAGCGTGAAAGGATATTGGCAAAGTAAGACCTAGACGCAGATGGGAGGATAACATTTGAATATACTTGAAAGAAATAGGGTGTAATGAGGTGGACTGGATAGAACTAGCTCAAGATAGGGATAGGGTGTAATTAATTGTAATGGATAGAACTAACTCGAGATATGTTGTAATGAGGTGGACTGGGTAGAACTAGCTCAAGATAGGGATAGATTGCGTACTTTTGTAAGTGCTGCAATGAACTTTCAAATTATGAATAAGGATTATAATAATTATGTATTTATCTTTAAAATTTTAAGACACATCTTGGTTTTAAAGACATATAAATAATTTTAGGTCGATTTGTGCTAAGTCGGTGACCTGGTGGTCTAGGGGTAAGGTGTCGGAATTCTGTGCAGGGGTCCGGGTATCAATCCTTGGTCCCAGCACAGATTTATCTGAATACCAAACCCTTCCTTCACCTCTGACAAGACGTGTATTAATCACAACTTGTGAATGTGTGGAATGCCAGGCCTCCACCATGGTTCGGATTCCACGTTAAACTGTAAGTCCTTCATTTCATCTCACAATCACCCTACCATCACACATTAGCGTAAGAACGTATAACCCGAACGGGTAGTAAGACCGGGTGTTAATAATAATAGATTTGGGCTAATTTGTATTATTTCAATCACTACTTACAACCAACTTAGCAGCATGGAAATTCAGCCAAAAAGTATTTCGAAGTATAAGTCAAGGTATTGAATTCTGGCAGAACTGTCGACGTTAGCTGCGGTGCCAATTTGACATACCTGCACGTACATCCTACTGATGTGCGTCCTGTGATGTCCTTAACCACAACACCACGTCCAAAATCTTCAAGGACGGACAGAATCTAGGAGAGGAGGGTAGCAGCCATTGTTTGGCTATTCACGTCCCAACAGACAAATAGATGATTGTAGCACGTTTTCGGATGACTTCATGCGATTGCTAACCGATCATAAGCTTTGAAAGAAAAAAAAAATCGGTGTCATATTCTTCAAGGGTACTATCATTTATTTATTTTTGGCAAGAGAAGAAGGGTTTGCCTGTGCTGTAATGTGAGGTCATGATATTGAAGGTATGAATTGAATTTTGATAATGTTTTATTTAAATAATAAAAAAAGAGTTTTGAAACGTTTTATATTACTCAATCCCGTGACCCAAATGATCAGGGACATAAGGGTTGACTACGATTCTAAATGTAGGCTGATTATAAACCAGACTGTGAAAGATTATTGTTTTTGCAGTTTTTATAACGACATATTTTTGGCGGAAGTAAATAAAATATGTATCCAGTAAAAATAACACAGAGTTTAGTTTTCTTCCCACGTAGATATCAACCATTATTTAGGTTAATATCATTCTGTCATGAGCATAGTGGCATTAGATGAGAAACTTTTTAAATGAAGAGAAAATGTTTTCATTAAATTCCAAGACAACCATTACAGATACTCAACAACTGTTTATGTCACCATGTGAAGAAAATTAAACTCTGTGTTTCTATTGGCCGAAAGTTCTAAGGCGTCACTCACGTGTTAGACCGGCCTGCAAAAGACGAGGAGATCAGGGTTCAAATCCCGGTCGGATCTACTGGGAGTGGTTATTCCTAAATGGTTTCCCACTCTCCTTCCACGAAAATTCGGGTAGATTACCTATAAAATGCTTCTTTTCTCATCCCTATACCATTAGAGTAATTATTATATATGCGTATAACCTGAATAGTTAGTAAGACACTGTGATATTGTATTTACAATATATATCTTTATATCTTCTCCCCAGATTTGAGCTGGTGCATTTATTCAAATTCCACCTCCCTCTTCCTGATTCCTAAGACTAATATTAGATATGGTCAAACCCACATGGATAGTAAAACTTGTTAAGCTATTTTTTTTACTAATAAGTTTATAGCTATTGTATTGGTAGAGTAGCTTTTAAAGCATATGCACTCGCATTCGCTTGAAGAAATGATGAGAAAATACAGTGATAAATTACAAGGGTTATACAATCCACAATACACCCGGCCTTGATTCCTATCTCAACTCCCCCACCCCCAACTCGGGCAGCTCCCAAATTTCAAATTTAACGCCTTAAACTGTGTGACCCCACAAGGAGTGTACAGAAATGAAAAATTGACTCTACAACACAATCGTACATAAGCTTCTTTCTCAATTAATATATTATAGAGTGTAGCAACATTTGCAAAAATCCGTTTTCAGTAAACTAATAGGTTTACCTCATAAAAAAAATATGATTGTTTTTTTTAAATAATTTTTAAAATTCCATTTTCAGTAAATTACCCTTTCATTAAAATACTAAAAAAAACGAACACACATACTTATTTATCATGTAAAACCATCCTGAGATTAATATTCTAAACACAATCATTTAAGTATTTTTTTACGTAAATTAAAATTTTCAAAAATTAGTTGTCTGTTAACTACCCTTTATTTCAGGTATATAACTCAAATACAATTAAGCTAGAAGGAAAAACCATTCAAAAACTTCAGCCCGCAATCGAGCTATATCGACTGAGTGGCCGCTTCCGTTGGCGATGATAGTGCCAACCTTTGCGGATATAGGGTGTCATGTGGTCAGCATGATGACCACTACGGCCGTTGATCTCAGTTTTCTTAACCGAAGCTGTTACTGGTTTATTCAAATAGATTCTTATTTGTCCTTATGAGGCTGAGTTGACCCCGTTACAGACCCATCTGGCGGCCGGGGTTCAATCCTCGGTCCCAGCAAAGATTTATCTGATTACCAAACCCTTCCTTCAACTATGACAAGACATCTTGTGAATGTGTGAAATGTAAGGTCTCCACCGTGGTTCGGATCCCACGTTAAACTGTAGGTCCTCCATTTCATCTCACATATCACCCTACCATTACACATTAGCATAAGTGCGTATAACCCGAACGGGTAGTAAGACGTGGTGATGATAATAATAATAATAATAATAATAATAATAATAATAATAATAATAATAATAATAATAATAATAATACAGACCCATTGCTTAGCCTTAAGGAAAAATCCATGTAGCCACCTAAATAAATTACCAATTATGAAGGAAATGCATAAAATAATTTAGGCTCTAATTCCAGACAAAGACAGACACATTGGGACACACAAAACTCTATAAAGAACCCATTTTTTTTCGAGATCAGAGACACACAAACTTCAAAATCCCGAATAATCTCAAGGTCAAAAATGTTCACGATCGTAATACTTTCTCTCTAGGGTAAATTAGTCAACCTCGGTTGTCTTGGAGTAAAGTTCTCGCCTCAGGACCCGATGTTCGTGGATTCAAGCCCAGCCCAGTGTCAATGGAATTTTCTTGAGCGATTAAAATCCATAGCCCAACTTTCTTCGGCGGAAAATAAAGCAATCTCAGGTTGATTGTGGTATGTAAAAGAACCCTGGAAGGTATATGCTAAGATAACTTTCCCTGCAAAATTGGTAGGCCCTTTCGCTCTCGCTCATAGAAATTCATTATGAAAGGCAATGAGGAACCAGCACATTTTATAAACTCTCCTAGTTTTACTACCAGATGGGGTGGGCAACACTAACGAGCCTAAGGGCTGAGTGCTTGCCAAGGACCAGATGGGTAAATATCAGATCAAACCAACCATCGGATTGTTGGTTTAAGAAGAAGATAATATAGTAAAAAAAAATACAAATTGTTGTTAAAATAATAGTTTGGTTACATTTTTTATATTATAATATATTTAACAATAATAATAATAATCATCATCAGGTATTATCCCAAATTAAAAACATTGATATTTGATATTTAGTAAAAAAAAATTAATGTATCCATGTAGCTGGGTTTTTCGAGCACCGCATCTTACTTCTTGTTCACGTTATACGCACATGGATTAAGTGTAGCCGCATTTGCGCGGATGGACAGTATAAAACCATTTTGTAAAAACCGTCCCCAATACGCCAAAACGCAATTCAAACCCCGATCTCCCTATAATCGTCAGTTTAGTCCAACATGAGAGTGACTCCTTAGACCATGTGGCCACCGAAGCAGGTCCGTAATAGCCGTTGAATAGCGCTAAATGATAATTGAAACAGTTTCGATAGTTCCAAACTCGGCGTGAATATACTTCTTTGAGCTACCGTAAGAACAAAATTAGCTTAATTTATTAAAGTGACTCGTCAAAAAACCGTCAATAAGGTAATCCTATTTGAGCTTTATAGAGACTGGTGTAAAATTTATATCCGATGACTTTGAATCAATGAACTCATTATTTTATTTTTCATGTAACCCCTCTTTTTTGAAGGTTTCAGGATATATATCCTTAATAAAACATTTATCAACCACGCGCGACCTTCAAAATGTTAGGGTAAAAGTTGTATAGTCATTAGAACGTTAAATGATTGTATCGCCAACGTTTTCTCCGTAAACGGACATGTTTGTGCTCTATTATTACAGTCAATACAAGGTGTTAAAGATATCGCGTTTAACCACTTCAAATTTATACCAGACTTGCTTTGCAATTCTGATATTATTTTTATTAAGAGATATTTATGGAAGGTTGTGGGTAGGACAATTATATGTGAAAGATTGGCGGATCGGATAACATCGACTAAATAAGGAATTGTAAACAGATGAATTGGTAATCGTAGACTCAACTATAAGGAATTATAAACGGATGTATTGAGCATCGTAGACTCAACTAGAAGGAATTATAAACGGATGTATTGGACATAGTAGACTCAACTAGAAGATTTGTAAACAGGCGAATTTGGCATCAAAGACTCAACTAAAAGGAATTATAAACAGATGGATCGGGCAACATCGACTCAATAAGGAATTGTACAAAAGTGAATTGAGCATCGTATACTCAACTAGAAGGAATTATAAACAGTTGGATCGGGCAACGTCGACTCAATAAGGAATTGTAAACAGGTGTATTGAGCATCATAGACTCAACTAGAAGGAATTGTAAACAGGTGAATTGGGCACCAGAGACTCAACTAGAAAAATATCGGAAAATAATTTGATAGGGAACTTCATAGTAGGTGGGATTAAATGGTAGGATGATAATTAAAAATTAATACAATATATCACCACCAGACTTCAGTTAAATATAAGGCATCCAGTTGAATGCTAGGTTCTTTGTACATTATGAGAGAAAAGGCAAAGTTAGGTTAGGGTAGCAGTGCCCAATACACCCTGGAAGGGGCGGAATGCTGGTGATGGATCGGGATTAAAAGCAGTGTCCAACGTCCAGTCTGCCTAACCCCCTATTTATGTGTGTAATATCATGGTGATTCTGCAAATGGGGTCACATATTCTTTTTGAAAAATGTATCATAAATAAAATAAAACAATACTATGTACTGATAATTTGTGAGTCACTATGACTATTAGGTTAAGTTAAACTTATAATATATTGTATTAGAGTAACAATTTATTATTAATTTAAAAAAAATCCATTTTATCAGTTGTTCCTCCAATAAATAAATAAAAATAATTAATTAATTTGAAGTATTTAACGTGTGCTTTCTGAGCCGACTGATTATATTAGCACATGAGAATTTATATTATCGAGAGCGAAAGAGCCTACCAATTTTGCCGGCAAAGGTCTTTTCAGATACATTACAGGGCTTTTTTTACGTGCCACAATCGACATTGGACCGACGGCTTTACTTTTCCTCCGAAGGAAGTTGTGCTCTGAATTCTTATCGCTACAAGGAAAATCCGTCGACCTCGGTTGGGTTTGAACCCATGATCATTGGATACTGAAGAAAAGCGCTTTTCCCCGAGACCATCGTATAAATAACATCAGTCTTCATACTAAAGCTCATTATAAACGTGATATATTTTTCTACAAACTAATTAAATCGTCAAAATATGTGAAACAAAATCTTTATGTAGATTCCGAAAAAATATTGTATGTTTCAAAAATTATATTACAGTAAAATTTACATAGTAAGGTTATCAAATCTACGTTCACGTATCCATGCGTCAAGCCACGTGATCTGCAGCAGTCACTTTTGATAGATATTATCAATAGAGCCCTTGTAAAATAATACAATGTTTTCAATTTTGGCCGCAAAAAAATAAGTGTGTATTTTCTGTATTTTCCAAAAAGAAAATTGTACTTTAGTTACACCATTTTATATGATTGCCAAACCATTCCTTCACTTCTGACAAGATGTGTATTAATCACAACTTGTGAATGTGTGGAATGTCAGACCTCAACCGTGGTTCGGATTCCACGTTAAACGGTAGGTCCTCCATTTCATCTCACACTCACCCTACCATTACACATTAGCGTAAGTGCGTATAGCCCGAATGGGTAGTAAGACGCGGTGATGATAATAATAATAATAATAATACACCATTTTATAAAATCAACCATGGCGTATATCCCGAAGAGGTAGTAAGACGCCATGCTACCAAACAATAATAAAATTTAAAAAAACTGTTCCGTGGATCCGTTCTCGCACTGTTCCTTCCCCCTCCCACACGTCTCCCTCATTATTCCACTCACGCACACTACCAATCTCCGTCCTTCTCTTTGTCTCTCTATCGACCGTCGTCTGTTTACATTTCACTTTTCGTTGCTCTCCGGATATCTTGACGCGGTTATAAATGCGACTGGAAGCGGCGTACGGCGTTTATTCTGTTCTTAACAGCGGGACCTTACATTACAGGAGTATTGTGTGATCGGTGACAGTATATAAATAATTAGTGTGCAGTCGTGTTGTTTGTGATATTTGATATATTTACCAAGTGTTTATTTTATTTTTTTATTAGTAAAAAAATAAAGAGTGGAAAGTTAACAGACGTCATGAGGCAGAGAAAACAGGTTGGTCCTTTAGTAATCGATTTATTTATTATAAAAATTTGCAAATTGTATCTTACATTAAACTATATGTAACATATCATATATATATATATATATCTTTATAGCTTAGGACAGTGTTCACCAAACTGTGGTACGCGTATCACCAAAGGTACGCAAAGTATTTCTGTGGGGGTGGGGGTTATGCTTTATAACAGAGCTTTATTTATCATAAAATATGTTTTGATAGTAGTGTGATTAACAAATCAATGCAGATTCGATCGTAATATCAAATACTTTTAATATTGATACGGCATTATTTAGCTTCATTACTAAAGCTCTAGTAAAATTTAGAAAGGAAATTTACACATTATAAGCTAGGAACTATTAGTATCATGTTTTAAGAGTATTTTAAAGGGGTAGTTAGGCTTCAAAAGGGGTACGGGATGGAAAAAAAATTAGGGAAACATTGAAATAGGAAAAGTAAAATTCTTATGATAATGATATTAATATTAGGGTAATTTATTCATAATTTAAAATTATACCATATTAAGAATAGCTACTTTACCATCTCCCCCATTAAAAACAAGCTGTTTTTTTATATTTTAGAAATTCTTTGAGTTTAGTTGGTCTAAGTGTTGAGGGTGGTTTTACCTAAGCTGCTATACCCTCTCCTTCCAAGCAAATACGGGTACACTTCCTCTAAATTCAACATTTCTCAACCCTAACACATTAGCGTAAATATTACATAGGCGTATAATCCAAACGCGTAGTAAGACATAGTGCTAAAAAAATACACAATATGATTATAAAAAATTGCAATATATTTTATTTTTATTTTTATTTCTGATTAGATTATTTTAGCTCCAAATTATTAACAAATCAATTAGTTAAAAGTGGTTTTAAATAATGTAATCTTCGTTTTAACCTGAAGGGTACAAGCAAGCTAACCTTACACGGTTCCACTATGGCGTAGCTTATATTATATGATAATGCCATAGTATGATAAGTCAAGTAGAGAATGCTACGTCTAAGGGTGAATAAAGAAAAAGGTATTAAATGGATCCAACCATAACGATGGCGAGGTCGGTGTTTCCAACAAAGCTGGCATTTGGTAATGATGCAACTTTACTTGGTTTTAATATAGCTCATTTATCATTGTCATATCTGTAAATAAAAACGCTTTACCTAGTAGAAACGTTCGCTTCTCATCTGTTGGATTGCACGCTTTCTTTCTCATATATCATCTGTTGTACAATTATTTTTACTGGAAAAATGCTTGAACGTAAATTTTTTTACTACGAAAGAAAAAATCAACGTCTCTTAAGGTAAAAGTGAAATTTAAAGTTATCATGGCATAGAAATCTTATTTACATTTATCCAAATATTTACAATAATAACAGTTCATCGACCTTGCCAGTTAAACTCAATCGAACTTAAAATACTCATTGACAAACGTGACCTTGGTTCAATATCTGACGGCTATTTTTTTTTGGTCACCGTGTCTTACTACCCGTTCGATATAAACTTATTACTCTAATTATTTTAGGTTGAGGAAGGTTTATAAGAAAGAAAATGTACCCACACCTACATGTAGGGAGATTAAGAAAAGAAAACGCTTTAAGAAATATCCCCCTCAGATAAACTTTACCCTGATTCTAACACCGGACTCCCTGTGATCGAAAGACCAGACAATTGTGTTAGTTGACGCCTTAGATCAATCAACCACCGAATATGGATCCCGGTAGATCTTGTATAGAGAAGGAAAAATTTTTGAAAGCATAAGTATAGATAAACTAGATAGAAAAACATTTCAGATTAAAAAATATAATATACTGAAGTAGTTGCCCCCTTATATGTTTAGAAAGTTTCTTAATATGAAATAATATTCTCAAATTAAATACAAAAGAATAATGTAACCCATATAGTATAGGCCTGAACAACTCATTTATTTATTTTGGTGTATTTAACGTGCATATTACAAATACAAGGCTTTATCAAAACACAATTTTAAGCTAGCTTATGACTCCTAAATGTTAGCACTCAGCCCTAGAATTGAACTAACTCTTTAATTTATAAGAATATACTTCAAGTGCTAACATCTTGCTGCAATTTTTTTAACATAACTTTTTTTGTGTCTTATTATTCGATCGGACTGTACACGTTCATTAACTACGCTAATACTGTAGTGATGAGGAGGGTAGAATCTTAGAGGAAATTTACCCTCATACGAGTGGAGGGAAAAGGGTAAATAATTTGAGAAACCTCATAACACTCAACCGTGATTCAATACCCGATTTCCTCGTTATTGGCAAACCTATATAGTGTGATAGTGACACGTTATACTACGTGGCCACCGATGCGGGTTTGTATAAAGTATTTTTTTAAAGATACTACTCGTCCGGATTAATAAAATATTTATACTAATGGGATTGGGGTGATAAAAATGTAATAAAGAGAAAATGTATCTGAATTCACGTGGAAAGAGAGTAAAAGGATTAGAAAAAAATATATATTTCAGTGCTCCTGGCACGAATTCGAACCCCGATCTCCGTATCATGATGAAACCAGACAGTTATATATTTACGCCATAGTCTACATGCCAACTAAAGCGTGTACAGTTGAATCAAGATAGTATATTATCCTTTGACGTATTTCATTTCTCTAAATGGATCCGAGAGATCGTTAAGTAGCAAATAAATTTATAATTAGGTCAAGTGTTTAAACCTAAGTTTAATTTAGGTTAAAACAATTGCGAAGACAAACTAATAATAATTTATGTTTAGTGAAACTCTGACCACGCATTCACGTTTGGAGAAAATAATAATAATAAAAAAGAACAATGCACGGCACTACCCCACGCATTAAACTGGTGCACCTGACCGGTTATGTAACCTAGCCTACTTGCCCGACACACAGATTGCCTTGATTGGCGTGTAAGGCGGCCCACGGTGATTTTCGCCTTGACGATTCACAGGTTGTCCGCGTGAAAGTTCTAAAAAGAGACGGCCTCAAGGTATTAAGATATTCCTTTACCATTCGCACGATATTTAAATTAATTACTTTCCACTTTTACAACAGAAATCTTTAAGTAGATCACAAAGAACAAGTATATTGTCGTAACTTGAATATCGACATTCACTTCCGTTCGGGTGACTACTTCCTAAAACGTGATCTTTAAAAAAAAAAAGCTTGTGTAGATCTTACGTGGCTAAGAGTAAATAGGTTAGTCATAAGCATAGACATAGCCCTACTAAGGCCATAAAAGGGGTTAGTTATCGAATCTCGTTTAAACCATTTTATGTGGAAATATAACAAAAAATATAATTTAAAAGATTGGTTTAAATTTTATTAATAACGCTCATTTCAAAGTTGATTTTATTTTAAATTTATTGTCGACTAAACCATTACATAATTCCCCAAAAAATGTAACGTCAGTTAAAAAATTTGTTACATAAAATATAGAGAAGAATTCTTTTCAACATCACATCTTACTACCCGCTCGGGATATACGCCTATATACTAATTAAGTTAATGTGTTAAGAGATTAGTAAGGTTAAATTTAGGAAAAGTGTACTTGCATTTGCGTGGAGGTAAAGTAGAAAACCTTTTAGAAAAAAACATTCTCAGTACACCCAACCAAGATTGAACCTCGTCCCGTCATCAGCAGTCTAGCATATTGGGAAAATTACTCCTTATACCATGCGGCCACCGAAGCGGAGTCCTTGTAGATTGAAATATTAAAATACATTCAAAGCCACATATATTGTTTCTTCCTTATGAAAGTTAATTACTATACTAATGTTTATATTTATCCCCCATGTCTTACTACCTATGTGGACGATTTGCATTTAAGCACACTTAACGGGGTGGAAGAACAAGGCAGAATTTAGAGGAAACGTACCCACATTTCATTTTAGGGAGATTTGGTAAACTAATTAGGAAAAACCAAGCACACTCGGATGGTTTCGGAACTCAATCCACACGTCATCGGTAGTCCAGTCTTTTGCAAAAGTGACATCTTTTAGACCATTTGACCACCGAAGTGGGTGTTTTGAAAAGTTAATTCTATTTTATTAAACGCACAAACGAAAGTTAAATAACTCAAATAATTTTTTTTAAATTAAAATATTTAACGTATAGCTCTAATAATAGGTTCCATCCAAAAGTTACATTTTATAATATAAAGATTAAGCATATAGTAATAGTGGTATTCAAACAAATGCATCAATATAATCTGATTAGAAGTGATTAGAAGCTATTTAAATACTAATAAAAATAGCATCTAACTGATACAACAGGAATTTAATTCCGGCTTCTAGTGTCAGAGTCAGGAATATATATACCCATACCAACACTGTCAGCTATATAAGATCCACTTCAGTTACCACGTGGTCTAACGCGCAACTCTCTTGTTGGACTAGACTGCCGATGACAAGGACATCGCGTTTCGAATCTAGGTCGGGTGTAGTGAGGTTTTTTCCAAAATAATTTTACAATCTCCCTCCACGCAAATGCGGGTACACTTCCTCAAAATATAACCTTCTAAAATACTAAAACCATTAGCGTAATTATTACATAAGGGTATAACCTAACCTAAGCGGGTAGTAATATGCGGTGCTAAAAAAAAAGCTATCTAAGCGTAAATAGTCTAAGGGACTAAAGACATGGAACACGTTATCATTGTAAGCTAAAAAAAAATAAACAACATCCGGCCGTATGTTTTTTTACCTTTTGTTGTGAATTTGTTTTCACAGTCTCAACTGTTGTCTTGTCCCAAACTACGTATCGCCTACTTTCCAACACTTCCAGATGACTACAGTAGCCCCATGGCTTCTTTGGTGCTGAGTGACAGCTCACAGCTAACAGCTGACGGCTTTGAAAAGTTACCAGACCAAATTATGTATCCCTACGCCGAACTATATGATCTGCAAAAACATATGTTTAGTAACTGTCACTTCCGACAGTCAAAATTCAGGTATATACCTAAATGTTTACTGTCAGAAGTCAGTTGTCAGCTGTCAGTCAGCACCAAAGAAGCCATGGGGCTACTGTACCTTTCCATTACAGAGAAAAATATGTATTTTATTGGCTATACCTTTATAACAAATTGAGAGTTGTCTGAAACGATATTATAATACATTTAAAAAAATGTTTATTTTAACGAGATGATAGTTTGTCTACAATATTTATAAATTGTAAGATTACTTCATGATTATATTTGTATTGGTTATTTCAATCTTTAGCTTCTTATTTACAATCACTTCGATAAAATCAAGTGACATGATGTTTCACTACCTTAACTTTAATAATTAAATTACTCTGAAATTATGTTTATAAGGAAGTTTTAAAGAAGATTAAAGCGGGCTTAAACTCTGTTAGTTGACCATTTATCTACTGATATAAAAATACATTTTTTTTTAGCGCAGTATCTTAGCACTCGTTTGGGTTTATACGCTTAAATACCAATTACACTGATGGTTTTAGTTCTAATGGAGGTTATGTTCATAGGAAGTGTACCCGTACTTGCGTGGAGGGAGAGTGGAAACTAATTTTGGAAAAAACCCCTTCAGTACACTCAATAGAGATTCGAACCTTGATATCCCAATCATCTACTGTATAGTCTACTGTGAGAGAAGTGCGTTAGATCACGTGGCCACCGAGTACCGGTAGTAATAAATCTTTCAAATCCCATGAAAATCCGATTATTTTACTATACAAAAAATTGTATATTTCATTTCCTAACTGTTAAACTAACGGTACGGGATATGATTGTGTTTTTTTTCTATCCAAGATTTAAATTAGACTTAAACCACCAATTTCCAGAGAAAACAGGTATTTAAACATTTATGATTGAAAACAATAATTTTTGACGCGTTTAACGTCAAAAATAAAATAAACTCCAAAAATGAATGTTTCTATTTTGCTAAAAACTAGCTGTCAAATTAAATTGTTTTTATAAATGCATGAGTGAATTTTTTATAAAATTTAGATGTTTGTACAAAATAAAAAAGAGAACATTACACAATATTTTAATTAATGGACAGAAGTAGGCTTTTAAAAACATTGAAGACTTTTTTTCCAAACATCTGCTAAGTGCATGTCAAGGTACCCAAGGTCACTAACGGAATTAAGGCGACACAATGAAATTACGCCAGTTAGAAGTTCTTGGAAAGTATTGCAACTATTTTTCTATAAAAAAAAAACCAACTACAACTCTGGTTCCAATGAATGAATACAATGCCTTGGTATTTCACTATACTTTAAAGTTATTGGCCGTGACGAACATATTACTTACTTTCTTTACAAACATATATGCCGATAGTCGCAATATAGGACGCGCGGCGAGCACTAAAAAAAACATTTAAATTCTTTTGTTAATTATTGAACCTAAGCCTCCAGAATCAAAGTCTACCTCACCATTCTTGTGGACACCCTTTCCATATATATAAATAAATATATATATATGAGAGAAAGAAATGTATCTATCCTCTCAAGTAAACAGCCCGAATGTTGATTTGAAGTGATTTCTATCTTTTTGAAGCGAAGCGGGACATACACTTAACTCTTCAGCTGGTTAGTGTTGCCTTCACTATCTGGTAAAAATTAAATAAACTATGGGAATTCAGGAACCTTCCCCGTTACCTTATACACTAAATGTATATTAGCAAGAGCAAAAGGGTTTACCAATTTTTGCCAGGGAGGGTATTTTCACGTACCTCCCAAGGTTTATTTTTTAAAATGCCACAATCGACGTGTGACCGGCGGCTTTACTTATCCTCCGAAGGAAGTTGTGTTACGGATTTTTAACACTAAAAAAAATTCCGTTGATCTCGACTGGGTTTGAGCCCACGAACATTGGGTCCTGAGGCGAGTACTCTACCACAAGATCACCGAGGTTGACCCATAGATATTGTCGCGTATAATTACTAAGAGTTCAGTCTATTGTGAGAGTGATATCGTAGACTATTTGTCCACCAAAGCGGTTGAAAGTATTTCAATTTATAACAAATATAAATAAATAAACTTATTTTAGGTGTCCAACTAAATACATCAGCTGCTTGGTCAGGGCGAGATTTTTTATACTAATGAGAAGCTTGAATGAACTGGGATTAAATGCTCGTATGAAACTTATTTAAAAAAATTAATCGTAGCCTAATAATTAATAAGTAAAAGTGAAACGTGAATTTTAGCTTTCTATATATAGTGAACACTTTCTTGAAAATAAAGTTTATACATTATTATTATTAGCGCCGCGTCTTACTACCCGTTCGGGTTATACGCACTTACGCTAATGTGTAATGGTAGGGTGATTGTGAGATGAAATGGAGGACCTACAGTTTAACGTGGAATCCGAACCACGGCGGAGGCCTGGCATTCCTCACATTCACAAGATGTCTTGTCAGAGGTGAAGGAAGGGTTTGGTAATCAGATAAATCTTTGCCGGAACCGAGGATTGAGCCCCAGCCGCCAGCATAGAAGTCTGACACCTTACTCCTAGACCACCAGGTCACCCCCTTAAGAAAAACCACCCTCGATAGACCCAACCGTGAATCAAACCCTAATCTCCCCATAATCAACGGGACACACTAACAGGAGAATATATAAACCGAACAGGTAGTAAACCACGGTGATAAAAAAAAAGTCCTGTGTGAATAATGTTTTTTTTTGTGGGCAATATTGATTCTATTTAACTAAATTATTATTGGTTTTATTTGATACGTATTGATCAAATTTGTCAGCTTCGGATAACATGATTTGACGTATGAATACATGAAATTTGTTCTAGCAGAATTTGTAGTTATTGTATAAAAAAATATTATTTCTCTTTGAATAAGACTGTATATGAAATTGTAAACAACATACCCCACCCATCCTTTTTCCCCTTCTAGCATGCTTTCGTTTCACCTTCGTTTAGATTCAATCTGTTAAGTCACGTGGCTCGACTTGCGCCAATACCCAAGAATGTGGTTCTAAGCATAATGAGGATAAAAAAAATGGAACTTTTCTAAAAAAAACACCCAGATATATAGCAGTAAACGGGCATTCACTAACAAATACCTCTGACAAAACGTGTATTAATCACAACTTATGAATGTGGGGAATGCCAGGCTTTCACCGTGGTTCGGATCTCACGTTAAACTGCAGGAACTACATTTCATCTCACAATCACCCTACCATTACACATTAGCGTATGTGCGTATAAACCGAACGGGTAGTAAGACGCACTGATAATAACAATAATAATAATAACATTAACAAATATTTAAAATTATATTATTAAAAGTTCAAAGAATGTGAAGACCAAATATAATATAGAGCAAATATTTCCTTCTTTTTCCTTTCATTTATTTAAGATATTTAACGTTCATTTTCTGAACTAACTGATTAGGGCTATATCAGCACAAGACTTCTAACACACACACATATATATATAAAACAGTCGGCTTAAATGCAAACATTTCAATGGAACGTATTTTTGAAAGCGTGCGATATTCTACGACATGACGACTCCATGCTTACATTCAGACAGAAGAGGTCCACTTTGATTATAATGTTAGGCAGCTTCACATGAATGGAATACAAACATGACTATAACTTTGAAAAACAAGGTTAAATGGGACACACGTTAATAGTATGAACTTTTTCGTTG
Source organism: Timema douglasi (assembly GCA_901482245.1). NCBI lineage: Eukaryota > Metazoa > Arthropoda > Insecta > Phasmatodea > Timematidae > Timema > Timema douglasi. The sequence continues at coordinate 22,188 of CABEEJ010000241.1, read as the reverse complement.
TTTTTATGAGTCCTTTCCACAGTTATTATTATTAGCACCGCGTCTTACTACCCGTTTGGGTTATACACACTTACGCTAATGTGTAATGGTAGGGTGATTGTGAGACTAAATGGAGGACCTACAGTTTAACGTGGGATCCGAACCACGGTGGAGGCCTGGCATTCCCCACATTCACAAGATGTATTGTCAGAGGTGAAGGAAAAGTTTGGTAATCAGATAAATCTGTGCCGGGACCGAGTATTGAACCCCAGACCCCCAGCACAGAAGTCTGACACCTTACCCTGGACCACCAGGTCACCCTCTTTCCACAGTCGAATTTTGTTTTTCCCCACATTATTTCTTTGAAAAGAAAAGTTAAATCGGTATTAGTTTAAAGGAGTTATTTGATTTTCAAATAATTGTTTTTAAAGTTTATTAATTTTTTAAGTATGGCTCAGTAATTTCACTGATGTATATGCCATTGTTTTTTTAAGTATAATACAGAAAACCCCATCGTAATGTTTGGAGATGTATTACCTAGGCTAACAAGTTGGGTGTTATCCGTGTGGAAAGCCGTGTGTTCTAACAACCAAATTTCGTAATTATTTTTTAAATGTTACATTCTAAACATATTCACAGGAGGAATATTATTATCATCATTATTATATTTCAAACGTGAGTCAATTCCTTTTAGAAATGATTTCATCATATTTGTTCGACTAAAGAATTATACACAAAGTATGTGACTAAATATTTCAAATTTCAAAAATATTCAAATTAGGCGAGTTTTTTTGGGGAGAGGGCTTAAAACTAGAATTGAAATATATATTCTACCTAGATTAAATGAGTATACAATTTATAATTCTATATTCTACAGTTGAGAGCTGTTATTGTAAAATTGACGCATGATGCGTCAACTAGACAGCTAGAATTACATATATGATTATTTGATTACCTGTCAATCATTCACAATTCCCTCAGACAAAGGTAACTCACTCTGCATTGAGGTCATTCTCTATCAAAACTAACAGCTGTCATGACAATCGGATCTAGAAGGCACTGTCTGGAGCCGTGGAAACAAGAAAACAATTGAATGCGCGCGCATTATTTCGAAACATTCCGTAGAGATCGGGTAGGCAGTGAGTGAGAGACGAGAGAATTATAAACGGGCGGGCCAAAGTCGTAGTAGGTAAAGTGTATATCTTTGTGTGTGTTATGGAAGGCGTTGTCTATCAAAAAGGCGGTGCAACAGTTCAAGGTAACGGCTTGTGTTGTGAATCAAAACCACGACCACGCCAAAAACGTTCTCTCTTTCAGAAAGAAAAAAAAAAGTACTTCTGGAAGCGCGCGGCACGGCCTTTTAGATACACAGAACTAGTTGTTGAGTCAGAGACAATTTAAAAGGGGTCGGTAATCATTATTTTTAATTCTGAGGCCCTGAACTTTGTATCAAAAGTTTACTTTTACTTGGCCCTAACTAAGTTTACACACGAAATGTATTTTTGTTTAGACTTCAGACCTTGTTGTGGGTCATTAGTCACTGAGAACATTAGTGAAACTTTTACATTGTTGTTTTATCTGACAATTTAATTGGGTGGATTAAAAAAATATTACATGGCTAGATATTTCAATTAATAATTTTATTATTTTATTACATATAACATTAGGTGGATTAAAAAAACAAGGCTAAATATTTCAATTAATATATTAAATACAAAAGATTCTTATTGCAACAATTACTTTTTTTTAATATTTACGTTGGTGGCTGAGCGATCTAAAGCCTTAAACTTACATTGGGTTTTGGTCACCAGTTAACGTAAAGGCTTCGGTTCGAATCTCGTCATTCTTTTAAATATGTTATTTTCATTGTTCTATAATCCTCTCTTTCCGCTAAAGCATAAACATAAACAACATAAATCATTGCTGAGCTATAATCAAATATTAACTTGTTCTAACTTATAAACATTAATTTTTACTATAAATAAAATAATTCATGTCTGATTATTCCGATAACATTAATTATATTTTTAATGTAATAATATTTTTAAATATTAATATACAAATCCACAAAACCCATTCGTAAAAAAAACCGTCCCACTTTAATTTATATTTAAATAACATGAACTGAAGGTTTTATATGATTTAATAAACACTTCCGGTACCATAGAAATGTCTTATAACAGTAAGAATCGTACTAATTACTTAACAAGGTTCAGATCCCGGTCGGGTGTATTGAGGGTGGTTTCTCCTAAATGGTTTTGCGTTCTTCCTCCACCCAAATACGGGTACACTTCTTTCAAATTTAAAGCTTCTTCATACAGAGCACATTAGCCTGATTAGTACATATGCGTATAACCTGAACACGTAGTAAGACATGGTGATGATAATAATAAATAATAAGCGTTACGTCAGTGACCAAATAAACCACTTTTACAGTTGCAAGAAAGTATGCTCTCTGTCCATTTCTGGGCGGCATGTATCCTAATTGATCTCTCTAGTTAGTATCCAGAGGGCCTTATGTCACTGATCACATGACCGCTCCACTTATTACGTCACGAAGTTAAAGTAGAACCTCTTTTTACTGATACGCAACTGGGACAGATGATATATCTAAGGTGCTACACTCTTAGTATACTAGACTGCCGATGACGGAGAGACCAAGGTTCGAATCTCGGTCAGGTGTACTGAGGGTGGTTTTTACTAAATGGTTTTCTACTCTACCTCCACGCAAATGTGACCTGGTGGTCTAAGGGGTAAGATGACAGACTTTTGTGCTGGGGGTCCGGGATTCAATCCTCGGTTCAGGCACAGATTTATCTGATTGCCAAGCCTTTCCTTCACCTCTGACACGTGTATTAATCACAACTTGTGAATGTGTGGAATGCCAGGCCTCCACCTTGGTTCGGATTCCACGTTAAACTGTAGGTCCTTCATTTCATCTCTCAATCACTCTACCATTACACATTAGCATAAGTGCGTATAACCCGAACGGGTAGTAAGACGCGGTCCTAATAATAATAATAATAATAATAATCCACGCAAATGTTGGCACACATCCTCTAAATATAATCTTCCTCATCCCCAAAACCATTGGCGTAATTAGTAAATAAGCGTATAACCTGAACAGGTCGTAAGACGTGGTGCTAAAAATGTATCGAAGACATAGTAGAAAACAATTTAAAGGAATTAAACCTGTTTTAATGTTTTCATACTTTATTTTTCAGTTGCTGCCCCTGATCGTGGGTCTGGTTGTATTGGTCACATTGACGGACGCTCGACGAGTGCGCGTGCGCCCTAGGCCGGTGGCTGAAGAGACGTCCTCTGAGGACCAGGAGGTGCGAGACCAGCGAATCCAATACTACGCCGCCCAACCAGAGTCCGACGACGGCCCCAGCTCCGCGGCGGGTGTCGTCCTCATAGGGGACCCTTACAACGGCCTGTACGGTCAACCAGCCGCCCGAGGGCAGACTGACACCGAGTACCGCTCACCCCTCCCTTTCTCGGGCCGGTCTTCGTCAGCAAGACCCTCCGCGAGAGTCAAGGAACCGACCAAACAACCTCCCGTGCAGACCCTGCGCAACTATAGCAACGTTAACGACGATGGGTCCTTCACTTTCGGGTACGAGGCCGCCGACGGAAGTTTCAAGGAAGAGACCCGGGGGACGGACTGCGTCGTCCGAGGTAAATACGGTTACGTCGACCCTGACGGTAATAAAAGGGAGTTCACATACGTCTCCGGTAACCCTTGCGACCCTAACGCCGTCGCTAAAGAAGAAGAGGAGAGTAAGGAGGCCGCTACTGATAGTGGGGAGGAGAACATCCCTAAAGGACCAATAAGACCTCTACGACCTCTCAGACCTACCGCTTCCCCTATCCCGAGACCTACGACGACCTTGTTCCAAGAGAACTATAATCCGGGAGATGAAGAGGTTATTGACGATGCCCCTCAACTGGTATATCAACCACGACCTAGGCCCCAGCAACCAACGAGGAATCCGGTCCAATACACACCTTCCACTTACGATCAGGAGCAGGACATATCCGTCCATACACCCCGCCCTGTCTTCAGGCAACAGCCCGCGGTGAGGATCACCCCCAGACCCCCCGTCGCGGCGACCACCCTCCAGTCGCAGCTTCCGGCGACGACCTACCGCCCTCAGCTCCTTCAGGTCACACCTCGGCCATCCATATTCTACACCAGGCAACAATCTTCCAGCTTTGCGCGCCCAACGCCATCCCCGGCGGCGTACCCCACCTCACCTTCGGGCCCCGTCGACTATGACGCTGAACTCAGGAAGTTCCAGGTTGAGAACAACGTGGTGACGACCCCAAGGTCGGTGACCCCTCTCCGCCCTCAGCCCCAGATCCCCAGGCAGCAGCAACAACCCTCGGGGAAGGCACCTTCCGGCAACCCTGTTTACGAAAGCGAGCTTGTCTACGACCCATCGTCGGGCCAGTACAACACAGTGCTGTACCAGCAGATCCCCAAATCTAACACGGGTATCAACCTGAACCACAAGATCCAGGCGTACGTTCAACCTCAGCTGTATCAACATCAACAATACCAGCAACAGCAACAATCGGCGCTTCTGCAGAGGTCGCAGCAGCTGTACGCACAGCAACAGCAACAAAGGGCCTTCGAGCAGCAACAACATCAGCACAGGTTCCAGCCTGTGACGTCTTCACAGAGTACCAAAGCCTCTCCGGGTCCTCAGAGGTATCAACTGCAGTCCCCGCTGTATCCTCATCAGCAGAACCAACATCAGCAGGCATCCCCGCAAGGGTTTTACTACATCCAGCCTTCTGCTTCCGCCAACCATCAGCAGAGTATATCGAACGGGCAGATCGACGCTTTCCTCAGAGGGCATAGTCTCGCCTATTGAACTGAAACGGTCAGAACGTATGAATCTTAACGTGAATGTGTATATCGTGCTCCTGAAAGATCTGTAATTTGTCAAGACAATATTCATTCCTCATCGGTAGATAAAGGTTTAAAAAATAAAAATGGTGCTAAGAAATATTGCACTTAAATTTAATGAGATTAAAAAGTTACTTTTTTTAGTTCCATTTCGAGGGAAATAACGTCTTGTAAAGTTTAAGAATCTTAAGGAAAATAGTGTTTAAAGTGAATGAACGTAGAAATATTGTTTTTGTTGTGGTGAGACTTAACGAACAAATTGACGTTTTGGAGGAGGAAAATCCAAAGTGGGAGAAATTGCATCGATGCATTTGTACCCTCGATGGATACAAGAGCATCTCTTAAAACTAATATAACACTATAAATAAAACCTCACAGGTTTTTTAAAAAAAAAAATTCTTAACCCTCTCTTTTGTGTTAAAGCAATACCGACCAATGTGAAATAATTAGCTTAATATTCACGTTTGAAACAGATTTTGTGAAGAAACGAAATTTATTGCAAACGTATTTTATACCAATCATACAGTATGGCAATTGAGTAATCTATTTTTATGTAGTCATACGCAGAAAGGACGTATCTTCTGCATCTGTCACTTTTGACAGAGGGAGTCAATTTTAACAGTTGTAAAATAAATAGAGTAAGTAGCCTTTTTTTTTTCAATCTTGCTAGCTCTTATATTTATATTTTCAAAACCGTTCTTCTTATATCGATCCGGGTACAACTTGAATTATTGAGCTATCCCAATTTTATATTTGTAAGTAAGTGAATGTCAAGAACATTTTAAAAATTTGTTCATGTAGTTTATAATTTATTTCATTTATTTTTAAAGTCTTTTTCATAATAATCATCCTTAATTTTTTTAATACTGGCCAGTCTTTGGAAATTAATAATATTACTGTGTTCTGTCATCTAGTTATTCTTTTATAAATAGATTGTTTTATTTTATTTTTGTCTGAATAATTATAATGTTTTCACAGTTTGTGTTTTTTTTATAATTCTTTACCTCTTTTTATACTAATTCTATTTGTATACTTCTATTCTTGGGGAAACCGGGGCTATGATGTTGTGATCATCGCACCTGGCTACGAACCTAGGGGTCCCCGGTTAGATTCCCAGCTGATACCTCTGGTATTTTGCACCAAAGAGGAATTATCCCAACGGTCACCAGTGTTTGGTTAGTTAGGCTTAAGTTAGGTTTAAGTGTTTCCACTGGCTCTACACCATCATACTCACTATCACCATCACCTCATATCATCAGGACATGGAAAGAGCCTCCACGGAAAGGATGAACGATTAGTACATTCGGGTGTCCCCTGGGCAACGGTACATTAGTACTGGCTAACCTTTCCCCTACTGGGTGACCTCGTGGTATAGGGTTAAGTTGTCAAACTTTTGTGCTGGGGGTCCGGGGTTCAATTCTTGGTCCCGGCACAGATTTATCTGATTACCAAACCCTTCCTTCACCTCTGACAAGACATCTTGTGAATGTGGGGAATGCCAGGCCTCTACCGTGGTTCGGATCCCACGTTAAACTGTAGGTCCTCCGTTTCACCTCACAATCACCCTACCATTACACATTAGCGTAAGTGCGTATAACACGAACGGGTATTAAGATGCGGTGCTATTAATAATAATAATTATTTCTCCTACTGTGCTACAAATTATGTAGCTCAGATGAGTTCTATATATACATACACACACACACACACACACACACTTGAGGCAAGCGCAATAAGGAAATACTTCAGCCATGCTCTGGTAGAATTGTCGCTTCTAACACAATATTTTGTAAACAATGGGAGATTACATTGCGTGAGAGAACCTGCAGCCGTAATTTTATGCCAATGAGTGTGTGACTCGAATAAATATATAACGAAAGCCCGACGGGGGTTGAGTGGGGCGGGGGGGGGG
>CABEEJ010000241.1:0-11018 GCA_901482245.1 Timema douglasi | reverse complement strand
CCCCCCTTCTTTACAGCATATTCTAAATCCATCATTGTTGCTATTATTATTAATTATTATTATTAACACCACGTCTTACTACCAGTTCGGACTATACGCACTTACGCTAATGTGTAATGGAAGGGTGATTGTGAGATGAAATGGAGGACCTACAGTTTAACGTGGTATCCGAACCACGGTGGAGGCCTGGCATTCCTCACATTCACAAGTTGGGATTAATACACGTCTTGTCAGAGGTGAAGGAGGGGTTTGGCAATCAGATAAGTCTGTTCCGGGACCGAGGATTGAACCCCGGACCCCCAGCAAAGAAGTTCGACACCTCACCCTTAGACCACCAGGTCACCAATAATAACTAATTAAATGTAATTTTTAATAAATCATTCGTTCTTTCGCTCCGTCTCTTCGTGAAACTTGTCTGTTTCAAACAAAGAACATGACTACACGATGCGATGTGCACGCGTAATTTTGGTGGACCTCTCACTGGATCGTTGAACTGAATGCGGTGGCTGAAGACGGTACTTACTCCAGGTACTTACCATCGCGGCTGTCTGTGACCTTGGGAGAGAGAGAGGTGATCTCCTGGTAAGGCGGGTAAGGAGGTGTGGCTTGACCTTGGGAGGTTTGTGTTCTCTCGATCACGCCCGATTACCACGGAGGATCAAGGCCGAGGAGACAGGAAAAACGACGTCGCTAGATTAGTCTAGTGTTTCACAGAGTAATCAGAGCTAGTTGAAACACTTTTTATGTTGTTTTATTATCACCGCGTCTTACTTCATGTTCAGGCTATACGCGTATATTATGACTCACTTTGGGTTTTCTTTGCAAGTGGATGTAAACTAATGTAATTCCAGAGCCGCCTTTTGATTGGTCTTATCGTTTAGGCACAAGAGACCTCCAAAGAAAGGTCCACACCGACTCTTAAGTTGCTCCGAAATTTTGAATGTTTTTCAGGGGTTAAAAATTAAAATGTTTAACTTTTTGGAATTTTCCCTTCGGTTACAGGCTAGAAGCTATAAGTTTGCCAAATGTCAAGTTTCTATCTCATCTGGAAGTGGGTAAACATTGTCAGTGAGTGAGTCACCCGTGTGGCTTTATAGTAGTATAATTACTCCAATGGAGTTGGAATGATGAAGGAAGCATTCTTAGAGGTAATCTACCCGCATTGGTTTTGAAGGAGGGTGGGAAGCCATTTAGAAAAAAAAATACACTCAGTAGATCCAACTGGGATTAGAATCCTGATCTTTCTGTCTTCAGCAGGCCAGTCTTACGTGAGAATGATGCCTTAGACCATTCATTCACTTAAGCGGATTTGAAACTGTTAGCTGTGAATTATTCTCATCCCTCAGTACAACACTCATTGGTCAGGTATAAAAGAAAATCCATTTTCATTGGAGGTATGCGTAGAGCAAGGATATCCACTTCGGTGGCCGCGCGGTCTAACGCGCTACTCTCGTAGTATACTAGACTGCCGATGACGGGGAGATCAAGGTTCGAATCTCAGTTGGGAGTAAGGCGTTGTTTTTCCAAAATGGTTTTGCACTCTTCCTCCACGCAAAGAATTTCGACACCTTACCCCTAGACCACCAGGTCACCAATTAATTTTTTTTTTGTTACCACGTCTTCGTTCACTTTTGGATTACGCGCATAATGTAGTAATGTTGTCAATATGTTAGAGTTGAAGAAGATTAAATTTTGAGGAAATGTATCCGTATTTTTGTGAAAAGAGAAAGGCCCCAATAATTATAAATAACCTTAATATCCAACCAAGATGTAAACCCCAATATAGCCTTTATCAGCAGTATGTTGGCAAGAGAGATACTTTTAGATCATTCGACCCCAAAGAGGGTTTTCAAACCATGACAAGCTAATTATTAAACAATCGAGAATGTGTGTTATTACAAGTTAAGAGTTATAGACCATAAATGATTATTTTACTAGAAGCAGTACAGACAATCTTGTACAAAGGTGCCTCCAAGTGTTTTTTGGTAGATAAATACAACAAAATTAAACCCGATTCGATGACTGCATGATCTAACGCGTCACTCTAGCAGTAGACCAGACTGCCGATGACGTGTGTAGAGAGGTTAGAATCTTGGTCGGTGCACTGAGGTTTTTTTTGTAGCTAAAATGGTTTTTCACTTTCCCTTCATTAAAATGTGGGAAAACTTCCTATAAATATAACCTTTCTAACCCATAAAATCATTAGCGTAGTTAGTATAAAAGCGTATAGATCTAACGGTTAGTAAGACTCAGCGATAAAAAACAAACATGAAGGCGCTATATTATTATTATTAGCACCGCGTCTTACTACCCGTTCGGGTTATACGCAAGGGCGCTATATTGAAAATAGTAAAAAAAAAGCAAAACTATAAAAGTACATTGCTATTTATGGGTCTTTTCATATTACAAAGCCACACATACATACATACATACATCCATACATACATACATATCATACATACATACATACATACATACATACATACATACATACATACATACATATATACATACATACATACATACATACACACATATACATACATACATACACACATATACATACATACATACATACATACATACATACACACATACATACCTACATAAACACACACATGCATACATATAGACATACACACATAATTTAACATTTTAGAAAACTCTCTAGATTGGATTGACAAATTCACTGGGTAAATTAATATGTAGAATAGTTTAATTTGATGTCTTCAAGAGTGATACCGTAATAAACCATTAATGGCGTTTAATTGAGAAAAAAATAAAAGTGAAAAAAAATTGATAGATAAAATTTCAAAAAAAGGCCTTCCAATATAATTATAGTCTCAAATTCGGGTTCGATTGGCCTTAATCTGAAACTCGATATCTAAAAGTAAAATTTCCGAATAACTTATATTTAAAAAAAAAAGTTGACTTAATTCCATTATTTAGCTTGGCCATAAAACTTGCGAATATCATTAAATGAAGAATATACTAATGATTTAAAAGCTATTTGTTGACCCTATTATTTTATTTTATAAAATTCCAAGAAATATAAATAATATACCCAAATATTTTATAAGATTTAATAAAATATTCAAAACATTCGATTTAAATTTTATTAGAATTATAACCATTTTCCTTTATTAATCTTTTATACGTTTATAATATGCTATGTCAAACATTTATCCGCATTGGTGGTCGTTTGGTATAAGGCATTTCTCTTCCAATAGATTGGTTTAACATCGATGATAGGTCAGAGGTTCGAATCTCAGGTTTACTGAGGAAGGTTTACTGATTAATCCCCAGTTTCCCTTCATACAAATGCGGGTACATTTCTTATAGATTCTACCATCCTCATACACACCATAGTATAAATGTACTGATATCCCGGACAGGTCGTAAGAAGTGACGAAAAAAAAAAATGTTGGGCTTGTGTAATTTCTTATTTGCGCATGTTCCTTTTCCACACTAGAGAGAAAATAGTTCGTATTTCCTTGTTTTATTTCCGTGGAAATAGATCCCTATGTCTCCCGTCTCCCTCTTACACACACAATGGAGACTTCCTTTTTTTTTTACAGACTATACCTTATCCACGACAATGACAACGAGAAAGTGTAATGTCCCACAACAGTCCACGCGTTTAATACGAATACAGTACGTAATACCCGCTCTACATTTGGATTGTTTGACTCTATTCTCTTCTTTAATAGGACGTGTACTTTATTGTCCGAGCACAAAAGAGATTTCGTCGAGGAAACGGTGACATTAATTACTTTTACCTGGACGTAAGTTATGTCTCTTTCTTATGAACAATCTTCAACTAGTGGGTGACCTGGCGGTCTAGGGGTAAGGTGTCAGACTTATATGCTGGCAGCCGGGGTTCAATCCTCGATCCCGGCATAGATTTTAACTGATTACCAAACCCTTCCTTCACCTCTGACATGACATCTTGTGAATGTGGGGAATGCCAGGCCTCCACCGTGGTTCGGATTCCACGTTAAACTGTAGGTCCTCCATTTCATCTCACAATCACCCTACCATTACACATTAGCGTAAGTGCGTACAACCCGAACGGGTAGTAAGACGCGGTGCTAATAATAATAATAATAATAATAATAATAATATATATAATTCAACTAGTGGCACAGTGGTGGGGGGTTTTTTTGGCACCCTTTAGCAAGGGCGTGCGTGGAAAGCTAATTTTTCTAAGGGGGTCTGGTAGAAAATGTAACTTTACCTTTAACCTATAAAAGTTTGTATACGTATATATGGACCCCCTTATTGAGGGGTACATCAAATTTAAGAGAGATCCGGACCCTCCCAATCTTAGCTATAGAGGCAATAGATGACACACTTTTTGAATGAAGAGAAAAATTGTTTATTAAATTCCAGGATAACCTTAAGAGGTATTCAACAACTGTTGATATCAACATGTGAGGAAAATTAAGCTCTCTATATTTGTACTGGAGAATTATTCGATTTATTCTGATCAAAAAAAGTTCGATACAAAAACTGCAAAAAAAAACACCAACATTTTCTCCTGTCCCCTGGAAGAAGATTGGAAAGAATTTGCCTGTAGAGGGAATGGGAGATCCACATTTAAGGGGAGTAGAAGGGGAAAATACATCCAAGTCATTTGGTATTGAACCAGGACATCAGCGTCAGGCTTTTCAACCGCTCGCCTAAATTTACAAATTGGAGGCCGATTTATCTCCCTGGAGCCTATAATTAGAAAGTTCTTAGACGCCAATAAATCGGGTGTTTTAAGTGCTTGAGAAAACACAAATTTAAAAAATTTACTGACTTGTCTATCTTGTGTTGTTTATTACACAGGATGGCAAAGTAATAAGCACGATACATTGTTAAAATGTACTTACAATACTCATAGGAAGAACCTTATCTTATAGCTAAAAAAGTTACTAGATCTTCTTTCGCATGCTCATACGTCAAGCCGTGTAATCTGCAGCTACCAATTTTGATAACTATTATCAATACCTGTAAATAGTAAATTGTTATCAATGTAGACAGTAAAAAAGTTTGTAGTTTCTAAAAGCCCTTTCATATGAAAATTCTACATAACTTCTTTCTGGGCTTAGTATGGAGATTCAAGAAGGAATATATACACAGCAATTGACATAGAAATCTAGAGTAGAAAAATATGTGAAAACGCATTATTATTTTTTATAGTTCTATCATATTTTTAAATAACTGGTACGGTCCACCGAACAGACTTTCTCTTGATTTTATCTTAAAATAATGTTTCTACAACTTCACAATGATACGTTATTTCACATTTCAAATAGTTGTACAGAACTGATGAAAAGTGGAAAATTTCCCTCATGTAAATTACCTTCAAAGTCATTTTCACGAGAAAATAAATGCTGCAATTTTCTTTATAATAATAAACAGTGTCTAAATATTAAATTTAATCAAAATCATTAGAGAAAATTTTGAAAAAAACATTTTTTTCTCTCTGTTCGTCCTTCAGTAAACCACCTTAAATTTAGGGTTTGATATCTAATTCTGAAAACCCCTTGGGAGAACCTTATGAAAAACCCAGATATCAAGTTTTAACCCTATCGGTAAATTACCTTCAACTTTAGCCAGAGGTACAAAGAGACAGATAGACAGACAGACGGCATTGCGAAAACCACTTTTTTTTTTTTTTCAAAGGATCATGAAACTTCGATCAAAATCTCTAGTTTTTTTTTTTGTTTTTTTTTACGATCACAATAATTTCCCTACGAGGTGTCGAAAGAGAGTAAAAAGGAAGTATAGTTTATTTCTCTACACCGACTGTCAAATTAATTACAGCTATGAGCTAGTGGAGAAGTTTATTTNTGTTATAGTAACGGGTTACAAAATTTAAAAAAAAAGTGTTCGAAAAAAGCAAATATAAAGCGCTCGGGGTTTTTAACTCCCCCCCCCCCCCCACTCTTATTAAAATATTCTTAATCCGCCACTGATGTATAGAAAGACGTTTTCTGTACCATCTTGACATCTCGACTTCGAGGATCTTACTGTCGACGATGACTTTGTGATTCCACACACGACCACACACCTGTGTCCACTTAAGTGTATCGCTCGGACACACACCCCTCTCCCCCTCCTTTTCCCACAAGACACTTTCACCCATCGGACACTTCGCCATGCCTCGGAGCCCCAATACGGAGGTGAAAACATTTTTATTTTTCCTTACAGACCGACGTAGAAATTTCTCTCTCTTTCTGTATCGGCATAACCAACTTGATAACTAGTTCAAATGATATCATAGGTGAGAGTATAATGACATGTATAGAACAGCAATGGGAGATTTATTGGTTCTTAAGAGAAATATATTGCCTCACACTTTGGTTTCGAAGTAAGGGGAAAGGGAGGATTTGATTGTTTTTTTATCGTAGGAGGATTTCAATCAGATCTACTTTCCTTTTTTGTTTCGAGTGTGTCAGGAAAGTCGATTACTGGCCTTTGGATGGCGGGAGTCTCCCAGTTTGATCTTTTATTGAACATATAATAATTTAATATATTTTTATAGGTTCGGCTTTACGATAGTGTAATGCAGTGGTTACCAAACCGGGGCCACAAGCCAATTTTTTTTATAGGTCATGAAAAGTTTTAGAAATGTGAAAATTGTGTGGTCATTATTATAAAATAAGTCATTAGAAGTGGATCTCGATGGTCTTGGGGTAGAGTGCTCGCCTCAGGACCCGATGTTCTTGGGTTAAAAACCATCTGGGTTCGAAGGATTTTTCTTGAGCGATAAAAATACCTTAACACAACTTCCTTTGTAGGTGGTAAAGTAAAGACGTCGGTCCCATGTCGATTGTGGCATGTAAAAGAACCCTGGAAGGTTTGTGAAAATACCTTTCCCGGCAAAATTGATAGTCTCTTTCGGGATCGCTCATAGAAATTCTCGTGTGCTGATATAATTATTCAGTTATGAAGGTACACGTTAAATACCTCAAATAATTTTTTTTTTTTAAAAGGGGAATCATTAAAAAAATTGGAATGTGAAAAAACATTAAATTCAATTCAGTTAAAATAAATTAAAACGTTTATTTATTTATTTTCAAACAGAAGTAAAAAAATTACCTCCCCACCCTCAGCTTCCCGCTTCCCTGTGCTCATTAAACAGACTAAAAACTAGGTCGCGATTCTAAAAGGTCTGGTAAGCCCTGCTATAAAGCCTAGAGCCTAGATGTCGGTGACCTGGCGGTCTAGGAGTAAGGTGTCAGACTTATGTGCTGGCGGCCGGGGTTCAATCCTCGGTCCAGGCAAAGATTTATCTGATTACCAAGCCTTTCCTTCACCACTGACAAGACATCTTGTGAATGTGGGGAATGCCAGACCTCCACCGTGGTTCGGATCCCACGTTAAACTGTAGGTCCTCCATTTCATTGTAGGTCCTCCATTTCATCTCACAATCACCCTACCATTACACATTAGCGTAATTGCGTACAACCCGAACGGGTAGTAAGACGTGGTGATAATAATAATAGAGCCTAGATAATTACTAATTGGATATTATCCGCATCAGTGTTAGCTTTGTCTAACGTGTCATTCTTGTGCTATACTGGATTGACGGTAACGGCCAGATCAGTGCTCGATTCACGGCCAAATGTACCGAGCATGTTTGGTTTTTACTGTTTTACCCCTCTCTACGCACAACTTTGGTTACATTTCCTCCGAAGTCTTCTCAATTAGTCTAATAGATATACTTGTTGCACCACATCTTATTACACATCCGAGCTCTTCACATTTTATTACGCTAATGGGATAGGGCTGAGGAAGTTGGAATTTTAAATAAACTGTACCTGAATTTGCATTGAGAGAAAAAGTCGTCAATAATCTAAGAGGGGAAAAAAAATCGATATCACTGACAGAAATTTGAACCCGAAATCTCAACGTAAAATGAGCTTGATCTTTTAGTATCTTATATTTCTTTAAGTGTTCATATTAGTCTACTGATGGACTAAGGCTAGTGGCCTAATATTGGGTATGGTAATGAAGAAGGGCACCAACATCAGTGTGGAGAGAGGGTGGGAAAACCAAGGTGATACATTACCCGTGGAAAAACAAGCCTCCTGTAATTGGACGTGATTCAATTCACGACTTATCTCATAAAAAATAAAGTAATTAAGTGCAATTAGATTACAACACGTTACTTAATTAATATTAAGGTGACCTGGTGGTCTAGGGCCTAAGGTGTCAGACTTCTGTGCTGGAGTCCGGGGTTCAATCTTCGGTCCCGGTACAGATTTATTTTTTTAACAAACCCTTCCTTCACCTCTGACAAGACGTGTATTAATCACAACTTGTAAATGTGTAGAATGCCATTCCTCCACCGTGGTTTGGATCCCACGTTAAACTGTAGGTCCTCCATTTTATCTCACAATCCCCTACCATTATACATTAGCGTAAGTGCGTATAACCTGAACGGGTAGTAAGACGCGGCGCTAATAATAATAATAGTAATAATAATAATAATAATAATAATTAGTGTGAAAATATGCAGATATCCCGAACTGGTAATTAGATACGTTGCACCAACCAGAATAAAACTAGAGTCTTCCAAACTTGCGGTCCGGAACCTTTAATCGTTTAACCGGGAGACGGGCGTTGCCATTATTTCACGATGTACGACTAGACTACTCTCAACGTTTTCTTCTCTGTTATTATCTTTCAACGCTATGAAATAACACTGTGCTGTTGTTGTTGTTTTTGTGCATGCGAACGTTCTTTAACCCATACGCGTGTTCGTTCTAACATCAAACTGCGCAGTTCAATGTTGCCAAATGTCTAGCCCACCTTTTCTTGTTTCGTGCATATCAAAACGGACACAAAATGCAGGTGACTTTTAAACTGGGTCAACGGAGGTTAAAGGGTAACCCCGCGTGAATCTACGTAATGTACCTATGTCCTACACCAATTACAGTCTCGATATAGAAAGTATTTATAATTATCGTTACAGTTTCCTCCCCCCACCCCCATTATTTGTCTCTATTTCCATGAACACACGAGCAGTGGTCACGCTATCTTATGCGCCAGGTTCACGGTATAATATATTGCCGATGACTTCAGGAGTTCTACATCCAATATCACCGCTAAGAGAACTTCAGGTCGTATGTAGAAAATGTGGATCTACGCTCTCTCTCTGTTGACTGTTGCCAAATCTCCTCGACTTACAGTAATGTCAGGAGGTTGTACACCGGGGTAAGAAGGAGCTACTGGCAACATTGACGATCCAGCGTTGCGAAACTTGTCTTATATTTAAGGGAGGTTTGACCACACCCAAAACAAGAAAATTACAACGCTGTTTCCCAATAGTAGCCATGCAGTTCCCTCAGAGATGATATCCAGTGTAGGTTAGAATCTCGGCCGGGTTTACTGGAGGTAGTTTTCTAAGTGTGGTTTATTACTGAGTTTGTTTTATAATTCACTACCCACGTGAAGGTAGGTGCATTTACTCTAAAACTACCCTCCTTTTCTCTGTCTCTTAGCTTAAGTCATTAATAAATATGGTGTAAATTATACTAACTAATAAAATTGTTTTTATTTAATATATTTTGCAACGTAAAGAAAATTATTCAATTTTTTTATATTCCTCAAAAATTGATAAATGTTATTAATTATTATAATATATTACAAATTTTAAAAAAACATGGCGGAAGTATTGCAATTGAGTTATACAAACCGAGTGGCTGCCACTGTTAGTGATGATAGTGCCAACATTTGCGGATAGAGGATGTCATGGGGTCAGCACAACGAGCCCTTTGGCCATTAATTTTATCTCAGTTGTTTTTAGACTGGAGCTGCTACTTATTTATTCAAGTATCTCATTATTTTTCCTCACGAGGCTGAGTTTAACCCCATTTTAGATTCACCGCTACACAGGAACATATTGGAAACACCGGGAATTCAACCAAGGTCCTTTGAATCTGCAGCCATCCACTAGATAACACAGGCGATCATATCGACAAGTAGTGATATTATACTGATGATCATTGTTTTTAATCCGACTTCTCCTGATAGAAATTAGGACTAGCATTTGGTGCGTGGCTTACTGTGTTTGTAGTTTGTACTTTGTGGCCTCATATTTGGAACCAAAGATCTACAAAATGGTTGAAACTAGCACCAACAAATTTTAGGAGGATGTAGGGTAATATGTAAAGATGGTTCTTGGTCAGCTATAGGCTACCCAGCTTAAGAGTGTATGTAGCTGACAGCTATCAAAATTACCAGATATACTTTCATGTATCCATTTGCCAAAACATGATATCTGTAAGAGCATGTGTCGAGTTGCTGTCAAGTTCGCAATCAAAGCTTTATCAACAAACAAACACTTTTGATTTTTTAATTTAAAAAAAAATATTTTGACCGTTTTCACATTATTAAATTACGAACTTTTGAAAATAAACTTTTGGATATTTATTTTTAATTACTCTCAACTCCTCGAAGAGAGCAGTATTGTGATCGTAAAAAAACAACTAGAGATTTTGATAAATATCAACGTGTCGTGACATCCTGAAATCTAAAAAAAGATATTTTTGAGTTGCCTGGGATTTTCATAAAGACCCCCCTACCCCCAAGAATTTTTGGGATATACATAGCCCTAAAATTAAGGGCTGTTTACTAAAGGGGCAAAAAAGAGAAAAAATCGATTTTCTAAAAACTCGCTTTGTATCTATTCACTGTTTAACGTTACAATCAAAATGGCGATTTTCATTTTTGTGTGAAACTGACTTTAAGGGCAGCGAAAATTTCCAATTTTGATCATATATCCACAAATATTTAAAATAGAAAATAGCTCATATTAGTTTCTGAGCTATAAGCAAATATATACATTTTCTATGGAATACTACTAAATAATAGCAGTAGTGGATGAATTGACAGTTCTGGGCCACTTTCTCCCATAAGGTTAACATTGATCCCCCACCCTGAATGTGGTGGATCACTTTCTCCCGGTGGTGGATCACTTTCTCCCGGAGCACTACTGTGCCCGACCGCTCGCTCCAGTC
>CABEEJ010000240.1:319819-351424 GCA_901482245.1 Timema douglasi | reverse complement strand
TGTTGTTACTATGCATATTTTTTAAGCAATAGCCGGCACAACTTTATCGTTCTTATATAGTAGGTGTCCATCCGAATCTTAATACATGTATTTACACTCTCTATCCGTGCAAACGACCATACATTTCCTCTAAATTTTACCCTCCTATTTCTAGTGCAAATTTAGGATAGACCGAACGGGTAGTAGGACACGGCGAAGAAATTAAAAAATAAGTATACTTAATAATTTTTTATGAACGTATAAGAAATACACCCTGAAATGTCTACGTGGTTTCATCAAAGTAGCAAAAGAAAAGAAATTGATTTGATTTCACGCTTTGATTAATTATGACTCATTTATGAGCGATTAATCCACATAGGAGGTCACATAGTCTACCACGTGACCCTCGTGTTAGACTGGATTGCTGGTGACAGAGAGATATGGGTTCAAATCCCAGTCGGGTGTTATGAATATGGCGTATCCTAAATGATTTCCTATTCTCCCTCAATAAAAATGTGGGTACCTTTCCTCTAAGGTGCTATCTTCCCCATCCCTATTCCATTGGAGTGGTTAATATTTGCGTATGAGCGGAATAGATAGTAAGACACGGTAATTTTTTTCAAATGAGTATTCTGAAACGATTGGTTCTAGTTCACTCGTTCGTTCAAGTCTCCAAATTGAGATTTGTAGGTGTGGTAATAAGTACAATAATATTATTCAAGATTACAAGGACAACTACAACATGTTTTTGAAAATTTCAGAATATGACTCAGGTCACTTTACATCTTTTGCTGTCCCAAAATATTCACACTTAAAAAATATTCAGCTGTATAACTTTTGGAAGGACCTTTACGAATAATTAAAAATACATGAGTGTTGAGTTTCTAACGTTAATAAGAGACATACATTTCTACAAAGATTAGAAATATATGAAGCATTAAGCTTATTTAAAGTAAAACAGGCTATCCTTTTGAGATTTTGTCTGTTCCTCACGTCTTACTACATTCTAGTTTTCATTGAAAAGGTCTCATCTGACAGCTAGAAAAGCTACTGGATCGAAATGAATACGTCAATACGTCAAGATATGTAATCTGAACCTATCACTTTTGATGGATAATCTCAATAAATATAAAATAACACTAATAATATAAAAAAATTATCAAGTTAATCCGCAAAAACAATTTGTGTCTTATAAAAACCCTTCATGTGAAAATTGAACTATAGACCCCATCTATACAGGCTTGTTTCCATCCCAATTTCCTATATTGTCTTCAATATACATAATTTCATTTCCAAAAAAGAAAAGAAATCTTATTTAAAGTGGATCACCTTTCCATAAAAAATAGGGTATCAAATAAATAAAAAATAGAGTTTGGATCAGAAATAATTCAACTGAAACTTTTCAGTATAATATGGTCATTAAAATCTAAGATCAAGAAACAATTTCGGCCAGTTTTTATACACTCTGAGTCACAAGCGCCTATGATTAGTTCATTTTATTGGAATCAAGTATAAATATCTATCTTGACTCTTAAATACTATTATATAGTCTTCAAACAGAGTTAAAGGTACCTTAAGGACCTTCTTATAATGATCGTACGCCAGCGTTTAATGGTATTATTAAAAAGATTATTTTAATAAAACATAATTAATTTGAGACAAATTGGAAAATTCAGTTAGGTGCATTAGTTTAATATAACACTGTCTATACCTACTCACATCAGTGGCTCAAAGGTCTAAGGTGTCACTCTTGAAATTGACTGGATCACAAGTGATGGAAATATATTGGATTTCTAATCATTTCTGGGTAGATGAGCTGTATTTTATTTAAATCTAATCACTTTGTTTAGTTTTATAGTATTTCACTTTTAGGCCACCAACTCTATTTGAAACATTTTGGAGTTATCAATTTTGAGTATTTTATTTTATTTTAATTATTAAAAGTTTAAAGAAATATTAAAATTGGCACGTTCACATTGAAACGCCCACTCAAGCCGAAAGATTTAATTTTCAGGATATGGCAGACAACTAAATATATGAATGAAAAAGATGTGTAAGCATCCTTTTTCTCACCCTCCATCCCCCCATAATCTCAGAATAAAAGAAAAGTAATCTGGGCGTGTGTGCGACACAGGTTTCTGTGTTCCGCTCAATGGGTTTGTCCCATTGAAACACAACTTCCTTTCACTAATTTTTCGCGCCAAATGATAGCAACAATAGGAAATACCATAGAGTTGTTGAAAGATAGAGTAAGGTGAAGAATAGGAGGCGTCTGGATGGTTCAGTGTTAAAAGTGTTTGTGTTTCTTTGAGAGTCGGCGTGAACCAGAGGAGTTCATCAAATACCTGAAAGAACATCAATAAGGAAAGATAATGTACAAAAGACACACCATCCCAAACATAGTATCCCACACACAGTATCTCAAAAATTCCCAGGAAGAGAATGGTCATCCACCGTTTGGAGGAAACTTGTGAATAATTTAACCTACCCTGTTTACAATAAACCATAGTTTCCTTGACTACGCAGCTTCCGGTGTCAACTTGACATAAAAAGTTTGTCGTTGGGTACGTGGGCTAAAGGCCAAACAATATTATTTGTTGGATGACTTTGGAGGTTGGGGTTTAGATCCCAACCTGGTGTACTGAGATGGTTTTGGACAGAGTGTTTCCCCATTCTCCCTCCACGCAAAAGTTGGTACACTACTTTTAAGGCTATTCAAGCGAGATGAGTGTTGGGTTAAATTTAACATTTGATTTTCTTATGAAGTGGGAAATTAACTTTGGCTTCAGTTACCACCTTCTCTGGGTAGGCACACAGCTTTCAGCTAAATTAAATATTGTTTAAAAATAACACCTGGACGAAGGATGGTGCGTTAAGCCAAAGGTCCTGGGTTTGATTCCCGTGTCTTACAACATAATATTCTGTCAACATAATCTTTATCTAATAATAAAAATGTTGTGGACCTTTATTAATACTGGTTTTTATCCGCTTCAGTGGCCACGTGGTCTAACGACTATTTTTGTGTTGGACTAGACTTCCAAAGACGGGGAGACGGGGGTCAAATCCCAGTCGGGTGCATTGAGGTGTTTTTTCATAAATGGTTTTCCACTCTCCTTCCATGCAAATGTTGGTGCACTTATTCTCAATTAAACCTTCACAATCCCTAAACCATTAGTGTAATTAGTACATAAGCGTATGATCCAAACGGGTAGTAGGACGTGGTGTTAAAAAAACTGCCATTGCTAAACAAACAATAATATCACATTTATTAAATTTTTGATGGTCCATTCAATAGTCAAACACTAATAAATTTCAAAACATAATTATATTAGAGTTACTTTTTTATAAAAATGGAAATACTAAGAAAAGTCCCAAACAAAGTTTATTTGGGAACAAAAATTGGTTTATCAATAGAGTACAAAAATAATGCCCTCCCTCCCCTCCTCTCGTTCCCTCACCACTTTAAGGACAGGTGAAAAGTACCTTGATTTAAGAAAAAAAAATGTAGTTTTATAACTTTTTTTTTTGCTTAAATAAATCAAATATTAGTTCAGTAGATTCGTTTAATTTAGCTAACTATAGTAATCTCAACAGTTATTAAAAATTTGTCATGATCATCACATAATTTTATTTTTTAAATAAAGATATAAAAGCCTGTTCAAATTCCACTATAATAATGATAAATAATAAAGGACTATTATTTGTAGAAAACAAATAAATGTATCCTCTGAAGTAATGTTTTATTTACTTTGGCCATCTCAATCCCTCTAGTGTAAACTGTCTATGGCCCGGACGGGTAGTAAGAAGTAGAGCACCGAACGAAGAACATCTTGTACTCAACACACATACAGTATCACATGGAGGCGAGTGTCAGATTTCGCCGACTGTCCGAAATATGAGAACTAAATGGAATAAATAAATAATAATCCCGTGACTTGGGTGACGCAAGGCATAAAAGGCAAGTGTCCTCGAGGTAAACAAAGTCGGCCAATGTCATGGTTGCCATGGTTACCAACATCCTCATCCTTAAAGGTCCATTTCTCGTGGTAGATTGGTCATGGGCCAGGTGCATAAAGAACATAAATTAAAGCCTCAATGACACCCAAACAACTTAATGTTGATGTAAGTATTTGTCCCTTTATTTTCTTTTGCTTCGTGTCTTACTACCCATCCAGGATATCCATCCGCACACTAAAGGAGTGGGAATGAGGAAGTTATAATTTTGAGGAAATGTGTTCGTATTTCCGTGGAAGGAGAATGAGAACGCATTTAAGACCTCAAAACATTCGGCTGGGATTTGAATTTCAACCTTTCATTCACGGAAAAATCCAAACAAGACTAGATTGATTCGTTTTTCCATGTGTCCACTGGTGCGGTTTTTAATTGATATAAAATGTATCATAGTGTACATATATATCATACAAATTTTAATTTCAATGAGTGAAAATGGCTTTCAAATCCCTTTAAAAGGTTTTTGGCATGGGGATGTTTTAACTCGAAATCGGTGGTCACAGGTCCAAGGCAGGGAGTTCCTAACTTTTTAAACCCGAAAAATCCGTTGCAATAGAAAAAAATGCATGCCTTAATAAAATTATCCCTAACGATATTATTAGAATTCAATAATAAACAAATTTTACAAGTAAAAAGTATAAAACAAACGGCCTTCATCACATGTTCTGGCTTCAACTTTGGCAAACATCCTTTATTAAAATTTAAAAAAATTAGTAATACTAATAATTGATGGATGCTATTTTATAGTGTTAAAAACAATTAAATAATATTCTAAAATTGCCTCACGGATTCTGAGATAACCATTACGAGGCTCATTTGCTCCACTGAATACAGTTTGAAAAAACCTGATCTAAAGCTCGCAATTGACTGTTTCCCCGATAGTGAGAATTTCTATATTCGAATCTCATCCTGGTACACTAGAGGGAGATTTTCCATTTCCTTTCCATACTAACGAATGCATTTCCTAGAAGTTATCCCCTCAAGGCTTTTATTCTTGTATAAGTCAATAATATCCTATACTCCACGTTAAAAGATTGCTAAAGGAATTTAAATACAATAAATGATGTATTGTTAACCTATAATGAATTGCAAGCCTTAATCAAATCTTCAATAATAATGACGAACGGAAACAATTTACACTTCAGGGTTGGTATCACTATCAAGATTGGCGTGTTTAGTAGGGCTCTGGTAGGAAGAACAGTAAATAACAGTCACAAACGTTAGTAAAACTTCTCTAATATATTCATACCTTAAATAATAAGATTTACATCTTTATCTTTTGATCTATATTATCAATACCTATAAAACACCATTAATAAGTAAGTAAAATGCTAACAATATTGACAAAAAATAAATATGCTTGTATTTTATAAAGCTGTTATTCGTACCAGAATCCTATCATGTGTATGTAGGTCCTCCAAAATAGAGAAAAAAGGTATATCTACACACAATAGCAAGCTGACAATAAATTGCATAGTATGTACATAATAATAACAACAATCCAAGTTTCACAATTGTTTTGTTATTTAAAATGTAAAGGTTTAAAAAAGTCAGCATCATACATATTCCATAATGGTGGCAGTAGGAACTGTATTTATTGTTTCATGAAAAATAGCTTCGTATTTAACACAATTATTTTACTGTAAACTGTTGTTATTTGAGATGTAAGTTTTGTTAAGGTGTGAAAATATAAATATCGGTTTACGATGACCCAACATGACAAAACCAGTGTAGCCAACTTTTGATAAAATATTTCCTAGATATTTGTGGAGAAATATGTGAAAAGTTGTCCTACTCCTTGGAAATGAAAACTCAAGTGTTTGGCAAAAAAAGAAAAAAAAAGAGAGAGACCATTGAACCAGGACGTTAAAACGTTTCAATTTCGGCCTTTGTCCAAATAATTCTTAAATATTGTCACATTAACTGAAAGTCTGGCAACTTAATTTAGTTGGAAGATTGAGCTAAGGGTAGCGATTTCGATTAGGGGAATGGACTGAATATTTATTATCGATGGCATTGGGTGGGCTCCTCTTTAAAGCTGATTCAAAAATTACTCGTTAAGTGCACTCTAAAATATATAATTAGGATTATTAACTTAATGTAACTAATGTTTATTGCCCTAGTAATTATTTGTATTCGTGTTATTTGATGTGAGCTTTCTAAGCTCAAGGTTGTATCAACACGACTTACAATGGATATTTTCATAGAACATGAGAATTACACACCAAACTCAGAGCTAACAGTAATAACTTGATTTAGTTATGAGAAGAAATTTCAAGCCAGTAAAATTATCCAATACTAAATCGGTATCGAAGTCTTGTGCCTCAAATTTCTGGTTTCTAGTCCTAACATACTAATTACTCATCCAGGCTAGCAAAGTTTATTGCTTGGGGAAAGAATAATAATTATTATCTATATTAGTAGAATGAAGTGTTTGTTTTTCTCTCTGCCTATCTGTCATGAACATGGCTCGATATCTATCTCACGCAGAGGACTAAGATTTCCAAATTAATAGCCCCTGTGCACAAACATGTGTACTTAAAAGCTGAAATTTTAATTGTTTGATTACATTTTTATAAATTTATTAAAATATTGGTCGGAATAAATAAAATGAAGCTTTTTTTCTGACTGTTTGGAGGAAAAAAAGCTTTGCATCGTGTGGGTTACCCCGGGAAATGCTGGTTACTTCTGCTAGTTTAAAATAAGTTATGGTTATCAAAATTAACAGCCCACAATAATATGTGGTGTCTTGTAACGGGATATCTAATACGCTATGTGCAGTGGCGAGGCATGTTATTATCCAATGAAACTCATTGCAGTCTAACCTTTTCCTAAATTACATTGGATACGAAAACTGTAGGGGACTTCTTGTCGCGCATTTTCATTACCGCCTATGTGAAAGATCAAAGGAGTCTGACCCCACATTGGTGTTGGTTAATATTGCTCTGAGCACATAATAAAATTTTAATTCCTTAATTCATGAAAAATTGATACTTTTTTTAGGAGATGGGGGTGGCGGTGAGGGCGAGACTACCTGTCCCTATTTAGATTTATAAAAAAATAAGTTTTTAAACATAAAACAGTTGTTAACCATTTTATTTATTTTCTTGTAGGTGAGAAATCTATAGAGTCTGTAACAGTCATTATGTCACACGCCAATTAAAAAAATATATTTCTCTTCTCCTACAAATCATGATTGAACGCGGCATCATCTCGAAATAGATGAACCTAGATAATGCTCACTCAGCCCTGTCTCCCGTCAAAAACTGAAACTAGAGAATGCTCAGTCATACTTGTCTTCCGTCCAATTAAAAATAACCCTCCCATAGGAAAAACCATATTTATTTTTTTCTACAACAAAAGTAAGCCAATACAACTCTTGCATTTACTTTAAAAAGAAAAATATATTTTAAGTTTCCTAGAGACAAATGGTGATTTTAAGTTAAATAAATGTAGGTTCACTTTCTCTAAATTCTTTCCTTCCCAATTCCTAATCCATTAGCGTAATTAGTACTTAAGTGTATAATCCAAACGGATAGTAAGCCGCAGTGATAAAAAAAAAACACTAATATTCTTTTGTGTCTAGCAATGATATCATTTTAATAAATAAATAATTAATTATTAGTGTTATTTTAAAGTTATTGATTCTTCAAAAGTAATATGATTTGACGCATTTATACATGAACGTACATAGATCTAGTAACATTTATATCTGTCAGATAAGATTATTATTAAAATTTTACTGTACCTTTAGTTTAACCTGAAAGGATAACTTTTGTTTCACTATGTCATAGCTTTTGAGATAAGGCAATAAAGTAATCCCTCAAAAAAAATACTGCTACAGCTCAGGGTTTTCGGAGTGTACAGTAAATAGTGTAAATTTGAATATAACATAGTTAACTCTAGTTATGCACGAGTTGTTGTGAGAACTGTATAGATAGAGCAATTTTAATATCATTGATACCAGTGCCCTCCACATACATTACTCTAATGATCGGCACTGGTGGGCACACGGACAGTAGAGTAAGTCTCGTCTGTTTGGTTTGCTGTTCACAGGGATATTAAGATTTCTAATTCTGGTTAAATGTACTGGGGATTTCTGTTTTACTAGATGGCTTAAATCTCTCCATAGGTCAAAGTCGGGAACCCTCCCTCATTCTGAAATCCATCTTCTTCATCCCTACTCTCTATATATAATCTCTCTATTATTATTATTATTAGCACCGTGTCTTACTACCCGTTCGGGTTATACGCACTTACGATAATGTGTAATGGTAGGGTGATTGGGAGATGAAATGAAGGACCTACAGTTTAATCGTGGAATCCGAACCACGGTGGAGGCCTGGCATTCCTCACATTCACAAGATGTCTTGTCAGAGGTGAAGGAAGGGGTTGGTAATCATATAAATCTTTGCCGGGACCGAGGATTGAACCCCGGCCGCCAGCATACAAGTCTGACACCTTATCCCTAGACCACCAGGTCACAAATCTCTCAACTCTTTCTCTGTATATACATATAGATAAGCCTTGTGAGGACAACTGAAAAGCTACTTGAATGAAAAAATAGCATCTCTGATATATAAAACTTAGATCAAGGGCTGGAGGTTTCGTTTTACCGAAACCCTTTATCCGCTTTATACTTAGCCAACAGATGACGGTCATTCACTAGATCGATACTCCTCGATTGATGGATGATGCCATAGAGTTTATATATAATAGGTATATATCATAGGTAAATATCTAATTGTACTAGAAAGCAAAGAAACTGGGAGGAAATGAAAACAAAGGCGTGCAAACAATAGGAATATAAAACCTCTAAGGTCTGGTGGTGACGGATCATTAAGCGGTTCTTAAGATTTGGGAACTATATATACATACAGTAGCCCCATGGCTTCCTTGGTGCTGACTGACAGCTGACAGCTAACAGCTAAAAGCTTTGAAAAGTTACCAGACCTAATTATGTATCCCCACGCCGAACCATATGATCTGCAAAAAACATGTGTTTAGCAGCTGTCACTTCTGACGGTCAAAATTTAGGTATATACCTAAATGTTGATTGTCAGAAGTCAGCTGTGAGCTGTCAGTTAGCACCAAAGAAGCCATGGGGCTACTGTAGAAAAATTGTACGACAAAGAAAATTTACCTGGGAATCTAGAGGTTGAAGCAGAAGTAGAACAGATAGGGGAAGATATAAAAGAACCCAGCATTTTAAAGAGTGAAGTGGAGAGAGCCATAAAGGGCATGGTTATTTGATAACACCAGTTATTTACCATGTAAACTGTGTATAAAAGCTTTCAACAACAACAAAAATAGTTCCTTTCATGGCATTGAACACAATTTATAAAGTTAAAAACACATGTTGAATTTTGTTATTGTTTTCTCCTAACACTTTAAAAAATATATTTAATAAAACGTTTTAATATATTTGGATTTTCGATATGTTTGTTGGGGGGGTTGAGGGGGGGTTGAGGGGTTGAATATTTAGAAGCTTATTTATTTTTTAAGCAACGGGATGCTACCAAGCCCTTAGTTTAACTTTTAACCCTGACGACAGCAGATGCTACCTAGTAGCCACTTGTAGCACTGAAGCTAGCGCTAGTTTTGTTTGCCAAAGTACGGAACTATTTGATAAACTACTCCGTTTTCTCGATATAATAGAGAATTTTATAAATAACTGATCTTAGTTTTCAAGCGTGTCATACTATCCGCCCAAGCCATACGCATATTAATTAATATAATAGGGTGGATATTAAGGACGCATAATGTAAAGGAATTATACTCTAATTTTCGTGAAACAATTTATGTAAACCGTTTAGGAAAAACCACCCCCAGTAGGCCTACATCCAGTCGAGAATAGGACCCTGACCATCCTGTCTTGTGAACCAAATGTAGTTGAAAAATGGTACCTGGGAGGAGACTATATGTTTTAGGTGTCATTATTAATATAATTAATTAATATAAATTAATATAAAGTGAACGGCCATAGTCTGAACTAATTTATATCAACGTATAAGCCTGATATTTAATTCACGTGACGTTCCCAGCAATGCAATTTGTAATGGAAGTGCTTCCCTTTAGAAATAATGTAACAGTCCAAGTGACATTTTAAAAATATAAATGTATCTACTTGCATGCAGGGATGCTTATACTTAAGCAACGAAAGTGTTACTCAACTGTCACGATTAAAGCTCGTCAATGTTGGAAGCTCTAGATTTATTTTGGTCATCTTATGAAAGGTTCTTTCTATGTTAATCTGACATTGAAGGGCTATGCTATTCACTACTGTGAGCTAGTATAGATGATTTCATAGCTTTATTTATGTTTTTCAATTGTGCCCGGAGACGGGCTCAAACCTCTCTATACGCTTATCCAAGTACATTTTTGAAACATATAATTTCAAATTATTGGAGGTTTTCCTAATGGATTGTAAGATAGATTCAGTAGTTTAGCTTCATTGCTACCCAGACTAGTAAACATGCGAAGGAGGGATAATCAATCACCTTGTCTGGCCTCCTGGTGACGGAAATATTGGAGTTCGAGTACTAGCCAGTTTTACTGGAGTGATTTTACTAAATATTTTCTCATTTTCACTCCACGCCAATACTGGTGTACTTACTCTAAATAAAACCTTAATTGTTCCTGCGTCAATAACCTGAATATGCAAGGAAACTTACAAACCATAATACTTCCATAGGAATACTATACAAGATGTTAAAACATAATTAATTATAATCGGTTTTAATTACTCTAAATTGATTTAACGATTATAGGTAGATTCTTAATTAGCGTTCAGCTGAGTTCAGAAAAATATTCAAACTCAGTTTCTGTATAAAACAGACACTTAGAAAAGATAAATTTGGCTTTAATGGACATGTTTTGGTAAACTTGTTTCTTGTAAAATCAATGCTTTTTAAAACTATTTTGCTGAAAGTTTTCCTTTGTCTTCTATCTATTCCCACTGAGCTTTATATAGGACTACTTTTGATATCACAATAAGTTAATAAACGAGATTAGCTACAACCATCATAATTATTTCTACAAAAACTTAAGTAAAAAGGTAGTTTAATCCGGGCTTGGTGCACACATCACTACTTTTGGAAAAATGGCTCACTAGGACAAAAGCACTTCAAAATAACGTTTTCGAAGATTACGATGGATATTCAGCGTGAATGGAAGTACCTAAAACCAGGGTCAGTTTATTGACTGTTAATCAAATTGAAAGAGACCATTGGAAAGACCTAGATGTAGATGGGAGGATAACATTAGAATGGACCTGAAAGAGAAGGGTGTAATGAGGTGGACTGGATAGAACTAGTTCAAGTTAGAGATAGGGTGTATATTCTCACGGTTGATATTCAACAATTATTGATATTATAAGAAAATTAAACTCTTTGTTATCAATGGATTAATATTTGATTTATTTTGAAGAAAAAAATTGTTTGCTATAAAACTACACAAACACTTATCTTTTCTCGCGTCCCCAAAACTCTCACCTGAATAACTGTTGAGAATACTTTTTTTAATACAGCATTTTACTACTCATTGGGTTTTACGCTGGTTGAAAATAATATTTGTGTAGAATTAAAACAAGAATATACAATAAAGCCATACTAAATATTATTTGTCCTAATAAGTTATATATTTTTAAAAGAACGGCAAAAATACAGTCTCTTTCCCTTCTAGCCAAACTTGATAATACAATACAATAAATAAGCGTATAACTCGAACATGTAGTAAGACGCGGAGCTAAATAAAAAATACAATAAACACAATAAGCGCGTATTGTAAAACTCTACATCAATACGACCAGTACTGTCTAACAATGAATGATATATTGTGGTTTTGATCACTATGGTTATAATATGTTGCATTAAAAACTTTTCTTAACACTAAAATGGTTCGGACATTTCTATCGACTGAAGGAAGCACATAATTTAATTTGTTTGAATAAACCAAAGAGTAGTTTCCATTTAAATTGTTTTAAGAATATAAATATATTTGGACGGTATTTAAAATCTATTTTCTACTATTTTGTTTTAAGTTAATTAACTACCACCTCTCTGAGCTAATGGTCAGATATCCTGCCTACAGATCTAGAAGACCCAGGTTCGATCCCCAGCACTTCCAAAATTTATTTGTGAAACAGTGAATCTGTAACAGGTCAAACTCAGCCTCGCGAGGACCAATGAGGAGTTACTTGACTAAAGAGCTAGAAGCTCCAGTTTAGAAAACTGAGATTAACGGCTGAGGGTTCGTTGTGTTACCACATGACACCTTATGTCCTCAAATGTTGGCATTATCATCGCTAATGAAGGCAGCCGCTTTGTTGGTATAGCTCATTTGCAGGATCATACTATGGAGTTTATTATTAATTATTTCTTTTAACTCCCGATATGAAGCGTAGGGTCACACACAGCAAATCTTTGCTACTCCAGATATTCTTAGTTGCTGTTTCTCTGATAGGTTAATTTTAGGTGGATCAATATATCAGCACCCCTCCCCCCTTGACTTCTACGGGCAAGCGAGAAAAAGGCTACTAATTTTCCAGAAAAAGTACTTTCTCATACTTCCAGGGCTCTCTTACTCGCCAAAGTTGACACAGGACTGACGGCTTTACGCCCCCTCCAAAGGAAATTGTGAAACGGTTTTTCTCCCGTGAAAGAAAAATTCAATATTACATACCTTTTACTGATCACAATACATTGTTAGGGTTGCCAAGTCTCGTAGATTACAGTGGGCAGGACATGCGGCGTGATTGGGAAATTCTAGAACCTTGTTCGGGGTATTGACTAGCAAACTTATTGGGAAGAGATCATTGGGAAGACCAGNGTCCCCAAGACCTGTATCTTGTGTTTGTGGGGGGGGGGGGGGGGGGGGGGGGAAATAATCATGTCCTTTTACAGGGGATAACATTTTTGAGTTAAAAAAAAACACAGGAAAATGTAATACAGCTGCCCCTCGCACTACATGAGTGATTGGTTCTGATAAATGATCGCATAGCACGAAAACACGTCAAGAGAATTGATTTTAACATGGGTAAGGTAGGGAAAAAGTTAAATAAAAACATAAAACTTGTAAATGAATGCAATTTTTAATAATTTATCTAACTAGTACAATACTATGGGTAGCCTACACCTATTGTCAATCTTTAATCTCCAGAAATTTGTAAACAAATGCAATTTTTAATTAATCTATCTAGTACAATGCTACAGGTATACTTACTGTTAATCTTCAAACGCATGATAAATTAACTGAATCTGGTAAATCTGGATGATCACTCTCTTGCTCTCTTGACTGCCTTGGGATGGTAGGATCTTGCTTTCTTGACTGCCCTGGGATGGTAGGATCTTGCTAACTTGACTGCCCTGGGATGGTAGGTTCTTGCTCTCTTGACTGCCCTGGGATGGTAGGCTCTTGCTCACTTGACGGCCTTGGGATGGTAGGATCTTGCTTTCTTGATGGCCCTTGGATGGTAGACTCTTGTTCTCTTGATGGCCCTTGGACGGTAGGTTCTTGATCTCTTGACTGCCCTGGGATGGTAGGCTCTTGCCCTCTTAACTGCCCTGAGATTCTAGGATCTTGCTTTATTGATGACCCTTGTATAGTAGACTCTTCTTCTCTTGATGGCCCTTGGACGGTAGGCTCTTGCTTTCTTGAAGGCTCTTGGATGGTAGGCTCTTGCTCTTTTGAAGGCCCTTGTATAGTAGGCTTTTTCTCTCTTGAAGGTCCTTGGCTGGTAGACTCTTGCTATTCTGACGGCCCTTGGACAGTAGGCTCTAGTTCTCTTGAAGCCCCTGAGGTAGTAAGCTCTTGCTCTCTTGAAAACCCTGGGGTGGTAAGCTCTTGCTGTCGTGAGGGCCCTGGTTCGTTAGACTGATGATTTCAACTTATTTGATGAAATGGTCAATACTCAGCTGGCGGGCAGCATCCTTCCTCTCTCTATAGAGTGAACTCTATAGAGTGGTAGCAAGCCAAAGAACTCTGAATCTCTATGTAAACTTTGGCGCTTCTAGCCATGTTAGGGTCATTCTCTTCAATGATTATAATGTCCTGTCAGTGTGCTTACAAAATAAGCAAATTGTTTTGTTGAATGTTGTTTGATAAGCTCAACAACATAGGCTCTTCCTCTTCATTCTTTATGCCATTCTCCATTTCTAGAAGATCTTCATTGGTGAGTTCTGTTGAGTGGGATTGGAGCAATTCATCCACATTTGCTTGGTCTATGTTCTAAAATCAAACATCCTGCTATGTCAAATATGTCAGTCTTGCATTGGAAAGCTCGTGTTTAGGTTCAAAATCATGAGAATCATAAACTTCTGCCCCTGTATCCCCAATTTTGTCAATACCACCCCCCACACCAAACTGTACAGTAAAGATCATTGTCCTCACTGGAATATGCGAGAACAAGGTTACGGCCACCACCGCACAGAGTGGCTGCAAAATTACAGATGACCCAAATTTTTTTTTTTTTTAAATCGCGTTATAGCGAGAACGCGTAAAGTAAGATCGCGTATAGAGAGGGATACCTGTAATTAACGTTCTCATTGTGTATTTTTCTCATTTATTTTAGACATGCCAAACATTAGAAATAATATATAAGAACAAATTAAGAAAAATTATATCTGATGCAGCTCAACTAAAAATTATGAAACACTGAAAATTAAATTAAGTTTCCATGCACCCTTGCCCTATATTTGCTACTGGCTAGTTTTGCAATTTCAATTTTGTTGAATCTCTCAGGGTGTACATTAAGCAAACACAAGTGATTTAGTCTACGTTGCCTCATCATGGAGCAAACATAGATTTTTAATCGTATAAACATTTAAAAAAACTTATTTCTGCAGTAGCTGATGTAGCTGGTATCACTATTAGAATTTTCAAAATCTCTTCAGTTTGTGCTTTAAGCACATTTTATTTTTACTATGTTAACTTGATGTGAACTTTGTATCTTGCTTCAACAAGATCCTTACATTATTTAAATGTCTTACTATATTATTTTTTTATTGGGGGAGGGAAGAAAATGATACTTTTTACCCCCTTATATTTGGGGGGTAGAGGGGGTTAAAATTACCCCCCGTACTCCACCACTCCTGCACCACTGGGGAAGATATACTGTCTCCCTTAATAAGGCACGCTCTCCTCTCTTCTTTGGTGTGTGGTGAAGGGGAACAAGGAATTGATATCCAAAGAAATATAATGACTCTAAAAATAAGGATAGGAATGATAACAATTATTGATCATCACAGATTGGTTCTTTATAATATAAATGAAATTTCCCAATAACAATCGTTCACATGGAAGAATAAAAAAGGGAATACCATAAATGAAAATATCCAATAACAACAGTTCACATAAAAATATTAAGGATAAAGAAAACACTAACATTAATATCATAACTGAAAATACCCAACAATAATTAATGACAATGATGACTTAACGAACTGCGATAAAACCAACAAATGCAATAATGCCCCTTACCCTTAACATTAAAATAATACACCAAAGAAATGTATTGTAACCAAGATGTTCCCCAGTAGCATTACAAGTGCTCTACAAGTAACTAAATTATAATAGGAGAGATAATCAAAACATAAACCTTTCACCACCTTTTTTTCCAAACATTAATTTTCCAAAACACGCAGGCCGAAATATGAGGTTAAAGAAAATAGTATAATTTAACTCACCGAGTTCATTTTACCACCAAATAGAATGATTAAATCAAAACCTTACTCTCTGTCACTAGGTGAGTGATCACACCGAGTACAAAAAAATGCATAGCCTCCACAAAATGGTAGATTAGACGAGGAAATCATGACCAACTCTCCAACTCCAAGAAGCCTTTTTTCCGCGTCTCTCTCAGAAAAAGCCCCACACATTGTATCAAACCGCCAAAAGGTGGCAAAACGTTAATATATTTTTTTTTAAAACCTAGTTCTTACATAAACATAAACATAAACATAAACAATGACTATTAAACACATGAAAACCAAAGAGAAATTAATTTAGATCACTAATAATGAAAACAAAGGAAAATTAATGCGTAAATTAATGGTGTTAAAGAAAATAGTTCTAAAGTTATCAATGTCAGTGTCACCATCTGTCGATCTTGCAAAAACACTCAACCCCGATCCTCCCTCCTTCTAGTTCCTTCTGCGTAATGGACGACATCGCACTGCAAATGTCTATGCTGCCCGATCTAGGATCCAAATCACAACAACTCAGTGTGGTCCAAGTAGACTAGGAGGAAGTTGAAAGTTCGGCCCGTGTTCGCCGCACAATTAAAACATAAATGCATTCCTCTATTATATTAAAAATAAGGGTGCACAGCACAAAGACCTAGACGCAGTTAGGAGGATAGCATTAGAACATACCTGAAAGAGACAGGGTGTAATGAGGTAATGAGGGTATAACCGTGATGTGAAGCGTTTAGAGGTGAATTAATTTTGTTTCTCATCTTCGTCCTCTACTGCGCATAACGTCATCTGGGTGACAAGGAGAGCTATTTCTCAAGCGTGAGGCTCAGAGATAAGTAGAAAAATAATTATTATATCGTATGGTACAATCTTTCTAATGCAAATGACGAAATAATATTAATCCTGGTTAAATTATACAATTAGTGAAGAGATAATAATTTAATTTATAAGGCCAAATCAAACCATTCTTTATCACCGTATTTCCTCAAACTCTTAGTCAGAAAACTTGAAATTTTGTGTAAAAGTTCCTTTAAGGCTCTAGGAAAGAGATAAGAAGTGTTTTTCCTCTCTCGAAATTTGACCTCTGAGGGGTGAAAAAGAGGGAGTGGATGTTTTCAAAATTCACTGTTTCATCATTTGAACCAATGGACATAGATACTTAAAATTTAGAGTGAAGACTCATTTCTAGAATTGGGCGAAATTGTTTCAACATTTTTTAAATGTTCATCCCCTAAGAGAATGGAGAAAGTCAAAAATACATATACATATACATATTTATCACAATGTAGAGAAATAATAAAACATGTTGGTCAGTTTCGACTTTAATCTTCTTGTTCTATTTCTTACTCTCCAAAGCAATAATGAGGGGAGGGGAGAGATTTAGGTAAAGTCAATCCCCTCCCCCTAAATATGTTTAGTAATGTAAATTAACATTCTTCGTCAATGTCTAGGCTCGTAAACTTACTGTAGTCATATAACATTCCTAACATCTACAGCCTAAATTATGTTTTATAAAGCTTTAATTTTCTTTAAAAGTGATCAATTTTTGTTTTCCTAAGTACTACATATTACTACTCGTTCGGGTTATACGCCTATGCACTAATTACTCTGTGTCAGGGATGAGGAAGGTAGGATTTAGAGGAAGTGTACTCGCATTTTGGTGGAGGTAAAGTGGAAAACCACATGGGGGGATAAATCTCAGTTTACCCAACCGGGATCAAACTACAATCTTCCCATCATCATCAGCCAGTCTTTTGCAAGAGTAGCCTTAGACCACGTGGCTACGGGAGTGGGTGATCCAATGCTAAAAATGGACTTATGTTGGGGACTTTATCACAAGACACCTCAGATAAAGCCTCCCCACTAGAAAATAAATCTGTATCTGTATTTTGTCTGTTACTATTAAGTTGTATTTGGTATTTCTTCATCATTAATAGTTTTCATTGCTCATCACAAGCACGTCACCTAGGTTTCCCGAAAGAGGTGAGCCAAATCATGATCTCCATTATGATCTTAAAAGGACGTGGAAGGATGGATTTCGAAGAGTTCGAATCCTTGTGGGCTTACCTGCATCATTTGAAGGTTAGAACCAATCCGTAATAGTTTAAAAGAAGTGAACCCACATTAAAGTGGAGAGGAGGGTGAGAAAACCACACTAATAAATCACATGTTATTAAGGTAGGATGGAAGGGGAGGCGAGAAAAGGCCAGTGTTTTTGCAGTTCTTATGGCAAAACTTTTTTTGGCCAAAATTAATAAAATATGGCTCTAGTACAAACATAGAGTTTAATTTTCTTCTAATGGTGACCTTAAAATCTCTTGAATATTTATCAAGGGTATTCTGGAATTTAATGACAACATTTTCTTTTCATTTAAAAAGTTCCTAATCTAATGCCGCTATGCTCATGACAGATTTTCAACAACTGTTAATATCATATTGTGAAGAAAATTAAATTATATGTTTGTAATGGAGCAATATTTGATTTATTTTGATCAAAAAGAGTTTCTCCATAAAAACTGCAAAAATTGGCTTTTTATCGCGTACCCTTTCATCCCACCTTAAGTGCCACCAGGTGTTAAACCTTTACCTCCACATCAATCAAGTCTATTGAAAGCTTAGCGCTTAGTAACATAATAAAGCCATACATTAATAGGCCTATTTAGTTTGTTTTTTTAAATGACACCTGGGCACAGGAATCGAGCCCGGGACTCTTGGATTAGCGTGATAAATGCCTTATCACTGAGATGTTTAGGATTCGTCCCTAGATCAGTGTCGTTTACCACTCATTGTTTAAGGCAGAGCATGTTTTAGATAAAAATAGTTGTTTAAATACATTCTGGTGTAGCATACGATTGTACCAGTAGAGAACTGTAAACATGTAGCCGCAATTATTAATTAAATATATTATTCCCAAGAGTGTAT
The DNA here is from genome assembly GCA_901482245.1 of Timema douglasi. Classification (NCBI taxonomy): domain Eukaryota; kingdom Metazoa; phylum Arthropoda; class Insecta; order Phasmatodea; family Timematidae; genus Timema; species Timema douglasi. Next base: position 332,819 of record CABEEJ010000240.1, on the reverse strand, counting down.
ATTTTTTCACAGGATATGTTCCAGGCTCGTGATAAGCGCGGTTCTGGGTCAATCAACTCCGCTGAGCTTGGTGCAACCCTCGCCTCGTTAGGCTACAGTCTCACTAATAACAGTATCAATTTATTGGCCCGCCGATATGGAAATAGCGATGACATGATCACCTTCAAGGACTTTTTGCTTTGTATAGACAAGATTGAACATTTAACAAGTCAGTCAATGCTGTATAACATTTATTTCTCTACTAGCTGGTGTGCCAATTCTTCCTACGGGGAATCTATAAAGAATCTTTGTTATTTTTAGGGAATAGTAACCATATCTTAAATGTAGTTTGAATATTAATCTTTTATTATTTTAAATAGTAATACAAATTCGAAAGTAGGTTAAATAATAAACAATGCCAAAATATAATATAAAATAAATAAAATGATCTCCACCGTGGTTCGGATTCCACGTTAAACTGTAGGTCCTCCATTTTATCTCACAATCACCCTACCATTACATATTAGCGTAAGTGCGTATAACCCGAATGGGTAGTAAGACGCGGTGCTAATAATAATAATAATAAATAAAATTATAGAACTACCCCTTATTGAAGAAGATCCAATAAGAGCATCGAAAATTTGAAGTGTTTGAAAATATGTATTAGTGTTTTTACTCTTATTTGTGCTTTGTTTCCATATAATTTTATAATTTTATTTATTTTATATTGTATTTTGCTTAGTTCACTTTATTTCATATATATTATCAAAATAGAGATATAATCTGAACATATTTTAAAAATTGGTATTTCTTGTAAATATTAAGCTATAACTTCTCCGTACACAATACTTTGAACTCTTGCCTGTTGGTGATAGTAAAAAATAAAGATGAACGTAATGGAAAAAATAATTGGTTGTTAAAGGATTGTAGTTAAATTCAATCAAAAGTATTTTATCACTTTTTTTCCATCCCGTTTAACCATTTTATACAGTTTATCCTTTTTACCCATTTTACTCATTTCTCCCTCATTGTAATTACAGCTTTTTAAACTTTTTAATCTCTTTACTGTAAAGAAATACCTTTTATATCCTTACTGCCATTTTTACCCTTTATACTCCGGTTATGCTTTTTACCCCGTTAATCTTTTTATTCATTTTTCTTTTAAACCCTTTAGCGGCTTTTTAATCTATACACCTTTTTATTTATTTTAATCCTTTAAACCTTTTCCTCTCTGATTCTTTTTTTATGATTTACTTTTTGCTCATTCTACCATTTTTATCCTTTTTGCAATTCTTAAAACTTTTTTTTCAAGTGTGCTCTTTCTTGACATTTTTAATATTTTGGTCATTTTGGACATTTTTGCAAATTTTGTTCTTTTAGTCTTATTGCTCTTTTTACTTAGGTATATTTTTTAACACTTTTACAATTTTTGGCTTTTTTTACTTTTAAGCCGTTTCTACACTACCGGCTTGGAATTGTCTTTCGTGACCTTGTTAAATAAAGTATGACTGTTTGAGGAAGTATATGTTTATTATTATTAGCACCGCGTCTTACTACCCGTTCGGGTTGTACGCACTTACGCTAATGTGTAATGGTAGGGTGATTGAGAGATGAAATGGAGGACCTACAGTTTAACGTGGAATCCGAACCATGGTGGAGGCCTGGCATTATATGTTTATGATTCTAACAATTAGCATTTATTTCAGAATAGCGACATTTTGTGAAACGTTATTGAAAATGAAATAATTTCACTTTTAAATGATTTTAAAAATACCTAAAAATGTTATGTTTATTATCACACAGGGATATTTCGGTACCCTTCACCTACATTTTATCGAAAGCAATTTTGTGAAACAACAGTCCACTTTTCAGATAGACCCTAACTATGTTCTTATGTTTCAGACAATTTTTATGAAATGGAATCGGATGGCACAAACATTACCACAGTGGCTTTGATAGATTGGTTGGAGCAAAATCTTTTACTATCAAATTAAATATTGAAACTTCTTACAATCTTCTATTTTCAAAGCCGTATTATGTTGTGTAGATGTTGGTAAAATGTGCGTGTGTAATGTATTAAATGTTAGTATTTCGACAGCTTGGCTAACAAAATAAATTATTTAATTGCCTCCTTTGGTTTTAATTTTTTGTTGCTTGGTTTGTAATCAATTACATTATACATCATAATGTTTTATTATATAAGTATGTATCAGAAACTTGTCATGAAATGTGGACAGTACAAACAAACCTTGTAAATCTGTACCTGTGATATGTTCTGCACCACTTTGTCCACCTTTTACCAACTATTCATTGTCTCTCCTCTGCATACCTCACTTTAAAATTTATTTTACTTGATATCTGACCTATGAGTGCCTAGTGAGTGATGAGAAATATATCTATAGAAACAGTTTCAAAAACCCTGCTGATCTATGCTACATCACTTGCATATATTCAACCCTTCCTGACTATTTATTTTAAATATTTTGTTCAGATTATTATAAACCAAAGTTGAGTCAAACTGCTCAACATGCTAATATATTTATGCCATAATTTTCAATAGTCTAACATTAAATATGTCATCATTAGGGGGCGGATTTATAAGCAATAAAAATTCTAAAAAAGGCAGGCAAATAGGCACTACAAATTTCAAAAATAGGCATTATAAAGTAAAAAAAAGGCAGTAAATAGGCATTAAAAAGAAAAAATAGGCACATAAATAGGCATAGTAAAGCAAAAAAATGCACCAAAACACTCATTTTTTTAATTATTCATTCTTAAAATCCAGCATACACTTTCCATAAACACAAATTAATTACTATTAGAGTTAATTACCAAATACTTCTCAAGATTTTCAAGTGAAAATTTTGTTCTGTTGTCTGACAAAATGTTTATTATAGTGTGAGAAACTTCTCTCTACTTCATATGAAGTCATTGGGAAAAACTTCAGACAAGCTATCTCTGCTGAGCCAAACTTGACTTCTGGGAGTGATGTAGTTTGTCCTTCCAAGATGTCCGCAATACTTACCATCACTTTACAACCAGGGTTTCGCTGCAATACTCTGTTAAATTTGTCGACGATGGCTGTACCAATTGAACCAGAAGCCTGATTCATGTTTTATCCTATTCCCCGCATTATCTTCACAGCTTTCATAAGAGGCAAATCCCTCGCCTCTAAAACCGTGATCGCTCCAGGAAGATTTCCAAAATTGCTTTTTACATATGCCAGTGGTTTCATCAACAGCAGCCCAGAAGTATGATTCTCCAATATCTTTTCGGATCTTTTCAACTTGTCTTAAACTAAATAAAAAGAATATTTATTGTAAATAGTTTAAATCAATACAATTTAGTTAATATTTTTAATATCAGAAAGAAAAATGCTATTGTAAAAACTTACGGATAAATAAGTTGAATGCAATTATTGTTTCCTCAGAGTTGATTCATCTGGTATCTTCATGTTGGCATATTTGTTGAGAAAAGCATTGAAATCTGGATTATCCAGCTTCTTCCAAGGAATATTTGCAGCTACCATCGCAGAGCATAAGTCGGTAAAAAATTGCTCTTGTGTTTTATCTGCATCATTAACTTTAGGAAAAAATTGTTTTGATCCTGTTTTTTTCTGCAATTATTCATATATATTGCAGTATTTTTGTGTTGTTCTAGGTGATACTTCTTCTCGCATTTTACCTAAATATTATATATGGAAATTTTCATCCAATAATATATGTGAATCCTACGAATTAACAAAGCATCACCTAACAAGAGAAATAATATTTTTTTTGTAAGATAGTTATGCTACGTTTTAGTAAATATTTACACTTTGTCGTTGAAATCCTTCAATAATAAATGAAACCTAGTTTGAACGATAGCAAATAATCGTGGTCTACTTTTAAACTGTAGTCAAAATATTTAACAACAACCTTGACTTTCAAAATTAATCATTTTCTTTCCCCTTTTGAAAAGGTAGCTGACCTCTGGAACATTCCTAACAAAAAATTATTTTGCCATCCGTTGTGAAATTCCTATAACCACCAATCCACTATTTGAATAACACACTTTTACAGGATTTCTCTTTATGCATTTTCTACAAACTTAGTTCAATAATTTACACTGAGTCCAATACAAAGAAATATTAATGAACAGATATGCACATCTAACAACAGCATAATTTACACAACCACTGAAAGAACTGACACTGCTGTGCGCTAGAAGAAAATCTTTGTCGACAGTCTGGCCAGTCTGAACTTATCAGACCGCTGGACACATGGGTTTTTCTTTCCTATCATGAGTATCAACATGGACTGACCTAAGGAGTGAAGGAGGGGAGGGGGGACCATAAGTATTTAGAAAGAAAAAAGAGGGTGTGAGGAAGAGATAGATAGAAAAAAGGCACTTTAAGGCTCCTATTTGTAAAATAGGCACTAAACACCATTTATAGGCACAACAAAAGTCATCACATTATCTTCGCAATCATCGAAAATAAACTTATACCTCAAAAGTCTACTTTTCAAAGCATAGAAATAAAAAGGCATTTAAGGCAAAATCCGTGCCCTAGTCATCATTTAGTACGACTATTTTACTGTCCACAGGTAGTCATTTGAATATGATTAAATATGAAAAAACTCAGGTGTCGCAGGTTCAATCAGCGGTTTGGTCGAAAAAATTATCATTAGTGAAATGAAGTTGGGGTTTCCCTTTTCACAGCGATGAATTAACAGCCGGGGTACTGGTTGTTGTGTATATTTTAAATTTAATCTAGTTTACAATTCGTGTGCTGATTTAACCAGTAGGTTCATAAAGTACACATTAAAAACAATAAATTAAAAATATACAAGGTGTACCGTAACATGTGGGTACCATTTCAGCGTTGGACAGGAGGCAGAAAAACATTGAAAGAAGTGTATATAAACATGTGTCCATTTGACTTTGTTTCTGAGCTATCGTCATGTTTTTAATAGAGTAATGGGGAGCTGTTTAACATTATAGAAAGCCTGGATGCAAGCATGAGGTATCGTGTCAAGTCCAGATTAACACTTTTAGGGGCCCTGCGCCAAGCAGAACTTGGGGCTCTTAGAAGTTAGTATCCCATTGAATGATTATGAATCTTACATATATATCACAAGTATTGGTTGAAATGATAGTTCTGGGCCACTTTCTCCCATAAGGTTAACATTGATCCTCCACATTGTGAAGTTGGGTCACTTTCTCCAACATTGTTTCTCTTAACTGGGGAGGTGTGTCACTTTCTCCCATAAGAATAACATTGATCCATCACATTGTGAAGTTGGGTCACTTTCTCCCACATTGTTTCTCTTAACTGGGAGGGTGTGTTACTTTCTCCCTTAAGAATAACAATGATCCTCCACATTGTGAAGTTGGGTCACTTTCTCCCACATTGTTTCTCTTAACTGGGAAGGTGTGTTACTTTCTCCCATAAGAATAACATTGACCCTCCACATTGTGAAGTTGGGTCACATTGTTTCTCTTAACTGAGAAGGGGTGTTACTTTCTCTCATAAGAATAACAATGATCCTCCACATTGTGAAGTTGGGTCACTTTCTCCCACATTGTTTCTCTTAACTGGGGAGGTGTGTCACTTTCTCCCATAAGAATAGCATTGATGAGTGATGGATCAGGAAATATTATTTGGGGTATTTGACATTTCTTTCAAGTTTTATCTTGCACCCTCCTTACTATTAAGGTGGGTTATTTTCTCCCATGCGAATAATACTAAGAGTTCTCAAAGTGAGTCGGTGGTGGATCGGGAAATGTTATTTTGGAGGTTGACATTTCTTTCGAGTGTTATCATTGATCCTCCTCAATGCGGAGTTTGATCACTTTCTCTCACATTGTTCGTCTTCACAGGGAAAGTAGGTCACGTTCTACCCTAAGAATAGCATTGATCAGTGGTGGATCGGGGAATATTATTTTTGGGGTTTTAGCATTGATCCTTCTCACAGTGGGGTTGGGTCACTTTTTCCCACATTTATCCTTCTAATAGAACAGGCGGGTCACTTTTCTCATACTAATAACATTGATCAATGGTGGAATATTATTTTGTAGGTTTTAGCATTGATCCTCCTCACTGCGAAGTTGTGTCATTTAATGAAGAAAAATATCTTCACGGTGGGATAGTCTATTACGACACAAGCTAAAGAACTGTGCTGCAACAGTAGCAACATCACTGGGGAATGTTGCTGACGTTTCAAAGTCAAGAGAACAGGAATATATTGAGAATCTTTTTGTAGATGAAAATTACGACCCCTGTAATTTTTCAGAAGCTTTGAATGGTACAGTCAAAATCATCAAGATCTCTCTCCCTCGAAAGACTCGCTATTTTTAGTCTTTATTAACGAAATTAAAAAGAAGTTGGAAGCAACACTTTCCCAAAAACTTAGTGTAATGGCTAATCTAAAATGGTATACATCCGCCTGTGTAGAGTACTCTCGTGTTGGAGGGGAGGGAGAGGAAACAATCACTCCTTACTGTCGCAGTAAGTGTATCGTCACTCTAAGTCCTGACGCATTAAACTCGCAGATTGAGGGTGCATGCACTTACATGATTGAAGCAGCTTCTTCTTTCAACCACAAGGGAAGTGGTTGGTCTGAGGATCGTGTTAAATACTTAGAGCTTAAACTAGCTAAATATATTTATTTGGGTGCTTCCAGCTATATTCCATTACCAGAAGAGTTGAGAAATAAACATGCCCTAATTAATATAATAAATGCTGACAGTAAATGTTTTATTTGGTCTGTGCTAGCATTTATATACCCAGATGACAAGAACGCTAATCGAGTGAATAAGTATATATCACTGGAAGGTAAACTAAATATGGATGGTATTGACTATCCTGTGCAAATACCACAAATTGCTAAGTTTGAAAGAACAAAATAACGTATTTATTAATGTGTATGGCTACCAAGGGGAAATATTTCCTTTAAGAATAACTAAGGTCAGTCGTGATAATCACGTGGATTTGTTGTTTCTTTCAAATATGGATGGGGAATATTATTGTCTTATTAAGAACTTCAGCAGATTGCTAAGCTCACTGACCAGACACAATGGTGAAGCATACTATTAAAAATATTGTTTGCATAGATTTTCTAAAGAAAATCTCAGGGATGAGCATAGTGAGCGGTGTGCTGATTTAGATGCTCACAAAATACAGATGCCTGAAAAAGAGAATAACATATTGAGATTTTCTAGATATAAACACGTATTAAAAATTTCGTATGTGATCTATACAGATTTTGAATGTTTTAATATTAGCCTAGCCCCAATCACTCATCAACTACAAAAATGACGAAGCATACCCCATCAGGATTTGCATATGCATTAGTAGATTCCGAAGGTAAATGTGTGAAACCCCCTGTTGTCTATAGTGGTGAAAATGTTGGGGATACTTTTCTTCCTAAACTCGTTTAAGAAGAAATCATGACCATTGAAATGAAGAAAAATGTTGTCCCTATGCGCATCACCCCTGAACAAGAAAATGAATTTATTTCGGCTAGCGTATGTAGTATCTGCAAGAAGGAGTTGGGTCAAGGCCGCGTCCGTGACCACTGTCATCTCAGTGGGGCTTATCGGGATTCATCTCATAGTAAGTGCAGTATTCAGTTTCAATATACCAAGAGAATACCCGTCATTTTACACAATTTAAAAAGTTATGACGACCGCATTATCATGCAGAAAATTGGGAAGTTTACAGACAGAAGAGTATCAAGTATTACAAACAATATGGAGAAGTATATCTCATTCAGTCTTGGATGTTTACAAATTATCGACTTGTTCCGGTTTTTGAGCACATCTCTTGAAAATTTGGTTGAAATTTGTTGCTTGTTGGGAAAACTCAATTTAAAATAACCCATGAAAATATCCCTTTTGATAAAGTAGATCTTCTACTACGAAAAGGTGTGTTCACTTACGACTACATGGATTACAGCAGTAAACTGAGAGATAGTCAATTACCACCAAAATCCGCATTCTATAACCAGATGCGCCAAGAAAATATTTTAAAATATGACTAAGCTCATGTTAAAACTGTGTGGGAAAACTTTGAAATGGATACTGTGGAAGATTATCAAAATCTATACGTTTTAAGTGATGTTCTACTTTTAGCAGACGTCTTAGAATACTTTCACTCTTTATGTTTTGAGTACTCTGTCAATATTTTTTCACAAGCTCTGGACTAGCATGGGTGGCATTTTTTAAAGATGACCAAGGTTGAGTTGGAGCTACTAATTGACATTGAAATGCATTTATTCATTGAAAAGGGGATACGTGTTAGGGTGTCTATGATTTCTAATATACATTCTGAAGCAAACAAATCCAATATTATGAATTTTAACCCTGAAAAGCAGGTGAAGTACATCACATACTGGGATTGTAATAATTTATACGGGACTGGTATGTCTGACTGCCTTCCTCATAGTGATTTTAGGTGGTTGAACAAGACTGAAATAGCAGAGCTCAACATAATTTCAGTTGCTGATGATAGCCCTGTGAGCTACATATTAGAAGTAGATCTAAAGTACCTGGAAGAAATTCATTACGATCACAGTAATTATCCATTTGCTCCTGAAAAAGTCATAGTTACTCCTGATATGTTATCCCCATTCTCTATGTATATACAATCCAATGCAATACTAAAATACATGGATAATTTTATTTAGAGACAAACTATTTTTGCAAACGTTAAGCAATTATGGTGTGTACCGTAAGTTTTGTTATCAACATATTAATTATTGATATTATATTAACTATTAAACTATACAATATATTATTTTCTGAGTGGATTATAGTACTATAAATTAATAGCTAAAAATATAATAATACTGGACATTACATAATTATTGACTATTTCAGTTTAATTATTACATTTGATGTAGTCCACCATGTGTAAATAAAATAGTAATAGTACTAGTATTGTAAAAAGTATTTTATTATTAAAAACTTATTTTGCGTTTATCTCACTTCGCATTTAGTTAGTTCTTCAATATTAATAATTTTATCATTTTACCTCAGAAATTATTGTAAATAGTAAATCAATGTTTATTTTTCTGTCAAAATCAAACGTTGCCCTCTTCATACATATCTACAGATATGTAGTATTTCCTATTTGCCAAAAGCAAGGGTTGCGTTAATTTTTAAGCACTGATTGTTGGACTCCATGTAATACAGACTAACAGCGTCCTTCAATTAGGGAATTTCTATATCAGTTTGGGATACATTTTACAAAAAAACAACATAAAAATATTGAAATGAAATATATTAGCACAAAATAAATATGACAAGTCAAAGTGATTTATTTGCCTGGAGGGTTGGGGCCTCTGTGCGTGGCACACTTGGCACATGGGTCTGCGTCGCGTCGTATAATGCCCCACTATTTCAAAAATACCATGTATTTTGAATAACCAAGGATAGTCCATAGAGCATTCTTGGTCAAAAGGTCAAAATATATCGAGTATGCTAGAACCTCAAAGAATTTAGTGGAACCATTCATCTGTAGCTTAGAAACGAGGTCAAATAGAACACATGATTATGTGAACTTATTTCGATGTTTTTGTGTCTCTTGTCCACCACTAAAGTGGGTCCCACGTGTTACGCTACACTCTGTATTTTAGTTGTAGATGATATAATTTATCCATTACAGACGAGTGACGCTCTGAAACTCATATCAGTCTCTCCCTCGCTGTTGAATCAGATAATTCCGTGATGGAATATGCACTTGCGTTAAATGAAAGCAGTATTTCGATTAAAGTTGTTATGTTTTAGGGGTATTAAACATGCACTTTCTGAACGGAATGATTTAATAAGAACACGACTTACAAACTAAACTAATTCTGAAACAGACACAACACCAAGTATCTCGTTAGTTCATCATTGTGAAAAGGGAAGCTCCAATTTCACCAATAATACAGATTTTAGGTGAAACAGGGAACTAAACCCAGACCCTTAGATCAGTAGACACCGAATGTAAAATTGATGGGTAAAGGTCATGGATATACAGACCTGTAAATTTATGAATGGAACAAGAACTTGGTGACCTGGCGGTCTAGGAGTAATTTGTCAGACCACTGTGTTGGAGGTCCGGGGTTCAATCCTCCGTCCCGACACAGATTTATCTGATTGCCAAACACTTCCTTCACCTCTGACAAGACGTCTTGTGAATGTGGGGAATGCCGGGCCTCCACCGTGGTTCGGATCTGACGTTAAACTGTAGGTCCTCCATTTCATCTCACAAACACCATACCATTACACTTTATCATAAATGCGTATAACCCGAACGGGTAGTAATACGTGGTGCTAATAATAATAATTATAGCAAGAACTCCTTACCATTTCCTTTGGATAAAATATAAAATAATAGACAACGACATCGGTAGGCCGCAAATGTCTATGGGGGCAGAGGTATCGTCTTCTTCGGGGCATTTTTTTTCTTCTTTGGAAAAAACAACTTTTCCATTGAGTATTATCTCGTGGGCCTGTTGAAACACGGATACAGGTGAGAAATGGGAGGAATAAGGGGAGAAAGTGTTTGAGGTCATTGTTAGGGTCGGCTTTGCGCAGAAGACTTCATCAACAGCCCGAAGCGCCGCCAACCTGCCGGGACAGGTATAACCCCGACAACCCTCTTCTAAAAAAAACCACACAAGAACTCACGGAATGTCTTCAAGGGGGAGGGGAGTGGTCATTCATGAACACTTGTGACACCTTACGCTGTTTTTTTATAAATAGCCGTTTCCGGGACAGCAGAGCTTCCGGTGTCAACTACAAACAATGGGTTACATTCCATTCATTCACCACATTGAAGCTACCAGTGTGAATTATCTATAAGTTTGGAGTGGTGTTTAGGCCTAATTTGTTTCACGCGAATTAATATGAATTTGATATTAATTATGCAATAACACTCTATATATATAGGTGAGATTTAACGCTAAAAAAAACTAGCTATCGGAAGTTGAATTCGAGGAAAGGAAAGTATTTTAGTAATTTGTATAGCAAAACTTTTTTTTGGGCCCGGATAAATAAAATATTGCTTCAGTAAAAACATAGAATTTAATTTTCTTCACATGGTGATATCAACAGTTGTAGAATATCTGTCATGAGCATAGTTGCATTGGATGAGAAACTTTTTAAATGAATAAAAAATAATGTCATTAAATTCTAGGATACCCTTGACAGATATTCAAGAAATGTTGATATCACCATATGAGGAAAATTAAACTTTATATTTGTAATGAAGCAATATTGGATTTATTTTAACCAAAATAATGTTATACAATGCTATAAAACTTGTATAAACACCTTATCTAACGTCCACTACATTCCCACCTTAAAATGCAAGATGACAAAAATAATAGATATGATTTAACTTTGTTAAGTCTGTCTTAGCGGAATCAACTAAATTTATACATTGCGCAGTAGATTATTGGGTTAACATTTAAAAAAATCATACAATTTAAATTTGGATTTTATGTATGTACCACGTATTACAAACCCATTGGGGATATTGATATAACTAAACTAATGGTGTAGAGGAAACGTATCCACAAATTCCCTCAGTACACCAGTCCGGGATTCAAACCCTTATTTACCCACTCACCAACAAAACAGATGAGGTTGGCCAATATTGTGTGTATTTTTTTACTGTTGATTAAATTATGATAGTAGTAACGTATTTATATTTATTTATATAACTGAATAAAACCTTTACTAAATTTGAGTTTTAAATAGTTATTTCTGTGAACTGTTGTTGTGGTCATTAATTATTTCCGACTTAACATCAAGGATAGTCATATGTATGTTAGTGTGGACAAAATGCTACTGAGTAGAATATTTTACAAAAATATGTCTGATAAATTATTTTATGATTAAAATTACCAAATTGAAAATTTTACCTCTTGGCAACCAATTTTCTGCTTCAACTCGCGGTGACATCCATTCGCCCTTAATAACCCGGTTGATTTACCTCTTATGCATGCATTTTGGATATTGTACTCAAATATATGTCGTGAATTAAAAATGTATATGATGTATTAGGCAGTATCTGGGTGATTTATTGGCATCTATAATCAGTAACTCATAGACCTATAGCTCAAACATGATGAATGCCTAAAAGAGCAACTATATGTATTTATAAGACAGCTTTAAAGAAAGATATATCTTGGAGGAAAGGGGGGACAGGGGTGGACACGTGATTGTGTGGGTATGGGGGTGATTCAGTACATCTACCCATTCTGAAAGAATCTTCAAACAAGTGGTCCTTATCACTCGTCAGGAGAAGTAGGATTTGGTAACCCAGTGAGGGAAGAAGGGGCGGTTACAACCACTTGAATGTCCCAGAATGTTGAGGGTCTATTGTCGCTTTCCTCTCGCCCGCATCACACACCCTCGCTCTCTCTCTCTCTTTCAATACACACCAGCTAAGTTGAGAGTACTTTACCTTCGGACTGTTTGTATATTTACAATAATGGAGCGAGGATGAAGAAGGTGGAATATAGAGTAAATACACCTAGATTTACTGTGGAAGTAGAGGGGAAGAACCATTTAGTAAAAACAGTTAGCTCAGAACCCCAAGCCAAGACTCATTCCCAGCCTACTCAGAAAACCAGACAAGACGAGATGAATGCCCTTTTTCTACATGCTTTACTCCTGTCGATAACATGGCAAACTAAGTTGGCTAACGCTATAACAGGTCAGCTATCGATAAACGCCCGCGATAGAAAATACTTATATCTTGATGTGTAGTCCAAAATATATCAATTCCTTAACATTTTGAATTTTTAGAGTATAACCCTAATTACATTTAAACCAAAAATTACGAGAATGTATTCTATACATGTGTAAAATACACACATTGACCTTTTTAAAACTCTAAGGTCCACACAATGACTTGTTGACATTTTCTGACTATGACAATGACTTGGTAAGATACAGTATATCAACATATGTTTAGGTGATAAATTACGTTTTAAAAGCTATTTTGAAATAACTCGGTATAGTGACACTACAGTAACCCCCC
>CABEEJ010000240.1:302691-319759 GCA_901482245.1 Timema douglasi | reverse complement strand
CAAAAAAAATGGGTTGCTTAGAATGCCCTTGTAATTGTGAAACAACTGTATTTTCAAGGCTTTAGTGTTCAAATTAAAACTAAACAGAAATAGACAAAGCTGTGATAAATTAACGAGCATGCCAATTAACCAAATTTATTTATATCATCTGCCCTTTTATAGGGATCTTCTCATTTTACGGGTGTTCCCGTGGTCTAAGGCATAAATATCGCAGTACAAGTAGGCTATGATAATAATATCAGTTAAGAACCATCAGAGGAAGGTTGGTGTATTTTCCTAAATGTAGTCTATAGCTCTAGTTTTTCTATTCCTACTGTTCGTGGATGTGGGTGCACTTCTTCTAAAACCCGCCTAATTTCTACTCCTCATGTTAAGCCTTTGTCATCCATGTGTTATAACGTAGGTCATCAAACTTGACGGGATTCGTGCTGTGGGTAGATAGATATAAACATTTTCCGGTAAATATTTAATATAAAAATGTTCCATTACATTTTTGAGATAAATTTACATCTCATTGAATCTCAGGAGAAGATGCCATGACTATAAAATTAAAGTATTAAAATATCTGAACTAAAACAGACCAGGAACCCCAACGTTAGTGAAGAATTCAACCATCAAACATTGTGGACGATAAGTTGAGTGTGAGAATATAAATGGAATTGATGTAAATGCTTTGCTAAAAGTCATTTTATGATTTTGGTGTAAACGTTCTTTTTGGATCAACTAAACTGAAGTGTAAGCTTTAAAACGTGGGATTTATAGCTTGCGTTCATTCCGTTTGAATAGTTAGATAAGTTTAAGTAAAAGATTAAAGGGACAATTTTTCATTTCACATGTTTAGTTGTTTGGATGGTTAAGTTCAGGGGCGGAACTTAGTTTGGTTGCACCCTCTTCTTATTCCCCTAGGGCTTAAAACATTGCGCCCCATTTACCTCCCGCCTCCACTTATACCTCATGCTGGCATGCCATTTAATTGTTAAGAAACCTCCACTTTAAATGTAGAGGGTTGTCTTATTTATTTTATATATAAATATAGATGACAATTTGAAGAAAAGAATCAAAAAGAATTTTATAGCACAACAAAACTCATCGGGTTGAAAGTGTGAATAAATACTTTTATGTCACAAGCAAACATGAACAGATTATCTACCTCCAAAATTATCATACAACTATTTTTCAAAAGAATCTAGAAAGGGTCGAATTTTATTTTTGGCTAGAAATGTTGCTTAAAGCTTTTAGATCATGTATATAAGCAATAGTTCAACAGAAAAATCACAGTATGTGCATAATTTTGGAGATAAATAGCTGGTTGAAAAAATTATTACTACGTATAGCATCCTCAATGCGATAAATTTAAATAGTCCCATTCATATTTTTCTGGTCGCTTCTAAATGCTAGAGTCCCTAAAACCCCTCTTAGCATTGTGCCCCTGAATTCCTCTCCATACCTCTTACCCACACCCCCTAACTTTAACTTTAATCTAGAACAGACTCAGCACACAGCCACCGACAATATTTTTTAAGCAACTCGTCTTACTAACCATTCGAGTTATACGCCTATGTACTAATTAAACTAATGTTTTAAGGATTAGTAAGGTTTAATTGAGCGTACGTGCACCTGCATTTGGATGTAAGGAGAGTAGAAACCCATTTAGGAAAAACCACCCTAAGTGCACCTGACCGGGATCGAACCCCAATCACCACGCCTTCGGCAGTCTAATCTAACACGAGAGTAGCGCGTTAGATCATGCAGCCACCGAAGTGGGTGACCGTTGTTTCATCACTGTAAAAGGATAAACCCACAATTATTTCACCATTGATACATTTTTTGGTCATGCGAGGAATTGAGCCCGGGACTCTTAGCTCAGTATACATACACGCTACCGACTGAGCTAAGGTGTCGGATGAGCTCTAATTTGTTTATCGCACCTACCTCTCAACTTCTATGAGCTAAGTACATAAGAACGTCGGCGTAGGCAAAGACACGACAGGACAGGAGTAGAAAATAAATCTCTTGACACCCTTGGATCTACCTCATGGACCGCAAGAGGTGGCGCCAACTTTTCTCGTCGTGGGAAAAAATATTGCAATGGGGTACAGACTCTTATTTTATTTTTTTCTTGAAGAAGGATAAAAAAAAAAGATATCTTAAGGAAAATGTCTGATCGTGTTCTGAAAGTTAGAGGTGAAGTCCCAACATACGTCGCTCGTGATTCGTCTCAAGTGGTAGTGTAGATGTGTGTTTGCGCTGGTTTTCTTGGCAACTGCGCCAATTTTCCGACTAAATTACGTAATCATGTTTTGTTTTCTCGGAAAAAATTATTCCATAAAGGAGACTTTGACTTAATGGGAGGTATAAGTGAAATGGATATACCGGCGAAGGAAGCGATTCTTTGTTTACGTCAGCCATTTGAAGATGATAAAAGGTAGGTAAATACCTAATATAACTAGAGTTGTATTTTTCATGTCCATTTTTTTAGCTAGGGCTATTATTATTTTTATCTATTTACCATCAGCACGTTTAACACATGAGCTTTGAGATATTTGCTTACAAACCAGATATACTGAGGATATTTTTTCTTGAATTAACTATTCCTCCACGCAAATTTGGATACACTTGCCCTAAAGTCTAAACTGTACCTTCACAATACTCTCCTAAACAGACGCGGATTCAGGGGTAAGGGGGTGGGGTCAAAGGGTCAGTTGATCCCCCTGTTAAAGTTAGAAAATTAATACAAAAAAACAAAATTAAAGTTTAAATTTCAGAAAGAAAATACAACACAGATAAATAATATATTTAAAAAAAATATTTTTAAACGCAGACACCTTTAAAACCGGATCCACCTGTGCGTTATTCGTCCACGTTTATTCAATGTTCGAGATGACTCACACAAGTGTTGAAAAAATATTCGTTGTCATATACGAATATTTATCGTGCTTGGCGAGTAACTAACGTTGTTCCTCAGAGAGACGGTAGACTACCACACCTCAAAGAAGACTAATAATCACCTGAGAGCAGTTCATCCACGAATACCGAATATAGAGTTTGTGTGGGCAGCAGGAGCAGCGGAACTGTGGGGGACTCTGGCCTTCTGGAAATAATTTGCCCCTCTCTGGAATAAATTCACCCCCTAGGTATATTTCATATCCTCTGATATTATCTAACATGAAGCTGAAAGATGGCCTTAAATCAAACTCTAAATGACTTCTAGATGCATTCTACTATAAAAAATTTGACGCAGACGACCGCTTCAAGTAACTACTAGACTAGAGGCATCTAACTCACAGAAAAAGTCAAGGGAAGACAACACCAAATATCTTCTAGATGCATGCAATTTTGAATAATTCTCAGGCGAGAACCACCCTAAATAATCTAATTTCCGAAATAATTTTATTTTCAAAATTTTGTTGATGGAAGACAACTTCAAAGATTATCTTATAGAGGTATCTAATTATTGTAAAAAATTACGGTGAGGATCATTCGAAATAGTTTCGACGGGCATCCAAATTTCAAAAAAAATTAGGTGGGGAACGTTTAAATGGTTTATAAAAGAATCAAATTTTTTGTAAATCAACGCGAAGACTACTCATAGCTTCTAGAGTGAATCATTTTTCAAAAAATGGTCAAAGGAAGGCCACTACAAATATTTTATAAAAACTATCTGATTCTAAACAATTGGGGAGGGTGACCACGGTTTAAAACATACATTAGATCAAATAAGAATGAGAAAATAGTAAATGGATTTAAACAGAAATAAAACATTGTAAGTAACTGTGTTATTTATAACTATGACACCCCACCCCCTATGAAAATATCTGGATCAGCCCCTGCAGTCCTAAACAATTAACTACCCACTTTGGTAGCAGCATGGTCTGAGGCACTATTCCCACAGTAGACTATACTGCCGATGACGGGGAGATCGAGGTTCAAATATCGGTCAGGTGTACTAAGGGCAGTTTTTCAAAAAGGTTTTTCCACTGTACTTCCACGCAAATGCGGGTACACTTCCTATAAATATAGCCTTCTTAATTTTTAACACATTAGAGAAGCTAGTACATAAGCGTAGAGCCCAAACTAATAGTAAGACATGGGGCTAAAAAAATCAACCCCTAATCTAAAGGATAGTGATGAGGTAATCTGTTTACAGGACAAGCAGTCAAAGAGTGAAGAGTGTGTGGTAAAATCACCCACAGTGTATCAGGCCGGGTTTTGAGCCTTGACCTTACCACCACCAGCAAACTATTATAATGCAAGGCTGACTCATTATACAACGTGACCATAAGTGCACCTAGCTAAATATAAATAGAAACATGTTAATAAAAAATATAAATAGATCCATAGTTGGAAAACTATAGTATAGTTTTGGCAGAAATATCTTTTTAGAAAAATAAAAACCTATGTTCTTTTGCTGTACACATTGATAACATTTTAATTTATTAGTAGTGCTATCAAAAGTGACAGCTGAAGATCACATGACTTGAGGTATAAATAGATAAATAATAATAATACTTTGCACTGAATCTTATTACCCGTTCGGTTTATACGCTTAAGTACTAATTACGCTAATTGGTTAGGAATTGCGATGGTTGAATATAGAGGAAGTGAGCCCACATTTGCATTGAGGAAGTGTGTAAAATAATTGAGGAAAAACTACCCTCAGATCACCCTAGCGAGATCATAACCTCAAACTCCCCATCCTTGTCAGTCTAGCTCAACACGAAGCAAGCGTGTTAGCTAACCACGGTACCGAGGTAGATCATGAATACATAAAAGTAGATCTAATAGCTTTTCCATATGTAAGATTACATTATGGTTTTTCCTAAGAAAATTGAACTCGAGTGATATTGAGTTAATATTAAAAAGATTAGTGTATTTTTAACTTCTGCCTTCACTCCTCATGTAATTTTCATGTGCGTTGGACACCAACAGTAAATACGAAGAAGATTGTAATCTTATAAAGTTGTGATGGAACCATTATAGTACAGTACTGATCTATAAAATGGGGGTCATGGTGCCTAATGTAAAATATAAACTAAATAGATCAGATTGTTGGTAGTGGGAAGGTCAAGGATCGAATCTTGGATGGATAAACTGGGAGGTGGCTTCTTATCCTTGGTAATGTCTAATTCTCAGTCTATGATAATGTGCTTGAATTTAATAGACGCCACCCTTCTGATAGGACACTTAGATAAGATTATTACTAATCCTCACTACTCACTTCGGTATAGTCTAATATGGCGTCACTCTTGCAATAGGCTAGTCTGTCAATGACGGGGAGATTGGGTTTCGAGTCCCTTTCTGGTGTATTGCACTGAGAGTGGTTTTTATTCAATGGTTTTCCACTCCCCCTTCACGCAAATACAGGCTCACTCTCTATAAATTCAGCCCTTCTCATCCCTAAAACACTATCGTAACTAGTACATAGGCGTATAAAACAAACGGGTGGTAAGACACGCTACTAAAAAATATTATTCAGCACAACACTAAAAAATAATCCTTTGATTGCTGTGGGGTGAAGTTTCCTTGGAGGTGAGACTTAGCTGATTCGCCGTACAGCACTGGCTAGCGGTTGGACTACCTTGCACGGCGATATCTATCGTCTCGTGCCTTGCGGCTAGCTCATAGAATAAGCTGTCCGTTACTTAAAAGCCATGGGAACAAATGGTTATTTTATCAAGAATTTTTATTGTTTTGCAATTTTCTTTTCAAAAATGGTTTGCTCAAGAATATAAGCATGTTGATTAAGCTATACTTTTTTATTTAAACATCTCCTCTATAACTTTAACAGCGATCAAATATCAATAAAATTGACATTTTTCAATAGAAAAATGCCAGCTTCATAACAAAAAATATTAGAAAATGTAACAATTAATAAACATAGATACATTATCTTAGATGGGGTGTTGAAAATATGAACATAAAAATTGCACTTGTTCTCGATAAAACTGGTATTTACAAACGTATGATTTTTCCGAAATACCTGTCTAGTAGCTAGCGCCATCTACTGTTTCCGTGATCCATCTGTTCTTGTTGGTGCGGAAGGATACTTTTATCGGTTGTGAAGCCACGCCATGCGTTTTACACTCCCTCCCACCATGCCACAAAATAAGTTTTAGACTTGCACTCGACAGGGCCAATCCTGGTCTAATTTTGTCCAGAATTTTGTTTCTGTGTTGTTAACTAAATTAATGAAATTTTTTAAATGGGTTAAATAAAACTTAATTTAATCACGTGAGTTTATAAAATGTTTAGAGTGTAGAATTTGTCAGCAATGAACACTTCGTTGACCCTAAGGAGTAGCACACTTACCTTACTTTGTTTATACTAGAGTACAGTGCATATTATATAATAGAGTTATAGTTTAGCTGAGTCAAGGTGAGACTACAAGTGTTCACTGTGAATAAGGTGTATATCAACAATAATTCGGAATTATTTTTTAACTTTTGTTTCTAAATGTATGAAGGCTAGATCACAATTTCAAGTGCTATATCCATTTTTGTTGTAACACCTCATCTTACTGGCTGTTCAGATTACACGCAAGTATCCAATTACTTCTAAAAATACATACATACAAGGCTATTCAGTAGAGATGGGCCCCTCGAATCTTCGAATCCTTGAATCCACCGAATCTTGACAAGTATTCGAGATTCGAGGATTCGGTGTTTTACTGGATTCGATGATCGAATCTTTCACCTCATAAACATAGAATGATATGTTTAATTCAAAAATTACTTAGTTAGGCCTACTTGAAAAGCACAACTTAATCTATAATCTTTGTTTTGTCGGATGAAAGAGATTAGCATGAATAAAATCATTATTAAAAAAAAATTGTTAGGTGTGGAAAATCCTATGTGCCTAGTACCCTACCCTCTCACTTCTATGGGAAACTTGGACTCAACCGTTTCTATACATGATCACTTCTAAGACTTTCACCTCACGAACAATCTTGTAAATATTTTAATAAACACATTAAAACTCTTCAAAAACTGAAAATCAAAACTATAATTACAAACCAACTCGAAATAAATTAAACAAATCATGTATTTTTTAAAAATCAGAAATAATAACTCATTACGGATGATACAAAGTCAACCGCCATGACGTATATGTTTATTCGCCCGAGTGATGATTAAAATAAAGATACTGTTAATTCTTACTACCCAACTGGTTTTAATTATCTACAACTATGTAAAGAGCCCCGATTTATTGCATACGATCCTTAAGTTAGATATTTTGTTGGGTTTCATGAAAAATAAATGCTGTCAACAGTTAGACAGCGATAAAACTGTTTATTTGTTCCTATCGCCCTACGTATCGCATATCGATTGTTTGTTTGAAATCGATTCAGGTAATCTGATCACTTAGTAAGCGCTCTCGAGTTTTAAGAATCAAATAACGACTTGCTAATCCATTATTTATTTTTAAATTGATTTTAACTTAGTTTTTATTATTTAAAAAAAATATGTTATTGAAGTAATTGTAGAAATATTCAAACGTAGTCCTGCCTTAT
Organism: Timema douglasi; assembly: GCA_901482245.1. Taxonomy (NCBI): domain Eukaryota; kingdom Metazoa; phylum Arthropoda; class Insecta; order Phasmatodea; family Timematidae; genus Timema; species Timema douglasi. The sequence goes on along the minus strand of CABEEJ010000240.1, from coordinate 312,249 downwards.
AAAATGGGAATGAACATATTGTAGTCGAAAATATGTTCGTGTTTTAAATAGAATGTATTCTAAGAAATCGATATATCGCAAGACTCGAATATATTTGTTTTCTACGCAAAAATTGATAATGGATATAAAAGAAAATAATAAAACATACTTAAGCATTATTGAGTTCACTATTTCCAATGTATGTTTAATTGTTAAGCATGTTGTTTAGTCTTTATTAAAAATATCCATTTGTATATTTATTTTTGCTATCTTAATACAATAAAATATCCTTTAATGGTGATTAAAGTTGATCAAAGGATATCTAGGCCTAAACTGTTTATTTCACATGTTTTTAAGAAACTTAACCCATTCTAACAACACTTTTAAAAATAACTAAAAGACACTCAAATTTTGATTGATTTGGTTTCTAAACAATAATATGAGTCTAGATTGTTTAATTTGGCTGTATTTTAACCTGTATTTTGTGAGGGGGGTTTTGGTGTTGATCAAAATTGAAAGCATGATTGAAATAAACCTTAATTCACAGTTTAGGCCTATATTGTGTAATGTGGGTCTATTTGTAAATCATTAAAATTTATAACGATTTTCTAGGATTCGGATTCGAGATTCGAAAATAAAATGTAAATTCGAATTCGAGATTCGGATCCGAGAAATAGTGGATTCGACCCATCTCTACTATTCAGAGCTATAAAATATACAGGTTATAGGAGGTGACTCACGTAATGAACTTGGGATCAGCGGCGCCAAATGGTGGTGCTACGAGACGTCAAAGCTGGCATTGTATCCCCCTAAGGGGTAGGCAGCTCATACATCATGCCAGACAAACAAACACAAGAACACCCACCACTCTCTTCCCTGACACATGAAATGGTGCCAGCGTAGCAGAGCGGCATTGCATTGCTAGCTGTTGAATCCACTTACTCAGTCGAGATGTCTCTGCACTCTCAATATCGGCCCTTGTCAGGGCCAACAATAATATATTTGAAAGAATCAGCAATTCCTTATGAATACCTGATGTCAGGAAATTCAATGCCTGTTTAGAGTCATTATTTACACCAATCTCCACTTGCTCTATGCTGAAGAGTGAGTAGTTGTCTACCTCCAAGGGGCATACAGCACCAACTTTGACGACTCGTGGCGCTGACATTTGGTGTCGCTGACCCCAAGCTTACTGTGTGAAAATACTTTTCTTGTCACCCCCAACAACATGTATATTTTTCACCTGAATATATGAATGACATTGTATACGTAATGTACGTTCATAATATACATTAATAGATCTTGCAGTCATGTTTATTATATTTGTAATACTGCATATGCCTGATGACACAAACATAAAAAATATATTTACATAAATTATTATTTAAATTACAAGAATCTTCATTGGCTTTCATCATGGACTTTAATATGGCTGTCACAGAAAACGCTAGGGGGAAAAAATATCACTTTATCACAAAGGAGTTGTTTTTTGTGTGTTCGTCATGTCCTTCCTTGTTCATGTATCAGGTGAAGGTAGAGTTATTGGGGAGGGGTTAAGGGATGTAGCGAGAGGTCTGATTGGCTGACGTCACCGTCTATGGCTTGAGTCAAAGTCCAGTCATAAATATGTGTGGCTATGACGTCACGTTTTCTAAAAGGGTGAACTGTGATTTTTAGAATATTGAGTCCAATTTAAAGGAAAACTTTTATTTTAGCCCAGTACTCTAGAGTGATATTTGTAAAATTAGTTTTTTCCCAGCATCCTACAGATTGCTCAAGTCCCATCATTTTCAACTGAATATTAAAATATTTACCAAATTTTAGCTATATTAATACACACACACACATATATATATATATAAACTATCACTAATTTGAAAATGTTCTATATCTCATATCCCTGATATTAAATGTTGTTTATATAAGAAAATGTCCTAGTTTATTTAATTTTAAAACAATAAAAATTGTTAATGAATCAGCACAAGAGCTAGTTAGAAGGAGAATTGTTTGCATACTTTTACAAGAATTAGCGTGAAGAGAAGAAGGAAAACCCATCAATTCAGTATTCGGTGAGATTTAAACCTTAAACCAGGGTTAAGAAACATTTTTAAATTGGAAAATCACATGTCACTTCATTGATCCCTCATAAAGCTACACACGTCATTTATACTGCACAGTACATTTTGCCAAAATTATAAAGACGTAATTACCTAAATATTAATTAATGTTTTATTACTAACCTATAGAAGAGTGAAAGGTTTCTTAGTTTAATTTTTTTCCCTTTCGATTCAAAAATAAATATTTACCTTCCTCTCGACCCCTCGAAGAGAGAAGTATTGTAATCATCAAAAATTAAACTTTAGATTTTGATGAATGTCGATGTTTCATGACCCGCCCCCCTTCTACGAAGCTGAAAAAGGGTTTTTTACGTTGCCGTCTCCCTGTCTGCCCATCTATCTGTATCTTGGACTAAAGCCGAAACCATTCTACCGTTTGTGTTAAAACTTAGTATCTAGAGTTTTCAGGTTTTCATAAGCCCCCCCCTTTTCAGTGGTTTCTTGAATTAGATATCTAACCCTAAAATCAAGGGTAGTTTACTGAAGAGCCAAAATATGTAAAACAGAGTTTCTAAATATCTGCTTTAACAATTTTTATTAAATTTTGTATCAAGGCATTGCTTAACATCACAAACAAAATGACCACTCTCGTCTTTCCATGAAAATGACTTTAAGGGCACTTTAAATATGCATAAATTTCCAATTTTCATCATATATAAACAACTACATGAAATATGAAATAACTTATCATTGTGAAGTTGTAGTAATGTTAAAATTTAAATCAAATTGAATATTTTTATAAAACCAATATTCTCTAAACTATAAGCAAATGTATATTACATTTTTTATGTGGTACTTATAAATATGAATTTGATTGTTTTTCTCTTTGGTGGTCAGAGATGCTCCTCTTTTCTCAATGGATCTCTAACATAATTTATTATTATATTTATGCTCTTTGGTGGAGTTTTTCTGCGACAGTGCGTATTATTAAATATCACAAATTTAAACAGTTTTTAACAAATCTTTACCACTGTCAAGAAGTGTATTAATCACAACTTGTGAATGTGTGAAATACCAGGTCTCCACCGTGGTTTGGATCCCATTTCATCTCACAATCATCCTACCATTACACATTAGTGTAAGTGCGTATAGCCCGAACAGGTAGTAAGGCGCCGTGCTAATAATAGTTTAGTAAATGTATCTGTTTTAAGATTCAAGAGAGAGGAATTCAATGCAGTGCACCATACCATTTATTTTGAATTTGTACATAGATCATTTTAATATCAAAAATATAAATAGATTAGAAAAATTCACAATTGATTGTGTAATTAAGCTCTCAAATGAGTAATTGATAATATAAGCTCACAAATGACTAATTTGAATAACCTCACAAGCAAATAAAATGAGTAGGGTTACAAATATGTAAGTAAAGTAAATAATATCATAGATGAATAAAGCGATTATTTTCACAATAATTTAGTATAGTTATTACAATCACAAATAAACTACGATCACATATGTTTTGAGAGCTACAGTAGTCCCATGGCTTCTTTGGTGCTGATTGACAGCTTTGAAAAGCTACCAGACCAAATCATGTATCCCTACGCCAAACCATATGATCTGCAAAAACATGTGTTTAGCAGCTGTCACTTCTGACAATCCAAAATTTAGGTATATACCTAAATGTTGACTGTCAGAAGTCAGCTGTGAGTCGTCAGTCAGCACCAAAGAAGCCACGGGGCTACTGTACGACAGCTAAAAACTAAACAAGGCCAAAGGCTGGAAACAGTAATGGATGCAAAAAATATGTTTAGAGAGATAAAGTTTACAAATTGGTAAAAATTATTGCAATCACAAATAAGTAAATAAGTTTATCTCACACGTGAGTAAAGCAATTACGCTCTCAAATCATCAAAGTTATTAGGTTCGCAGAAGAGTAAAATGACCAAATCCACAAATAAAAATTTGACATTAAAAATGTATAATAATTTAACAGGACATTTTAAGCGGGTTTAATGGTATATTTTAACAAAACTATTTAATTCTATTAGATTTTTTAAATGGTGAAACCTTTTATACAAAACTTTTAAATAAATATTTTGTTTAGTATAGTTTTACTTGGAAATTAGGTTAAAGAAAAATAAAACTTAAATTTCGTTTGTTCACACTTAAAAAACTTAGGTTTTAAACAATGGATGTAAACACTATGATTTAAAACCCTATGCCAAATTGATAATTTAGTATCTAAAGAGTGACTGAACCACCCGACGAAACGACTATAGATGCCTTAATTTTAATGCCAGGAAGTTTGTTTCTCTTCAGTCCAGGAAAGCTCTAACTTCTCTTCTATACAACTTGTGTCCATCCACAACTTCATAATTTCTTCTTTGGAAATAAGACCTTCAAAATTTGTGATATTATTTGTTTCAATTCGAGTATACAAACCTTTACTTTCACTTTCCCTTGAATTTTCTACAATTTTGTCGAGTGCTAATGCTGAATTCCTCACGTGTGACGAAATCTCTTCAGAATCTACAGTCCTATAAAGTGCATGACTTTTATCTATCGTGTGCTTTTATGTATCGGGGGTTTCATGTATTCTGGAAAAACAACAAAGGAAGCATTCATTTCTCTATTTTTTTTCAAACCACCAATCCAAATAATATTCTTTGGGTATCAGTTTCTGATACTCGTACTTCGCAATATTTTTTCCCTTGAATTTTTTTGAGGTTCTTAAGGAGGTTCTTTTTTATTTGTTTATCTTTCTTCTAAATATATAAGGAAGCATAGCTAAAGAAATTTCGCCCATGCCTTTTATGAAATATTTCTCATAGGCTAAGAACTTACCTTGTCCAAATCAGCTTTCATATTAATTTTTTCCAAATTTTTAATATAAAATGTTGTTCTAGTTGGGCCTGATAAGGTTACTGTTGACATCTCCATGCTTTGTTTTATATCCGACATGGACATTTCCTTCCCGGTGTAAAAATCTATTTTATAAGCCATTATATTTGTTTTAATGCTAGGTACTTTAACTGACATGGATACAATTCATATACCTTTATTTTAACTTTACAATGCTTCGCCAAGTGTTCATTCAGGTATATTCGGAAAAGCTACCATTATTTATAAATTATACTGAAATGTTAAAGCAAGGGTAGATTTTCTTAATCATAATTTCTATTCAAGACACTTTTTAAAATTTTATACCCAGGATTGAGTCATATACTTAAAATTACCATAGTTTAATATTTAAATAATCCCTTTACTATAAGTGTTTACTTCTACCTATTAAGAGTTTCATAAGCAAATTATTTATAGTTCAGTGTATTAGCATCGAAGACCTCCATTTTACCTTGCACTTGTCAATTAAAGTTCTCATTCACAATTCAACATTTTACTAAAGATCTTTGTGGAACTAGCTCATCTAATATAATTCCCTCAAGCATATCACGTCATTATCAACAACTAAATATTGAGAGGGTAAGAGTTTACACTTTATAAAGATAATAAATTAGTAGAGTTACAGTAATGTAAGAATGAAAGATTATTATTTATACTAAAACACCAACATAATGTGTATATCCTTATCATATTAATTATATATTATTTCAGAAAATAACGTATACTACGTCTTTAATATAATACTTGTGTGCTCCTTGTAGAATCGCAATAGTTATTTCCTTTTAATTCTCGCGTAACCTTTATCCTCTGAATATTTTCTATCACACGCAGAATATCATGACAGGCACGTTGCCAGTAAACAGAATAATACCTTTCCTTAAATTGTAGTAGTGGTTTCCTTGATTATTATTTATTTTATTAACATTGTTAGATACCTCTGTGGTATCGTGGTCAGAATAACTGACTACAGTTGCAGAAGTCCAGGGTTCGATTCCCAGCACTCCCAGAATGTATCTGTTTGTCTGGAATGGGGTCAAACTCAGCCTCGTGAGTACAGATGAGAAGCTACTTTATTAAATAAGTAGCAGCTAAGGTATAGAAAATTGAGATTAACTACTTCGTTATACTGACCATACGACACCCTCCATCCACAAATGTTATCATTATAATCACTAATGGCGGTGACCTCTCAGTCGGTATAGCTTGCTTATGGGATCACGCCATAGAGTTTTTTTCTAAGTGTATTGTTACTTACTTAATCTTACTCTATGGCATTGTTAGTGGCGTGTCGTGTAATGTTAACAGGGTAAGTAGAGCTTGTTAAAACTGTAATTGTGACATGCCCTCACACCTTGAATCCCAATTTGACCAATTTCACGTGGGAATGAATGCTCGTCGATACACGACCAATGGGTTTTAAACTGAGCTATGAGAACAATTCACAGTTACAGTTTAAACTAACTCCACTTACCCTGACAACAATCCACGACACACCACTGGCCACTAGAAGCTCCCAAGTTCGTTGCTGCACTTACGAAATCACGCCACGTATGGCTATTTAGAGCTAGTTTACAATATGATAAAGTTTGTGCGATTGTGCCCTACCATTTGGCATGTATTTAAAAATATATATAATCAACATGTATTCACAGAAGGAAACTTTTTTTTTAAAAAGAAAGTATATATTATAAAATATTTGACATAAACTGTTTTTAACTTTTTCTCAACTTTTACTCTATGGATCTTGGTTCATTTTTAAATGCAACTATAGGTAATATGTATTGTTAATGTAGATATACTTAAAATAATCAGTATATAATAAGGATTATAAAATATTATAGAAAATAACTCAATAATTGAGTTCTACAAACCAAACATTTCAACAGTTAGTAAAACACTTAATTTTATTATGTTGTAAGAATACAATTTGAGGTTGAGCATGTATACTTTACAAACAATGGAGAGACATAATTGACAGTTTGAGAGAAAAAAAAGGTCGCACTAAACACATTAAAAGGTTATCCCTGTCGTGGACTATGCGGCAACCGTTGCCGGTAAACACACTAATAAAAAGGAATAATACAAATGTGTGCTAACAATTAATCGATAATAAATATTTACGCTCCTTTATTGGCGTGGACAAGTGACATCACACCAACTGTTGGGCGATATATTACCTGGCAGAAGTGGTGGGCGCTCTATCAGACTATTTTAAGCTATATTTATTATGCACACGTCTTGAAGTATGCTAATTGACATGGTGGGTACGTGCGGATAAAGAACAACAGTAACAACAGGAAACAGAAGAAAGTGACGACATATTATGTATATTAAATAAGTTGAGGCTCATATAAGTGGCCCGCAGAAATTTAGTCTGGTTTTCCGGTTATGGGGAGGTCAGGTTTCTAATCCTGGCTGGATACACTGAGCTGTTTTTTTTAACTAAATTGTTTCCCCCTCTTCGTAAACCCAAATTTGGTTATATTTTTCCTAAATTCTACTTTATTCATTCCTAGCCGATTAGGGTAGTTAATATACAGTACATGCGTATAATCTAAAGGGCAGTGAGACGTAGAGAAAACAAATTTGAGAGTTGTTCGTTAGCTAGTCAAGCAATTTTTAACTTTTCCGCATCGATAAACACGAAGTCTAAATCTCAGTATCTTCTGATCAGGCTTTCCAGTATTAGACAGACTAGGGTTTTTCTAACGTTGTTTAGAGTTCTCAATTAGCCAAATAGTATAACTTTACAACTTACCCCCTCCAGACAAGGGTTTTTAAACCATTTTACGGTTTCGCAACCCTAATTTGTAAACAACTATCTCAAGAGTATAATTTGTTTAAATAAGTACATAATTTAAAACATTTTCCTTAATTTAATAGCGTTTTAAAACTAATCTCTTAACTTAAGAAGGAAGTGTGCTAATTTATACTAAACCATTTCTTCACGCATAATTAATTTTCTTCGAGTCAGCCTAAAATAAAATACTAAGCTTATTTTATCTCAGTGAAAACGTTTACAAACTTATGTCAATTAAATGTAGATACATTTCTTCTAAATGGTCACCTTCTTAATCCCTACTCCACAAGTGTAAATATGTGTACAGCCAAGACTGGTAGTAAGATGTAGTGCATAAAGAAAAAACATGTCCTTAGACAAAATGTGTTTGAAGCTTAGTCATAAAAAATAGGATGGAAAATGAATAATAATACAACATTCAAATTTGAATGAAAATACATAAAACATATTATTAACTATAACATTTGAAAATTTTGGGATTTATATTATGTTTAAAATAATAACCAGGAGCAAAACAAAATAAAAGCCGTTAATCAATTATTTTTGCCTACCCCTAATAAATAATCTGCTTATCCTTGGGTTGAACACTAATGCTCTGTGCCAAGCTATTCTCTTATTAATGAGTGACCGAGAAAGCTGATTCTCAACTTATTCAAGATTGATTAAAGAAATAACCAAGTGATGTTAATTGAAGAAGCAGTCATACCGTTTCAATGTTTTTGTTTAGTTTTTTTTCTCTCTCACTTTGCATTCAAGTTTATGTTTGGAAGTATCTGTTAAGCAAACAGCCCCTCGACGATGCACTGTGCATGACAATTAGGTGACCAGTTAAACTATTCATGCTCTAACACATCTGTCCTTTTGAAGTTGTTTGAATTGTATCTGCCTAAACAAGCACGACACTTGTCTTGTCTCACAAGTTAAGCCAACATACAATTAGTAATTCTTATTTAATTTGTTTACTTAAATATGATTCTTGTTGTTGACTCAAATTTTTATGTTTTATTTCTAATTCTACGTCTAGGCTAAAAATTATTATTTTTTATTTGTAAGTTTATTTACACAATTAGTTATTTTATCCTTGCTATTTGTCTTGGCTATCAACCTATTTACAATAAAGGGGTAGGATTGAGTAAGATAGAATCTAGATCAAATGTATCCACAATTGCTCGGAGGAAAAATGGGAAATTATTTATGGAATAATACTTTCAGCACACCCGGATTTTATTTGAACCTTAATTAACCTCCCAATCACTGGAAAACAAGATCAGAGAGCCTACCCTCTTTATATACGTGACTATCTGTGTGGGTACCATATTTTACAAATACAAAAATGAAGCTGATATGTTTAAACTGACTGTAGCTAGTATTTGGGGAGGCTAAGGAAAACTTTTTTTTTTCAATAATTCGAATCTGATTTTTTCCTAACTAACCATACCTATCAAAGGACTCAACTGTTTTAAGAAAATATCAAACCATTTGGTAGCTACTTAGACAATTCTTCCATCGTTTTGTTTTGAAAAAACACACATATTATTCCAACGAATTAAAAAATCACCTATTAAAGAAACAAGCAATTTTTTATATATTTTTCTAATATTAAATATAGGTATATATAAAATTTGGGAATTGAAAGCTCGGAACTGATTTCGTTAGAGATAGAATAAGATTTTTTAGCACCGCGTTTTACTAACCGTTCGTGTTGTACGCCTGTGTACTAATAACTCTAGTGTGTTAAGGATTAAAAAAGTTTTAATCAAAGGAAACGCACCTGCATTTGTGTGGAGAGAGAGAGTGGAAAACCATTTAGGAATGACC